>CM053031.1:179198461-179723461 GCA_028564925.1 Lithobates sylvaticus | reverse complement strand
ACCTGCCTGCTTCAGACATACACACAGACTGCCACCTGCAGTCTTAGGCTCCGAGACCTCCTGTCTCTTTCTCCTGGAACCCTCCTGGCCAGACTTCCTGTCTGCCGGGCGGAGCTGTCTCCAAGTCTGAGCCTGACTTCTTTTCCTGGGATGTTTATGAACCCAGCCCACAGGTGTGCAATTAGTATTCCTGCCAAAATAAGGCATATACTGCTTATATGTACCTGTGACATGGGGTCGCATTTCCACAAAATATATATATATATATATATATATATATATAGCAGTCTGACTGTATATATATATATAAAATAAACTGCAGCTAACTGAATCAACTGCCTGCCTGAAGTAGATTAGAAATAGTACAGCAGGAACGTTCTGCAGTGGGATCTATCTAAACTGGATACAGTGGATATGTTTGAAGGCTGTAGGAGGCTGTAGGAGGAGTCTGAGTGCTATATATCCCTCCTCCTCCATCAATCCTTCGCCGGATCATTTCCGGGTTGATGCACGTCACTTCTGGCCACCTTTCAGAGCGGCTGTCGGCCACAGCAATAGTGTCTGTTCCTCTCCCAGGCACCATCGAGGGACCACTCGCCCATCCCCCTGTCATCCCTGGGTTCCACCTGCTTTGTGGAGGCCGCCCTGCCCCTCCTCCCTTGCAGCCCGTGTTCCACATAGCTTTGTGGGGGGGACGCCCGCCTGCTTCTCCCGGCGCTCATTAGAACTGCTTGGATCGGGGGCGTGACCAGAGATGAGAGGAGTGTGAGGAGATGAGCGGTGAAGGAGAGTGAAGGAATGTTTGTGCGCTCTCCCTTTTGACTCCCTTTGACTCCATGACATGCTGTTAGTCTGTCCTAACTTGACCTGATGCTGTGACGCTGGAGCCGTGTGAAACATCCCTCCTTAACACAGCGAAGCGCGGTAAGGGCTGCAGTGGTAGAAAGTCTCCGGACAACCCCGAGACGACCCGAGTTGAGCTGAGTGTATACGAGCCGGAGCCAAAGTGTACAGTGACGTCACACTCCAATACCGCGCGCTGCTTGAACGGAGCGCAGTGAGGAGAAGGGGAAAGCCGGAGACGCCGGGAATCTTCCTGCCAGAGTAGCGCGGTATGGTACCCGTGTCGGCCGGCCGTTCAGTGCACTTGACCCCTGTCTGCCCCGTTTGGACAATTGTGGAGTGTGTGCTGACCAAAAAGGGTGGAAGACAATCTGTTAAAAACCCAGCTTGAATCCCAGCATAAACAGCAAAAGGGTCTCTGCACAATGTTGGACGCGTGGGTAACACAGAAAACACAATACATTGCTAATGTCTAAATTTAGCAGCTGTTATGAAACAATGAAGCGAGGAGATCATGAGTGAATGTGCATACTAGTGCATACCAGTGATATTCTGAAGACAGCCGTTTTAAAAAAAAAGTGTTTTATTTTTTATTTTTACACTGCTAGGGGTGAGTGCATATGGAATTGCTGCAGGACTGAATTAAAGATCTTATAATATACTATATACACTGCTTAAAGTATTTCTCATAGCACCCCCCTCTTCTTTCTTTATTTTTTCTCCAGCAAGGAAAGCAGTAATACGTAGGCAGTCTGAACCTTAAAAGTATTGCTGGAATTTTTTTTCTCCCCTCTGTCTATATTAAGGGAGACATTGGGGGGGGGGGGGGGGGGGGGGGGGGGGGGGGGGGGGGGGACCAGGGATCTGGTACCGCATTATGTTCCCTCTATTCCAGCCTGACTCAAACGGTTAATTGTGATAACCCCTTTGCTGTTTAGATCCCTACCCTCCCTAGTTACGTAGAAAATAAAAACATGCAACATCTACGTTCGGCTAAGAACTCCCAGCAAACAGCTGCGGCCACAACTGCAGAAAGACTAACAATACGCGCACACCTCTGCTCAGACCCCACCTAAAAAGCGTACAGTCCAAAGTACAACAAGGGAGCTCAACAGACAGAAAAAGTCAGGGTCAGGGTCAAGCAAGTATTGTAGCCCTACCAGCGGTAACAGGGTAATAAAGATACCCTGCCAACTGGCGGTAATATGCAGGATGCGAGTTTAGTAGTATCTGGCCCACTCTCAGAGAAGGAACCAACACTGAAAGATGTGCTCCTGGCAGTGAATGCATGTAACGGTTCACTTAAGGAATTGTGTGGTCAAATGAAAGGAGTAAAGGAGGATCTGGTACTGGTTAGACAAGAACTGGAAAAAACAGCCCAAAGAACAACAGCCCTGGAGGAGAGAATAAGGCAAGTAGAAGATGAGGTATCCCCTTTAATAGCTGTTATAGAGAATATGAACGAACAAATAACCAGGCATGCAACAAAATTTTAAGAGCTGGAGAACAGACTCCGCAGGGACATGTGAGGGTGGTGGGGTTGCCAGAAAAAAGTGAAGGCCCAAGCCCCATAAAATTCCTGGAAAGATGGCTGGTTGAACTGTTTGGAAGAGAACATTTTTCAACAACGTTCTCCATAGTAAGAGCGCACAGACTCCCCTTTAGAGCTCCTCCTGATGAAGGCTTCCCTAGACCTCTTTTGATGAAATTTTTAAACTACAAGGACAAAGTATCTTTGTTACGGAAAGCAAGAGAAGCAGGAACTATTCTATTTAACGGGACTAAGATCTAATTTTATTCAGATTTCTCACCAGAACTTCAGAGACAGAGAGCTGAGTTTGTACAGATTAAGCGATCGTTACAAAAGCACAAACTGACTAATGCCCTTCTTTATCCCGCAAGGCTGCGAGTAACAGCATGGGGGGGGACCCAGATCTTTAACTCCCCAGAAGCAGTGGAGAGGTGGCTGGAAGAAAATAAGGTGAAGCTCATGACAACCTAAAGGGAGAGGGGGAGGGAAAGTGGGGTTCTTTTTTTTTTTTTTTTTTTCGCTGTTTATAATGTTCATAAGGTTGTGAGGTTCTTGTTTTTTTTGGCACTCTGACACGGAAAGACATATGGTATTGTAATACTGGGAGTGGGAGGGAGATAAAGGCACATAAACATTGTATGGGCAGGATGGATGAGAGCGTGGAAATGAGAGCATGGGAAATGGTCACTTGGAAACCCCCAGGGGTACACCTGGTAAGGTGGGGGGGGAGGGGAGAGGGAGGAGGGTGGCAAAAAGGGGAACAAGTATGGAGTAAAGAAATTAACACACAGAGGGAGAGTGGGCAAATGGAGGCACAATGCAACGAAGTATCACAAGAAAAATTAGGAAAAACATAAAAAATAAAAAACAAACACGTTCACAAGAAAACAGTGTTTGAAATGTGCACAAGAATTTTTTTCCTTCCTTTTTTGTTCTTTTTTTTCTCCTTTCTGGAATTTTTCTGGAAATTTTTCTGGAATTTATTTTTTAACCATGGAGGTTGTTATGTAAAAAGAGATGGAAGGGGAACTTGTATTATAAAACAAACAAACAGGAGTTGTTATCTTGTTTTGTTGGAATAGACGGTCACTGCAGAGGGTGGTAATACTCTTACCTCATAAATAAGATATGACACTGAATATAGGAACACGGAGGCAGAAAATCATTATATAATGGATGCAACAGAGGAAAAAAAAAAGATATGGCTTGATAAGCAACAGGAGTACAAACTGGTAACCATGAGGAAGGTTGAAACAAGAAGACTTCTTCAGCGGCAGGCGACCTTTGCAGAAGGGGAGAATGTGGCTAAGATGCTAGCACAGCTGGTAAAGTCTAACTCCCCATCGGTCACTATTCAGGCCATAAGAGGGGAGGGAGGAGAAACTATCTCGAACTCCACAGGAGTTAGTTATTCCACATGGTCAGTTATTAGGAGCAGTAGATCCCTGTCATGTTGCTAGGCAGAACAGGGAAATGCCTCGTTTACATAGGCATCTCCCTGTTCTGCCTTTCCTCACTGCAATCGTGGACGCCAGCGAACATTGAGTTGGGCTTCTGCATGTTTCAACAGAGCCAGGGTGGGTTTAACCACTTTCAGACCGGACCAATTTGCAGCCAAAGGACCAGGCCCCTTTTTGCGATTCGGCACTGCGTCGCTTTAACTGACAATTGCGCGGTCGTGAGACGTGGGTCCCAAACAAAATTGACGTCCTTTTTTTCCCACAAATAGAGCTTTCTTTTGGTGGTATTTGATTGCCCCTGCGGTTTTTATTTTTTGCGCTATAAACAAAAAAGAGCGACAATTTTGAAAAAAAAACATTCTTTTTTATTTTTTGCTATAATAAATATCCCCCAAAAATATATAAAAAAAAATTTTTTTTACTCAGTTTAGGCCGATACGTATTCTTCTACAAATTTTTGGTAAAAAAATAGCAATAAGCGATTATTGATTGGTTTGCGCAGAAGTTATAGCGTTTACAAGATAGGGGATAGTTTTATAGCATTTTTATTAATAATTTTTTTTTATTAGTAATGGCGGCGATCAGCGATTTTTATTGTGACTGCGACATTATGGCGGACACATCGGACATTTTTGACACCATTGTCATTTATACAGCAATCAATGCTATTTAAATGCATTGATTCCTGTATAAATGACACTGGCAGTGAAGGGGTTAACCACTAGGTGGCAGTGTAGGGGTTAAGTATGCCTAGGGGTGTGTTTCTTACTGTGGGGGGCGTGGCTGTCAGCTAGTGAATGCTGAGCTCTGCTCACATCACAGGGAGCAGAGATCGGCGTCACTAGTTGCTAGGCAGAACGGGGAGATGCTGTTTATTTCCGCAACTCCCCGTTCAGCCTTCCCGTGAGACGATCGCGGTTGTCCCCGCGGCGATCGAGTCCGCGGGACCCGCGACCGGCCTCACGGGGGTCCAAAGGGCACTTTTTTGGGCATTTTAAAAGGGACTTATATATACGCCCTTATGCCTGTCCGTGCCATTCTGCCGACGTACATTGTCGTGCGCCGGTCGGGAAGCGGATAATCAGCAGTGAACAGTATGAAAATGAGTAATGTGGCTTCAGTGGTATTTAAAACATTTCTAAAATATTGATCCTGTTCCTTTAAAGCATGTTATACAGCACAGTGCTTGTGCTGTGTAATTTGACGCGCTGTATCACCTGAAATACCTGGCTGATCCTGGCTGGTTCTGACTTTCCCCCTGTAAACTGACCACAGTTTATCATGGCTGCTGAGCCCTGACCCCATGGTCAGTTTACCTGCCTCCATCATCCACAGCTCTCCTGTCTCTTCTGTGTCCTCCCCATCCCCTCCCTGCCTGTCTACTCCTGTGTCAGTGCCCGTGTTAGGGCAGGAGGAGGACTCTAGGACCCAGCGTCTGTTAGGGCAGGAGACGGGCTCTGGGGCCCAGCGTCTCCACCACCACATCACGTGGGCCTTTATAAGGAAGCCAACCCTTGGTTGAAGTGCTGTTTGATCATAAGCTTGTTACCTGTGTTCCTGCATTCCCTTGCTCATGTGATCCTTAGTTACCGACCCGGCTTGTTCCTGACCTGTCTCCTGCTTGCTCCAGTCTTCGACACCAGCTTGTCTTACGGATACCCTCTGCCTGCTTCTTGTGTTTGGCCTCGGTTTTCCACCCGACTTTGTTTGCTCTGTTACCCACCTGGCTCCTGATCCCGGCTTGTACAGACTATCCGACACTGTGATTCTACAGACCTGCCACACCTCACATGTGCCATCTGCCTTAAGCCTCTACTCAATACATCTGCAGTATCCCTGAGTCCTTCTGCAAGAAACTCTGCAGATGACCTGTGCTACTTTGTGCCCGACTCCTCCGGTCTTATCTCCAGGGGAGTCCGGAACTTAGCAAAGGAAGCCCTCTCTCCATTGGCCTCCAGCACCCGGTACGTAATAGTATCAAAACAGCCATTATGTTTGAGGCCGAGAGAGGTGCGTCCGTGCTGGCAGCTCTGTGTTAACAGATGATTGCTCTGACACAAGCAGTCACGAATCTGCAAGATGGCTACTTCCAGCTTGAGGGGCATCTCGATACCCTCACTGCTTCAATGACTTCTGCTGAGCCAAACCCAGCCACAAGCTCCTCCCTACGACAGTACCTTCCAGTTCAGCAACTGCGGCTCCACCTGCTGTAGTACTGCCTCCTCCAGAACCCAGAGTCCCCTCTCCTGAGCGCTTTTCCGGGGACCGATGGAGGTTTAGGGCCTTCAAGAATGCCTGAAAACTTTACTTTGCCCTGCAACCCAGGACTTTTTCACTAGAGACTGTTAGAGTGGGGTCCATTATATCCCTCCTATCTGATGAACCACAATCATGGGCTCATAACCTGCTTAAACGGAAGAATGAGGTGTTAAACTCTGTCACTGCATTCTTTGAAGCAATGATCTGCAGAGAACCGCCATGGCCGAATCGGCCCTTCATTCTCTTGTGCAGGGTAGACGACCGGTGGAAGATTACCGTAGATGGGCAGCTTATGCTGGTTGGAATGATGCAGCTTTAAAATACCAATTCTGTCTAGGCCTATCTGAGACCCTTAAGGATGAGCTGGCCAGGTCCGAGGCTTTTACTACACTCAAGGCTCTTAGCCAAGTTTCTATCCAGTTGGATAGGCGCCTACGGGAGCAACGCTCTGATCGTTCCTAGAACTTTCGGGCCAACCTGGGTACTACCCAAAGTCCCGCCTACAACAGTCCCTGCCTCTATTTCTCTGATCTCTAACACCTCTGATGTAGAACCTATGCATATAGGTCTTCTCCGACCCACCTTGACCCCAGGAAGAAAGAGAACTCAGGTGACTAAACAACTTGTGCATCTACTGTGGAGTTACAGGCCACTTCTTACATAACTGTCCCGTTCGACCAAGTAAGCCCAATCACCCGTACCCTTCATACCTACAGATTTCCAGGACTGTGTCTACTCACATCATTCTTCCTTTCACTTATCAGGTGGCTGAAAGGGAGGTCAAACTGCGGGTAATCATTTGCTCAGGAGCTTGTAGCTGCTTCCTAGATAACCATCTTGCCAAAGACTTACAGATTCCCCTCCATCTCAAGAAACTAAGACTGGACATACACCTTGCTAATAGCACTCCACCTAGCTCAGGGCCCGTTCCCTGAGAGACTGTCCCTATTCTCACAACCACAGACACAGGTCATCAGGAGCTCCTCCGCTTGATGTAATTAGATCTCCCATATTTCCAGCCATCCACAGAATACCTTGACTGCAGGCGCACAACCCATTGTTCGACGGTCCAAAGGGGAGGTCATCTTCTCGTCCAGCTACTGTCACCAAAATTGTGGCATTTGTGGCCCACTCAAGTGAACTCTCCTGTGTGCCTAACCATCCAACCCTCAACAGTTACCAGTCAAATCGTTCCTTCTGTCTTCAATGACTTCCTTGACGTCTTCGAAAAAAGAAAGCGGATACCCTGCCTCCACACCGGTCCTACAACTGTCCCATTGAATTGCTCCCTGGAGCAAAGATTCCCTTTGGGCTCATCTTCCCACTGTCCAAGGTTGAGTTAGAGGCCCTCAGGCAATATATTGATGAGAACCAAGCCAAGGGTTTTATTTGTCCCTCCTCCTCACCTGCTGGAGCAGGCATCTTCTTTGTTAAAAAGAAAGACCACTCCCTCTGGCCAAACATTGACTACAGGGAACAAAATTACAATAGATCAGGTATCCTCTTCCCCTCATTCCAGAGTTATCCCAGAGGTTCTGAGCAGCCCGAGTGTTCACAAAGCTGGACTTGAGAGGGGCCTATAACCTGGTCTGCAATAGAGAGGGGGACAAATGGAAGACTTTCAGAACCCGCTTCGGGCATTTTGAGTACCGTGTGATGCCCTTTGGGTTATGCAATGCTCCTGCAACGTTCCAACATTTCGTGAACAATATCTTCAGAGACTACCTTGACCTGTATTTGATCGTTTACCTTGACGATATCTTGATCTTCTCAGCCTCACTTGAACTCCACCAGGACCATGTCAACAAAGTACTGAATACTCTGCGAAGTCACGGCTTGTATGCCAAAGCAGAAAAGTGCAAGTTCGAGAAGCAGTCCATTCAATTCTTTGGACTCATAATCTCCACTGAGGGGATTTCCATGGATTTCTATACAGGGAGATCAGTGCTTGTAACACCCCCCACCACTGCACCGAGGCTGCAGAGAAAGGGACTGAGAAAGAGGACATAACAGGGGAGTACAGAGGACACAGAGAAGGACCGGAGGAGCACGGAGGACACAGCGGGGAAATGGGGGAGCACTGAGGACACGGCGGGGGGACCGAAGGAGCAATGGAGGGCATGGCGGGGGACCAGAAGAGCAGGGGGAGATGGAGGACAGTTAGGGGGGGATCAGTGTGGCGGTGGGGGGAGTTAGAATCACCAATCTCGCTGTATAGGTTTCAATAAAGCAGCTGACAGCCACATGATGGGAGGAAAAGTGGCAGTCAGCTGCTTTATTGAAATCTATACAGGGATATCGGTGCTTGTAACTCCCCCCACTACTGCACCAATCACCCCTGACTGCCCAGGTATCGGGTCAAGCATCAGAGCATTTGCAGGTGTACAAGTGCAAATGCTTGGTATCGGCACCTAATTATGATATGTTTTTTTTTTTTTTTTTGGGAGAGCCATAGTGGGCCATACAAATGCAGGGGGTTCAACTTCTAATTCCCTTTATAAATGGTAGAATGCTAGTTCACTGGATATTGCTGACTTCAGTGCTTTGTGAGATATTGGACTGGAACAAATATGCAGGACAAGGACTCTGATGCTGCATAGTTGTTGAGTGGGTGTCCCAGAAAGTACTAAAGGCACAGGTAACCAGGGCCGTCTTTAGCGCAGGGCAAACGGGGCAGCTGCCCAGGGCCCTGTCACTGTTTGGGGCCCAAAGCAGAGCTGCCCGTAAACCCCGCGCACTGCCCGCAAATCGGCGTTGTGATTGACTGATTGTGAATATTAATTATCATTATTATGTCAGCGTCAGCGGCGCGGCGTGCACGGCACCCACAGTGCCTTATTTTTGTTTGAAAAGCGAGCCGCGGGTTGGCGGGGCCTTGAGCTGACGCTCTGGCCCCGCCCCTTGCTATGCCTGCAGTGCTGTGTACCTGTTCGGAGGAGCGGAGAAGGGAAGGAGGAGTGAGCCAGCAGCGTGGAGTGGAGTACACTGAAGCCTGGTGCCTGCCTGGTGTGGAGAATTAAAGAATCAGAGCTGAGCTTTCCAGCCCAGGACAAGGTAAGGTCTTCTTTCTCCTCCCCTGGCTCCAGCTCCCCCTATCCCCATGCCATAACTAGAAGAAAGTTTAAAAAAAAAAAAGCATACTTGCAGTCCAGGCTAAGTGAGGCCTCAGGAGAGCACACAGGACACAGCACATGGCATACTGTAATTAGGCTGCTTTTACACTAAAAGTGCCAGGCATCGGCGGTAAAACGCCACTATTTTTAGTAGTGCTGTACCGTCATTTTTCAGGTGCTTTTCAGCCGCTAGCGGGGCGCTTTTAAGCCCCACTAGCGGCCGAAAAAGGGTTAAAAGCGCCCGCAAAAGCGTCGCTACAGCGGCGCTTTGCCGGTGGTTCAGCAGCGCCGTCCATTGATTTCAATGGGCAGGGGCGCTTTAGGAGCGGTGAGTTCACTGCTCCTAATGGGCTCCAAAGAAGCTGCTGGCAGGACTTTTTCTGATGCCCTGCCAGCACACCACTCCAGTGTAAGGCCCCTTTCACATGGACCGACCGTTCAGATCTGCCTGTCAGTTTTGACGGCGGATCTGAACGGGCGCTCCATGTTAGCCTATGGAGCGTCGGATGTCAGCGGAGACATCTCCGCTGACATCCGACCCGGTCCGATCCGCAAAAAGCAGACGTATGGCTCTAAGTCCAGATCTGTCGCTGGCGGATCGGATCGGGTGAGATCTGATGAAAACGGACACACTGTCCGTTTTCATCCGATCTCTCCATAGAGACCAGTGGCGCTCGCAAGCCCCTCCCCGCTCAGTGAGCGGAGAGGGACTTGTCATCCGCCGGTTCAGCGGAGATCAACGGAGAGATCTCCCGCTGAGCCGGCGGACAAAAGCAGAGTCCGTGGAAGCGGAGTCCGCCTCGTGTGTAAGGGGCCTAAAAGCCCTCGGGGCTTTCACACTGGAGTGAATGGAGCCGCTGTTTCAGGGCACTTTGCAGGCACTATTTTTAGCACTGTAGCACCTGCAAAGCGCCTCAGTGTTAAAGGGGTCTTAACTGCTCGATGGGCCTATTTTGTGTCTGGCTGGTTCACATGTATGTGTTTTGATGGCCCACATTTGCGCAGGCACAGTGCCCATTCATTTGAATGCGCTGCCATGCTTGCGTTTCCTGCAAAAAAAATGTGCATGCATCATTTAATAGGCCGCGCACACCTATGCCATCAAGCAATAAAATACAGCACTGTCTGTCCATTCTGCTTTTGCGCCATGCGACTTACCTGCAGTTCCTGCACCAACAAACTTGCTGCATTTTTAGATGTTTAGGTCACGCTTTTAAAAACACAGTGCGTTTGTGTGTGCAGGAACTGCAGGTAAGTCGCATGGTGCAAAAGCAGAATGGATTTCAAGGCCACTGCATTTTTAAAATGCTGCATGCACCTTTTTTTCTGCAGGAAACGCAGGAATGGCAGCCCATTCAAATGAATGGGCTGCTGTGCCTGCGCAAATGTGGGCCGCCAAAACACCTACATGCGAATGTGACAATGGCTGCAATGCAATTGGGGTGCTGTAATGTGTAAAGGGGCACTATGACATGAACAGGCATGTACTGGCCATCGGGACTGGGAGTTTCAACTAGGGCTTCCCAGCTGTTCTGCAGTGAATTCCCCCGGAGGTCCGCGGCGATGTACCCCAATGTACCCTGATGTGCCCCATGTGCTTTGATGTGCCCCAATGTACCCTGATGGGCCCCATGCCCTGATGTGCTATGTTCCCTGATGTGCCCCCTGTCCCGATGTCCTGTGCCCTGATGTACTGTGACCTGTGCCCTGATGTCCTGTACCCTGATGTGCTGTGTTCTGTACCCTGATGTGCCATGTGCTGTGTCCTGATGTACTATACCCTGATGTGCTGTGCCCTGATGTGCTGTACCCTGTACCCAGATGTACTGTGCCCTGATGTGCTGGGCTCTGTACCCTGATGTGCTGGGCTCTGTGTCATGATGTTCGATGTGCTGTGTCCTGATGTGCTGTGCCCTGATGTGCTGTGCCCTGATGTGCTGTGTCATGATGTGCTGTGTCATGATGTTCGATGTGCTGTGCCCTGATGTGCTGTACCCTGATGTGCTGTACCCTGATGTGCTGTGCGCTGGGCCGGTCTGGATGAAGACCAGGGCCACATTTTTGTCCCAGTCCAGCCCTGAAAATGAAGGGGACTCTAATGTAATGGGGCGCTGTGATGTGCCCCATGTGCTTTGATGTGCCCCAATGTACACTGATGTGCCCTGATGTGCTATGTGCCCCATGCCCTGATGTGCTATGTTCCCTGATGTGCCCCCTTCCCCAATGTCCCGTGCCCTGATGTGCTGTGCCCCGATGTCATGTGCCCTGATGTCCTGTGACCTGTGCCCTGATGTCCTGTACCCTGACGTGCCCTGATGTGCTGTGTCCTGTACCCTGATGTGCTATACCCTGATGTGCTGGGCTCTGTACCCTGATGTGCTTTGTCATGATGGAGGCTGCAATGGAATGGGGCGCTGTGATATGAAGAGGCTGCAATGTAATGGGGCGCTGTGATATGAGGAGGCTGCAATGGAATGGGGCGCTGTGATATGAGGAGGCTGCAATGTAATGGGGCACTGTGATATGAGGAGGCTGCAATGTAATAGGGGGCTGTGATATGAGGAGGCTGAAATGTAATGGGACGCTGTGATATGAGGAGGCTGCAATGTAATGGGGCGCTGTGATATGAGGAGGCTGCAATGTAATGGGGCGCTGTGATATGAGGAGGCTGCAATGTAATGGTGCGCTGTGATATGAAGAGGCTGCAATGTGATGAGGCGCTGTAATATGAAGAGGCTGCAATGTGATGAGGCACTGTAATATGAAGAGGCTGCAATGTGATGAGGCGCTGTAATATGAAGAGGCTGCAATGTGATGATGCGCTGTCATATGAAGAGGCTGCAATGTAATGGTGCGCTGTGATATGAAGAGGCTGCAATGTGATGAGGCGCTGTGATATGAAGAGGCTGCAATGTGATGAGGCGCTGTGATATGAAGAGGCTGCAATGTAATGGTGCGCTGTGATATGAAGAGGCTGCAATGTGATGAGGCGCTGTGATATGAAGAGGCTGCAATGTGATGAGGCGCTGTGATATGAAGAGGCTGCAATGTAATGGTGCGCTGTGATATAAAGAGGCTGCATTGTGATGAGGCGCTGTGATATGAAGAGGCTGCAATGTGATGAGGCGCTGTGATGTGAAAAGGAACTGAGGACACTGTGGGACTGCTGTGAAGGGGGTCTGCAAATGTGATGTAAACACTGCTGAGATGTGTTATAGTGCAAACATGATATTCAGACCTCTGACGGATGAATATTTTACCAACTGAACCTCCATAAATTTTAATTCAAGATCCCTGGTATGTACATTATATTCTTAGCCCAAAAAAAAAATGAGGAGGAAAAAGAGTGGTTTGGGGGTCTGGCATTTTACTACTGAACGCTACAATATATAAGCATTTACTATAAAGGTAATAAGAGACTGAACAGAGCATAATTTATTTTTATAACGCAGGTGTCAGTCACATCTATTTTTGGAAGTGCCTATAAGCCCTCAATATGTCAAAATCTCTGAGTGGTGCACAGAAGCGAAAGAAGAAGCAGGAGGAAAAACTATGCAGAATACCAAGAATTACTGGTTTTCTTATACCTAGAAGTGGATCTTCTGAGGAACCTGCTGGCACATCTTCTCAGGAAGTGATTCCTGCTCAAAGTACCTCCGACTTTGTCTCTGAATCTGATGCAGTAGTGTCTTCTGATCCACTAACGCCACTAAAAACAACACCAGCGCCCATGGAGGTGGAGAAACCAGGCCTTTCCCAAAATACTGGTTTGTTGCCTAGCCTCCATACTGTGGAGCCTACTGTTGAAGCATTTGATATAGTGCTTGAATTTGTGGAACAGTCAGGTTTCATGATTGACATTGGTTTGTGGCCCAACATATCTACTATTGAGATGCGGGAGTACTTGTCAAAAAATGGAAATGTGTCAGTGAGAATGCCTCTGGAACAACTGAGAAATGAAGGGTTTGCAACATCATTTAAAGACGGACGTTGCTGTACTATCGAAAATGTTTATGCGTAACTGTCCCAATGGAGACAAGGTTGAAAGAAAGTGGCTTTGCTACTCAAAAAACACCGGCAGAATCTATTGTTTTGACTGCAAATTGTTTGGTGCATCACGAAATGCATTTTTCAATGATGGCTTCAGCGACTGGAAACATGCCAGTGAACGAATTTCATCACACGAACAGTCTCAAAACCATATTCATGCTGTGATTGATACAGCCAAATATTGTAAACTGGAGGGTCGGGTTGACTATAAAATGCAACAAGAGATTGAAGAGCTGACAAGCTATGGTCAAAACCTAGTAAATAGGTTGCTTAGTGTCATAATTTTTCTTGCCGAAAGAGGATTGGCTTTTAGAGGAGATGACCAAGTTATTGGATCCAAACACAATGGCAACTATCTTGGAATTTTGGAATTACTGTCGGAGTACGATGCTTTCCTAGCACAACACATCCAAACCAAGGCAAACAAGGGCAAAGGATTTACAAGTTATCTATCAGCAAATATCTGTGAAGAACTTATGCAGATTACAGGGGAAAAGATTATAGAACATGTCATCAACCGGGTTAAAAAGGCAAAGTACTACTCGGTATCTGTAGATTCATCTGAAGATTATTCCCATACTGATCAGCTCACAGTGATTTTACGATACTTAGAAGGAAATCAACCTGTGGAGCGTTTTCTAACCTTCTTACCCTCAACGGGGCATAAAGGAGAAGAGATGGCTAATGCACTTCTAAAATTCCTTAATAATGTTGGACTTTCCATACAAGAATGCCGTGGACAGAGTTACGACAATGCAAGCAACATGTCTGGTCACTACAAGGGTATGCAAGCAAAAATTGTTACTCTGAATAAATATGCAAAGTATATACCTTGTTTTGGACACTCACTAAACCTTGTTGGAAAGGATGCTGCAAATTCGTGTAGTGAGGCTATCAAGTTTTTTGATTTCATACAAGCTTTGTATGCATTCTTTACTGGCTCAACCAAGCGCTACAAGAAGCTTAAAGACACGCTTGATGAGAATGACCTCTCTGTGTCCATGCCGAAAAAGCTAAGTGACACACGTTGGTCATGTCGTGCTGATGCTTGTCAGGCACTAGTCCATGGCTATCAAAATATAATGGACATTTTGTTGGAAATTTCAGCTGACTGTGAAGAGAGGTCAGAGTGCCGTAATATGGCAAAAGGACTGTTTGATCAGATGAGCAAACTTGAGACTGGGATTTTTGCAGAATTCTGGAACACTGTTTTACAGCGCTTTAACAGCAGCAGCAAAATTTTGCAGTCCATTCAACTCAACCTAAATTCAGCAATTGGCGTTTTGAAATCATTAAAAGATTTTACGAATGAACAACGTACTAAATTTGATGCATTTAAAGAAGCTGGCAAGCGTCTCACAGATACTGAAGAATATACTGTGCAACATTGTCGACTTCAACGCCGGAATTTCCGTCAGCAGCCACTTGACTATGGACACAGTGAAGAAGCACACTTTACACCCAAGGAGACCTTTTATGTTAAGGCCTTTCTCCCATGTGTTGACAAACTTTTAGTGTGTCTGGAGCATCGACTAGGAGCTTACAGTGAAGTGTGTGATTTATTTGGATTCTTTATAAACTTTCCAGTGATGGACTTTGACTCTATTAACCACTTGCCTACCAGGCACCAACACCCCCCTCCCATCCAGACCAATTTTCAGCTTTTGGTGCTCTCACACTTTGAATGACAATTACTCAGTCATGCAATACTGTACCCAAATGAATTTTTTGTCCTTTTTTTCCCACAAATGGAGCTTTCTTTTGGTGGTATTCGATCACCTCTGGGTTTTTTATTTTTTTGCGCTATAAATGAAAAAAGACCGAAAATTTTGAAAAAAAACACATTTTTCTTGGTTTCTGTGATAAAATTTAGCAAATTATTAATTTTTCTTCATAAATTTTGGCCACAATTTATACTGCTACATATCTTTGGTAAAAATAACCAAACATTTTTGGAAATTATTTGGTCTGTGTGAAAGTTTTAGAGTCTACAAGCTGTGGTGCAAATCATAAAAAAATTATCACATCTGATGTACTGAGGCCTATCTCATTTCTTGAGACCCTAACAAGCCAGGAAAGTACAAATACCCCCCAAATGACCCCTTTTTGGAAAGTAGACATTTCAAGGTATTTAGTAAGAGGCATGGTGAGTTATTTGAAGTTGTAATTTTTTCCCACAATTCCTTGCAAAATTAAGATATTTTTTTTTTTTTTTTTTTCCCCACAAAATTTTCATTGTAATAGGTTATTTCTCTCACATAGCATATGTATACCACAAATGACACCCCAAAATACATTCTGCTACCCCTCCTGAGTATAGCGATACCACATGTGTGGGACTTTTTCACTGCCTGGCCACATACAGTGGCCCAACATGCAGGGAGCGCCATCAGGTGTTCTAGGAGCATAAATTACACATCACATTTCTCAACCACCGATTACATTTTTGAAGGGCCTGGAGCACCAGGACAATGGAAACGTCCACAAAATGACCCCATTTTGGAAAGCTAACACCCCAACGTATAATCTATGAGGCATAATGAGTCTTTTGAATGGTTCATTTTTTTTCCAGAAGCTTTTGGAAGATGTGGAAAAAAAATGAAAACGCATTTTTTTTTTACACAAAGTTGTCCGTTTATAAGATATTTCCAACACGTAGCATTTAGATAGCACAAATGACACCCCAAAATACATTCTGCTACTCCTCCTGAGTATAGTGATACCACATGTGTGGGACTTTTTTACTGCCTGGCCACATACAGTGGCCCAACATGCAGGGAGCACCATCAGGTGTTCTAGGAGCATAAATTACACATCACATTTCTCAACCACCTATTACACTTTTGAAGGCCCTGGAGCACCAGGACAATGGAAACGCCCACAAAATGACCCCATTTTGGAAAGCTAACACCCCAACGTATAATCTATGAGGCATAATGAGTCTTTTGAATGGTTCATTTTTTTCCAGAAGTTTTTGGAAAATGTGGAAAAAAAATGAAAACGCATTTTTTTTACACAAAGTTGTCCGTTTATAAGATATTTCCAACACGTAGCATTTAGATAGCACAAATGACACCCCAAAATACATTCTGCTACTCCTCCTGAGTATAGCAATACCACATGTGTGGGACTTTTTTACTGCCTGGCCACATACAGTGGCCCAACATGCAGGGAGCACCATCAGGTGTTCTAGGAGCATAAATTACACATCACATTTCTCAACCACCTATTACACTTTTGAAGGCCCTGGAGCACCAGGACAATGGAAACGCCCACAAAATGACCCCATTTTGGAAAGCTAACACCCCAACGTATAATCTATGAGGCATAATGAGTCTTTTGAATGGTTCATTTTTTTCCAGAAGTTTTTGGAAAATGTGGAAAAAAAATGAAAACGCATTTTTTTTACACAAAGTTGTCCGTTTATAAGATATTTCCAACACGTAGCATTTAGATAGCACAAATGACACCCCAAAATACATTCTGCTACTCCTCCTGAGTATAGTGATACCACATGTGTGGGACTTTTTTACTGCCTGGCCACATACAGTGGCCCAACATGCAGGGAGCACCATCAGGTGTTCTAGGAGCATAAATTACACATCACATTTCTCAACCACCTATTACACTTTTGAAGGCCCTGGAGCACCAGGACAATGGAAACGCCCACAAAATGACCCCATTTTGGAAAGCTAACACCCCAACGTATAATCTATGAGGCATAATGAGTCTTTTGAATGGTTCATTTTTTTCCAGAAGTTTTTGGAAAATGTGGAAAAAAAATGAAAACGCATTTTTTTTACACAAAGTTGTCCGTTTATAAGATATTTCCAACACGTAGCATTTAGATAGCACAAATGACACCCCAAAATACATTCTGCTACTCCTCCTGAGTATAGCAATACCACATGTGTGGGACTTTTTTACTGCCTGGCCACATACAGTGGCCCAACATGCAGGGAGCACCATCAGGTGTTCTAGGAGCATAAATTACACATCACATTTCTCAACCACCTATTACACTTTTGAAGGCCCTGGAGCACCAGGACAATGGAAACGCCCACAAAATGACCCCATTTTGGAAAGCTAACACCCCAACGTATAATCTATGAGGCATAATGAGTCTTTTGAATGGTTCATTTTTTTCCAGAAGTTTTTGGAAAATGTGGAAAAAAAATGAAAACGCATTTTTTTTACACAAAGTTGTCCGTTTACAAGATATTTCCAACACGTAGCATTTAGATAGCACAAATGACACCCCAAAATACATTCTGCTACTCCTCCTGAGTATAGCAATACCACATGTGTGGGACTTTTTTACTGCCTGGTCACATACAGTGGCCCAACATGCAGGGAGCACCATCAGGTGTTCTAGGAGCATAAATTACACATCACATTTCTCAACCACCTATTACACTTTTGAAGGCCCTGGAGCACCAGGACAATGGAAACGCCCACAAAATGACCCCATTTTGGAAAGCTAACACCCCAACGTATAATCTATGAGGCATAATGAGTCTTTTGAATGGTTCATTTTTTTCCAGAAGTTTTTGGAAAATGTGGAAAAAAATGAAAACGCATTTTTTTACACAAAGTTGTCCGTTTATAAGATATTTCCAACACGTAGCATTTAGATAGCACAAATGACACCCCAAAATACATTCTGCTACTCCTCCTGAGTACGGCGATACCATGCGTATGAGACTTCTACACAGTCTGGCCACATACAGAGATCCAAAATGCAAGGAACACCATCAGGTATTCCAGGGACACATAGCATGCACATACCAAGAATTACACCCCAAAATACATTATGCTGAGCAAAGCGTAAACAAAAGCTTACCTGTGGTTGTAGTAGCGCAGTTGT
Source organism: Lithobates sylvaticus (assembly GCA_028564925.1). NCBI lineage: Eukaryota > Metazoa > Chordata > Amphibia > Anura > Ranidae > Lithobates > Lithobates sylvaticus. The sequence continues at coordinate 179,705,338 of CM053031.1, read as the reverse complement.
AGACAGGAGGATAGCACTGGTCCAGGCAGCAGGCAGGGACTTGGTCAGCAACGGTGAACACAATTGTCCAGGCAGGGATACTGTCCATATAAAGTCCAGGGTCAGTGCAGGCAGAGATATTGTCAGCAGTGCCAAAAATATTGGTCCTGGTGGTAGGCAGGACATGTGGTGTGGTCAGTGCGACAGGCAGAGGCATGACGGCAGAAAGTCCTACAGGCAGCAGGCAGAAGTAGGGCCTCGTTCAGGACAGAATGGGGACAGGGGTAGAGGCTTCTCCCACCCAAATCTCTTTGAAGCCTCCGAGCCTCCAGACCCTAATCTAGGATTGAGAAAACCAAAAAATAGTTTTCTTCATCCAGAAAAACATTTCTGGAGCCCCTCACATATGTGAGACCCCTGTGTTGAATCCCACTAGTCCAGTAGCAGGGTACAAGATCAGTCCAAGAGGCAGGCAAATATCATGGTCAAACAGTCCAAGGTCAGTTCCAGATCAGGCAAAGGTATTTACAGAATCGTTAGGCAGAAGCATGGTCGTATAACAAGCCAGGGTCAGTTCCAGATCAGGCAGAGGTAGGTACAGAATCGTTAGGCAGAAGCATGGTCGTATAACAAGCCAGGGTCAGTTCCAGATCAGGCAGAGGTAGGTACAGAATCGTTAGGCAGAAGCGTGGTCGTATAACAAGCCAGGGTCAGTTACAGAGCAGGCAGTGGCATAAGGGGTGTGAAGGTGTGTAGGGCAGGAACTGAAGATTACGTTTACCATACTTCACTAATAATTTATTGAAGTATGGTAACGGCGAAAACAGTCACCTATGCAGAGGCCTGGTTGGGAAGGACAATCTGCACAATGATAGGATGTGTCTCTTCTGATTCCTGCTTTGGTACACACCTTACATTTTTTTTGACGGCGTTGGCCTGTTGGTTTGGGAGGGATTTTATCAGGAAAGTGGCAGTGGGAGAGTCGACTAACAACATCGGATTGCATATTTTCTGGTGGGCCGCTCGGGAATACAAGGACAGTGAAAACTTCCTCCTGGTAGCCAAGGAAGGGTTTGGGGTTTTGGGTGGAGTTCCGGTAAATGACATACGAATTATATATTGCCAATTGAAAAAAATATATTGCAACTTTCTTGTACCAATGGTATGTCCGTCGTGTAGCAAGATATGGTTCCATCATTTGGTCGTTGAAGTCGACTCCTCCCATATACAAATTGTAATCGTAAATACATTTGGGTTTGTTTATGGGGCCATTTCTTCTGGGGATTTCTACAAAGGTGTTATTGTGGATTGAAGACAGCATGTAGACATCCCTTTTGTCCCTCCACTTCACTGCCAAAATCTCTTTGTTTCTCAGGCTTGCCGTTTCTCCTTTTTTCAATTTTTGATGCACGAGACTTTGAGGAAAGCCCTTCCGGTTTCTTTTAACGGTGCCACATGCTGGTGTCTTCATCCGGTGGAGGTTGTGGAACAGGGGCAGGGATGTGTAGAAGTTATCTACATATAAATTGTAGCCTTTTTCCAGTAGGGGATATATGAGGTCCCAAACAATTTTTCCGCTTGATCCCAAGTAGTCCGGGCAATTAGGGGGCTGCAGCTGGGTGTCCTTCCCTTCGTAGACTTTGAAGGCATACATGTACCCTGTGACTCGGTCGCACAATTTGTACACCTTCACCCCATAGCGGGCCCTTTTGCTGGGAATGAATTGTTTTATTTTGAGCCTGCCACTAAATTTAATAAGGGACTCATCCACACATATGTGTTGGTCCGGGGTAAAGAGCTGGGGAAATACTTGGGAAAAATAATTTAAAAGTGGGCGAATTTTGAAAAGCCTGTCATAATTTGGGTCATTTCGGGGAGGGCACTGGGAATTGTCGTTAAAATGAAGGAACCTCTGTATCATGAGGTACCTGTTTCGGGACATAACCTTGGAGAAGACTGGCATGTGTTGGAGGGGCTGGGTTGACCAATAGGACATCAAGGTGTTTTTTTTGGTGAGTCCCATGTTGAATGTGAGGCCTAAAAAAACCTTGAACTCCTCCACCGTTAGGTCTCTCCATTCATAGGGACGGGCATAATATGAGGTTGGGTTTTGAAAAATAAATTGCTGGGCATAAAGATTGCACTGGGCCACAATTGATTCTAACATGTCCTCCGTAAAAATTAAATTAAAAAAATCTATTGGGGTAAAATTCTGTGTGTCCACCTGGACTCCTGGCTGGGCAGTGAAAGGGGGAATGTTGGCTTCTCCTGAATTAGGAGGAAGCCACAAGGGGTTTTGAAGGGCATAGGGAAGGCTGGCATGGGTCCTTGGCCTTTCTTGCCGAGGTACTGCAGTGCTGGTAGATGGCACTGCGGTGCTGGTAGATGGCACTGCGGTGCTGGTAGATGGCACTGAGGTGCTGGTGGATGGCACTGCGGTGCTGGTGGATGGCACTGCTTCCTCAGAACGCCTTCGTTTGGCCGGCCGAATCTGTTCCTCCTCCGAGTCACTCGATGTTTCGCTACTGAGGACTGGCTCGTAAGTTATGTCAGTCTCAGAATCGATATATGAAGAGGAATCTGAAGAGAGCTCCCCGTTGCTCTCGTCGGCCTGGGAAAGGATTTGGAACGCCTCCTCTGCGGAATAGACCCTTTTGGACATGCTGCTGGTTGCTGGTGCGACTACACAGGTGTGTACTAAGCCTGCACTGATGGACACTGAGGTGGCACAGATGGGTTACTGAGGTGGCACAGATGGGTTACTGAGGTGGCACAGATGGGCACTGAGGTGGCACAGATGTGCACTAATGAAGTGGAACAAATGCACACTGATGAGGCGTCACAGGCGGACACTGATGAGGCGTCACAGGCGGACACTGATGAGGCGTCACAGGCGGACACTGATGAGGCGTCACAGGCGGACACTGATGAGGCGTCACAGGCGGGCACTGATGAGGCGTCACAGGCGGGCACTGATGAGGCGGCACAGGCAGGCACTGATGAGGTGGCACAGGCGGGTACTGATGAGGTGGCACAGTCAGGTACTGATTGTGAAGATGTGCAGATGGACACTGATCGGCACAGGTGGGCACTGATCGGCACAGGTGGGCACGGATCGGCAAAGGTGGGCACTGATCGGCAAAGGTGGGCACTGATCGGCACAGGTGGGCACTGATCGGCACAGGTGGGCACTGATCGGCACAGGTGGGCACTGATCGGCACAGGTGGGCACTGATCAACAAAGGTGGGCACTGATCGGCACTGGTGGGGCACTGATCGGCACAGGTGGGCACTGATCGGCACAGGTGGGCACTGATCGGCACTGGTGGGGCACTGATCGGCACTGGTGGGGCACTGATCGGCACTGGTGGGGCACTGATCGGCACTGGGGGGCACTGATCGGCACTGGTGGGGCACTGATCGGCACTGGTGGGGCACTGATCGGCACTGGTGGGGCACTGATCGGCACTGGTGGGGCACTGGTGGGCACTGGTGGGGCACTGTAATACTGGGGCACTGTACTGGGTGTTGATGCTCACGTTTCACAGATTCTCTCTCTCCTCACACGCTGTCTCTGTGTGAGGAGAGAGAGCCGGCAATGAGAGATGATCTCATATGTTTACATTTGAGATCATCGCTCATTGGCCGGGGGGATCGCGCTGTAAACGGCCGCTGTGATTGGCCGTTTACAGCGATCTGTGATTGGCTGTGTCCAAGGGACACGGCCAACACAGAATTTCCCCGATGCGTGCTCGTGAGCGCGCTCGGGGAGCGAGGAAAGGGGAGGCCGTCATATTTGGCATCCACGCTGTGGCCGTCATTCGGCTACGGCCGGATGCGAAGTGGTTAAAATTGCAGCAGAAAAGTTGTCCGCTTTCTACAAGCATGATCTGGGCACAACCTTTGGTGACGAGCTAATTCAGTTTCAGTCATTCATTTCTTTGTTTCTCGATAAAAAACCAGATGACTGCAGCATAGAGCAATTTATGTACAATACCATTTTTGATAAGGATGTAAAAGATACCTTTCCCAACACGGAAATTGCTTTAAAAATATATCTCACTTTAATGATCACTAACTGTTCAGGTGAACGATCTTTTTCAAAAATGAAACGGATCAAAAATCTACAATGCACAACCATGAGCCAAAGTCGTCTCACCAAACTGTCTATAATGTCTGCTGAATCAGATATACTTCGCAGTCTTGACTTCACCAACATTACAAAGACATTTGCTGCTCAAAAAGCACGTAGACTGGTGGTATAAATTGGATTAAAGTACTTGACTTTTTATGTAAAAAGTTATCTGCACTTTTATAATATTGGTTGACAATAGTCTGTTATACTAGCAGCTATTGCCTAATAGGAATGTTAACATACCGGGATTTTCCATAAGGCTGCTATACGGAAAAAAATCATTCATTTTTTTGTGGCCCGAAAGCTGATGAAAGGGTGGTTTTATCACCCATTTAGCACAGAAGCACATAGCTTCCAGATTTAGTGTAACTCTGCTACCTGATTACCTATTCTCTAAATTGAAGTGGAGCATACACACTTTGTTTTGAATGTTTGACTTTGGATTTTACAGGTTGTACGTTTTAATGCTGTTTGTTTAATTGCTATGTGTTGTTGTTTATTGTGCTATTATATATGTTTGTGTTACTAGACAACATGGCTATTTGTTTTACACACAAAACATAATGTTGATGTGAACTTTATTACTGAAAGTTATTAAGATATTAACATATAAGTGCTACTACAGTTGGCGAGTACGTACTGTTACAGATCTAGCTAAGAACTTGTTTGTGGACCAGTTCTTTTATGTTTACATCATTAAAGTTTTTTTTTTAAGATAATTCTGTGTGTGTCTGTTTTTTTGAGATGTTGGGGTGAAGAGCAAAATTTAATTGGGGGGGGGGGGGGGGGGGGGGGGGGGGGTGGGGGGGGGGGGGGGGGGGGGCAAAAAAAATGTTTGCCCGGGGTCCAAACCATATTAAAGACGGCCCTGCAGGTAACAAACATTTTCATTAGGAAATAAGTAATACATCTCCTGTATTTTTTCTCATTACCTATAAGGCCACATTCACATTTGTATTAACATGTAGTAAAACAAATGCTTTACTGTGTGTAACTGTAACAAACTGTAACAAATGTTAGCAAACAGGTACTGTATATGTGCAATGCAAGGCACTGCAGTTCAGTTTGAATGGCACCCTAATGCACATATACAGCACACCACAATACACAGGTATAAAAATTGAGAGGAGAAATGAACTGCTCCAATTTTAGTAAATTCTCCCATGTGCTGTTGTGTACTGCATTGGTAAAAATATTACAGGTGTAATTTAAGTAATGCAAAATTGGCTGTAAGTGGGGAATTTACTAAATTTGGAGCAGTGACAGGCCCAAATAGTTGTGATCCCCAAACCGGGAAAAGACCCCTCTCAATGCAGTAACTACCGTCCCATCTCCTTATTGAACATTGATTTGAAACTCTACTCCAAAATTTTAGCCACACGTCTAGCCCCCCTGCTACCTGACTTGATTCACAGTGATCAGGTTGGTTTTATACCGGGACGCGAAGCCAGGGACAACACAACGAAAACTCTTCATCTCATTGCATACACGAAATCGCACAACATTCCGACCTGCTTACTGGCGTGTGACGCTGAAAAAGCGTTGGATAGAGTCAGTTGGCCATTCTTACACGCGTCATTACAACAGATAGGCATAGGACCACAGATGATTTCCAAAATTATGTCCCTGTACTCGCGTCCATCGGCAAAGGTATCAGCAAATGGGGAGTCCTCGGAAGCATTTAGCATTACTAACGGCACACGACAGGGTTGCCCCCTGTCGCCATTATTATTCGCCATCACAGTGGAACACCTGGCGCAAGCCATCCGCAAAAACGAGAACATACAGGGGATTCCTACCCCATCCGCCACACGCAAATTGTCGCTCTATGCCGACGATTTATTACTATATGTCACGCAACCCCCGAAACAGTATCCCAGCCATCTTGACCGAACTTGACAGGTTTGGGGCACACAGTAACTTTAAATTAAATATCACTAAAACGGAGGCCCTGAATATATCTTTAACACCCTCAGAGCTAGAGTCCCTCAAACTACGATTTCCCTTTAGATGGCAAGCAAAATCGGTTAAATACCTAGGCACCGAGATCCTTGCAGATGTGCAAGACATTTATTCCCTGAACTACAGCCCGCTCCTAACCACAATCAGACGCTCTTTAGAATCCTGGCATAACCTCAAACTAACGTGGTGGGGAGAATGAACGTAATTAAAATGGATATCTTGCCTAAAACACTCTGTTTATTTCAGACATTACCAATTCTCCTCCCAAAAGCGTTCTTTCTCTCCCTCCGTACTTTAGTCACCAAATTCGTATGGCAACACCACCCACCCAGACTTAAACATAAAATACTGTGCGCCCCCAAAGACAGGGGAGGCATAGGACTCCCTGACTTCCAAACGTATCACAACTCCACACTTTTCTCCAGACACCTTGAATGGTTTCCAAGACCCCTGCTTAAACCATCAATTTCTGTCGAACAAGACATGGCGCCAACTGACCTAAGAGCCCTACTATGGGGCTATAACACTAAATTTCGCTCGCTCCCAGGGTTATCCCCACTGACAACTGCAGCACTGACCCTGTGGTATGACAAGGCCAGTAAACTTACACTTACCACAGACCCAGGCCCACTCTCCCCCTTATTTGATAGCGCAGACCTTTTCACCTCCCTGTCCAGGGAGAATTTAGGGACATACCACCGAGAGCAGTGGCCTACAGCCCATCAATTCGTCCACCCCTCTACAGGTCAATTCCGACCCACATTGGATCCCCCAACTAACACTGCCGCGGACTGGTTGTCAACTCTCTTCTTGAACCACCTCAGTAGATCTCTTCACCTCTCAGGCCAAGTCCACAGGCAACTCACTAATTACGAAACTATGTGTAGTCTCTCTCAGACCCCCAGACATACCTTATCTCTCATATATAAAGACATACAATCCCATCAATGTGCAACCCTCCCTGCATACACCCACAAATGGGCCCACGATCTGGGGGTAGACATATCCCCCACCCAGTGGAGCACGTCTTTTATTCATACACACCAAGCTTCCAGATCAGGGTTCACACAGGAAAAGAACTTCAAATTACTTTCAAGGTGGTACAGAGTCCCATCCTCGGTACACAGGATGTTCCCCGATACCACGGACACCTGCTGGAGATGTCACGGAGGACAGGGATCATACATTCACGTTTGGTGGGACTGCGTTAAGGTACGCACCTTCTGGGACAACATATTTATGATTTACAATGATATGTACCAATCCACACTGGCCCCTTCCCCTATGATTGCTCTCCTATCTATCATTCCAGGGTCCATCAAATCGCAAAAGCAATGCCTCTTAAGGTCTATGCTCTCGGCAGCGAGACATAATATATCTCTATACTGGAAGAAGGACACCCCCCCCCCCCTATCGGGATGGGTGAATATCCTTAATGATACCATGCTAATGGAAGAAATGCAGGCAAAAATGAATGATAGATATGATCAATTCAACACCTTATGGTCAATATGGCGCCACCACTCTACTTCAGTCGGGCTACTAAATAATGTATAGTATTGGAATTATCACTAGAAAAGGACTAAGATTACAAGATATTCTAAAACCTGTTCGTTAAGAAAGGACGTGAACTCAGCTGCCCCCCCCCCCCTCCCCTCATGCCCCCATCTGGTTTTTAACAACTTTTTCTCACCACCATAAACAATACTTACCAGAAAGGTTTGAAATGTTACGATGCACAGGCCCTGGGCGGTGTCCACTGATAGATGACACCACGCAGGGACAGTCAGGCTTGCTACTCGACGAACCTTGTCCATAGATAACCGGGTAGACTGGCACAGCACTAAGATGTATATGCACCTACGCGGGTGCAACCTATAACCTGTTCTTACCCGTGATACTAATACTCCTTACCCTTTCCTACCCTCCTAAAGTTTTCCCCCCACCCCCCTTTACTGTTTATGTCATGTAAACTTTGTTATATAGACAGAATTTATTGGATTTGTATATGTATATTTTGTTAATAAAATATATATTCAACCTTAAATTTGGAGCAGTGGGGGGGCGTGGTTAAGCTGGTGGCCTGATAGGACGTGTCTGAGCGGAGCTCCGCTCCCAACTGCCTAATTTATCTAGAATTCGGGTCCTCCCGCAAAATATTTTTACCTACAGACGCCCTGAGGCGACGGGGCATGAAAAAAGGCAAGACCGGCTCGGGTAGAAAAGGTGGGCCGGCTCCTAAACCCTCTCCAAGGCCGCAAACACAGCCTGCCTCGGGCAGCACGCACGTGGCGTCCTAGACCAACATGGCCGATCCGGTGCCAGAGAAGGCAGAGGAAGATCGCTTTCAAGCATTGATGCAGGCGATTTCGGGATGCTAATCGACCCTAACAGCGAAGATAGACACCTTACAAATGGATGTCGGCCTGGTGAGAAGGGACCTTGACAAAATCCGAGGGAGGATGGGAGAGGCTGAACGCAGGGTGGGAGACACAGAGGATGCCATCCGGGACCACCGAGCCTCCATCCACACCCTGCAGGTCAAGGTAAAGGCCCTAGAATCGAGGGCGGTGGACAGCAAGAACCGGATGCCGAAGGAATAACCTGAGGGTCGTGGGCCTCCCGGGGGGTGCTGAGGGACAGGATCCCATGGCTTTCACGGAACGGCTGCTCCGCACGATTCTCCCACAGGCCCAATTCTCGCCTCACTTCGTCGTGGAGAGGGCCCACAGAATGCCGCCTATGCGCGGTCCCCCTGGCGCCCCTCCACATACGTTCATCTTTCGGCTCCTGAATTTTCGTAACCGGGACCTGTCACTACGTGAAGCCCGCAAGGTGGAGAAATTATATTTGAAAACACCAAGATCATGCTGTTTCCGGACTACTCCGTCGATACACAGAGGCTCCGGCGCACATTTGACCCAGTTAAAGCACAGCTCCATACGAAAGGCATCAAGTACAGCATGCTATTCCCGGCGAGGCTCCGAGTGGTGGATGGAGAGTCCACCCGTTACTTTACTTCCTCGGAAGATGCCTTACAGTGGCTGGAAGGTCTGCCCAGGGCCAGATGAGAGTATGTATGAATGTTTCTGTTACACTTAATTTTGGTTGGGCTCTCTCTCTGGCACCTCTCCCTTCTATACCCCTTCTCACTCTGCAACTCTTACCTCTGAACCTGCTTGCTGGCTGACCTTTGGCTTATCCTTTTCACAGACTGCCCTGTGGTCATGCATATAGCAGGGGGAACAAATGCCTGTGAATTGTCTGGCGAGGAACACTGACGACCTGACTCTCCAAAGGTTGCAGGCCTATTGGGACCATAGCCACATTGACTTGAAATGGGCCGCAGAGAATCCTAAAGTGATAAGCAGGCTGTGGCGTAATGTTCTTAACGGAGGTGGTGGAGGTGGTGAGGAGAGGAATGTTCGATGAGCCCATCATCAATAGTTCTTAGTTGACAGTTTGAAGAATGCACCCCTGGATGACTCTAGGAGAAGTTTTTCCTTTTTCTTTTCATGGCCCTGCTTCATCTTTTCTCTCTCTGTTTTTTGGATAGCTGTATTTTTCTTTTTGCATTGGATCACACTATATGTATTACGCTAGACACAATCGGTATCCTATAGCATCTATTTTTGAACTACAGGCAGGAGGGCGGGAGCCTCCAGAACCGCTGGAACTGCTAGTCCGCCCGTACATAGGAAGCCTGGTAGCTTTTCTGTTCGCCCCCATAGCAGACTTTCCTACAGTTTAATGGGTTCGGTTTTGGGATCAAACACTCCAAGTTTCCCAACGGATGTGTGGGGTGGGGGGGGGGGGGGGGGGTTGGGGGGGGGGGGGGTTGGGGGGTTTTAATGTTTCATTTGGTTTTTGTTTTTATTTTCACTATTAGGAATACACGGTACTGTTTTTGTCAGCATGAAACTACAATGTGCAGCAGCATAGATTGGCTGTCTCTTCCAGCCCTCAGGAGTACTGGGGACTGGGAGACTTGCAAGCAGCAGCTGTCTATGTTTTCTTCTAAGGATGTGTGTCCTCCCCTGGGTCGGCTCTATAGTTACTCCCCTAATGTTGCTCTCTTGATGGTGTCATTATGGCCCCCTTGAAAATTATTTCCTGGAATGTCCGGGGGTTGAATGATAAAATCAAGAGATCATTGGTAATGTCTTATTTGAAAAAATATAATTCACACGTGTGTATATTCCAAGAGGCACACCTGGTAGAAAGTAGGGTCCTTAGCCTTAAAAAGCCCTGGGTGGGCCATTACTTCCACTCCACCTACTCTGGGTACGCAAGAGGGGTCAGTATATTGATTCATAAGGCCCTCGCATTCCATTTATTATACGTTAGAGCCGACCCGGAGGGTAGGTATGTACTACTCCATGCGGTGATAGATAATATTGAAATTTTGGTTCTAGGAGTATATATTCCTCCTCCGGCTAATATGTCCCTCCTAAAGTACCTCACACCTATCCTAGCCGCGTACCCTACAGATAATTTCCTCCTGGTTGGGGACTTTAATATGGCTCCTAACCCATCAATGGACAGATTGACACCAGGGGCGGTTTTGGACTCACCCCTAGATAGATGGGCAAAGCTGTATGGGCTCACAGATGTCTAGAGATGGCGGTTCCCGACTGATAGGGCCTTCACCTGCCAATCAGCCTCATACCGATCGATGTCTAGAATAGACTTAATATATGTTAGTGGAGGACTGCTCTCCCAAAGCATGAGGTCTGTATGTTGCCCAGGGGAATATCGGATAATGCCCCCATGTATGTTAGCCTACAAACACAAACACCTCGGTCAGACAAAATTTGGCGATTGTCCAGATATTGGATTTCTGAGGAAAATGTTGAGGCAGAAATTGATCAATGTATCACTGACTACTGGTTGACTAATGCACACTCCTCTACGCCACACGGTAGGTGGGATGCGTTCAAAGCTTATATATGTGGCTGCTACCAAACAGCTATATCCCACGCCAGGCACAACGCAAAACTGAATATTGAGGAAGCAGAGGCAAAGGCTCAGGGATTAGAGTCCCAATATGTCCAGACCCAAAATCCCATCACGCTAATAGACATGCGATCTGCCTATCGGGAACTAACAATGTTACGGGTGGCTGGAACAAAAAAGCATGAGGTATCGCAGACACAGCACATATTTGAACAAGGGGAGAAGACAGGGCACATGCTGGCTTGGCTGGCAAGAGAACAACAACCCTCCACCTCTATTGCCTGTATCAGACAGGAAGATGGAACAGTGGTAACTGACCCGCTGGCCATCAATGCCTGCTTCGCAGCATATTACACTTCTCTTTATGCTTCTAGGGTGGTCTACTCTAGGGAGGAGCTAGTCTCCTTTTTGGAGCAGCTCGCCTTCCCCACTCTGAGTGCAGAGGCTAGCGAGAGCCTGGATAAAAATATAACTATAGGAAGTAAAAATGGCAATGGGTGAACTACAAGCAGGGAAAATTCCAGGAATGGATGGACTCCCTCCAGAGTTCTATAGACAATATGGGGAGCAGCTTACGGCTAGGATGCATGAAATGGTGTTGGGTTCCCTTACCGGTGTCTATGGCGGAAGACGTCATAGTGGTCCTTCCCAAACCGGGTAAGGACCAGGAGCTTTGCACATCCTACCGCCCTATCTCTCTTCTTAACACAGACGCCAAGATTTTAACTAAGATACTTGCAAAAAGGCTCAATGAGGTTATTCTCACATTGATTCACGAAGACCAGTCGGGGTTCATGCCTGGCAAAGGTACAGACATAAATCTCTGCAGGTTGTATACGGTCACGGGTGCCACGGGACACCTCTCCGAATTCGACGCAGTGGCCTCCCTAAATCACTAAATGCGGAAAAAGCATTAGACTCGGTGGAGTGGGAATATCTATGGGATGTCCTGCGTCGATTTGGTTTTGGTCCGAAATACATCTCTTGGGTGCAGGCCCTATATAGGGCGCCGCGGGCCAGAGTTCGTACAGGTACAATACTTTTGCCACCGTTTCCTTTACATAAGGGCACCAGGCAGGGGTGTCCATTATCCCCTGCCCTGTTTGCCCTAGCTATTGAACCTATGGCCATTATGGTGGGGTCATCTCCTTTAGTGAGGGGCATACCAATTGGGTCATTTCGGGAAAAAATATCTCTATACGTGGACGATACTCTGCTGTATCTAAGGAATGACTCTGACTCCCTGGGAGCTGCCCTTGCAATTATGAACACGTTTGGCAAGTACTCAGGCATCTGCGTTAACTGGAGCAAGTCGGTTATCTTTGCATTGCACCCGGGGGAAGCCTCTATACCTGACGACACACCATTGAAAAGAGTCTCACAATTTAGATATCTAGGGGTAGAGATACACAGGGACCGGACACAATTTATTCCTCTTAATTTGACCCCAGTCATGACCTCCCTAGTACAGAAATGCACAGCTTGGAAGACACTGCCCCTGACCCCAGTAGGGAGAGTAAATCTGATAAAAATGTCACTTCTACCCAAATTTCTGTATATATTTAGGCAAACACCGGTACACATACCAAATGTGTTTTTTAAGAAGCTGGACACAGTACTCACAAATTTTATATGGAATGGCAGCATTCCCAGGATAGCTAAAACTACCCTCCAATTGCCCCTTTCGCTGGGGGGGCTGGCCCTCCCATGCTTTCAAAAATACTACTGGGCGGCGGTCCCGGTAACGCTCCGGTGGTGGTTGTCAGAAGAGCCGGCAAACCCTGCCTCGACTTTGGAGGCGGCGCTGCTTGTCTCGTACTCTGAGTTGAGAAATTTAATGCACCGGGGGCCAGGGTCTAACCCGGATATTACTTACTCAATGAAGACTACCCTTAAGGTTTGGGAGATTGTCAGAGACAAGGTCCTGAAGTTTAGGGGCTGGTCTCCTCGCACCCCACTATGTGGAAACCCCAGGTTACCACACTTCCAATCTTTACCAGACCCGGTAATATGGGCAAGACATGACATAACAATGTTGGCAGATATTTCAACTACGACGGGTTTGCTTCCGTTTGATATACTGAAGCAACGTAAAGGGCTCCCTAATCGCATGTTTTTTCGATACCTGCAAATTCGCCATGCCTACCGTTCCCAATTCTCAGCGCCGCCGGCGCTAGGAACTACAGGAATCGAAAGCTTATTAAGTGAGGAGGGAGGAAGGAAAGTCCTATCTACAGTATATTTAGCCTTGGCAAGTCTGGACACCTCTAAAGTATCGCAGTTGTTTTCGGTCTGGCAGGGAGACATACCCTCGCTGGCCGACGACGACTGGGAGGAAGGTATCCAGCAATACCTCCCCTTGATGATTTCTGCTAGGGATAGATTCATCTAATTGTAATTCAGTCACAGAGCTTATTTTTATCCACAGCATCTGGCTAGGGTATATCCTGCACATTCCTTCTTCCATGTGGTGTGGTCATGTAGCCTTATTCAGATATTCTGGAGAGGGGTAGTTGACAAAATAAACCTGGTTAGTAAACTCAGAATGCCCTGTGACCCGATTCCGTTGCTGCTGGGAGTAGTTGACATGCTGGAAGGACCACAGGCCAAGAAGCTTTTTGTGTTTTATGCAGCATTTTATGCAAGGAAAACAATTCTGTTACATTGGAAAGGAGCTGCCCCACCAACGACACAATTTTGGAGAACCCTCATTAACAAAGCACTTCCCCTTTATAAGTTGACATATATGGGCCGTAACTGCCCTAAAAAGTTTAACAAGATCTGGAACCCCTGGGTGCAGGAGGAGAGACTGACTATAGATTGAATAAAGGGGCAGGGCCTGGACCCCCCCCCCTTTTATAGACGGGTAGTTTACTGATGGTTTGATGGATGGGAGACATAGCTGATATGGATACCCTCGCCATGTATGGGGCGCGGGCTGCCCCCCCCCCCCTAACCTGTTTGGGCGGGGAGGAGGGGTTGCCACTGCCACCTGGAAATATGTACCCCGGATAAAGAGCCGGAAAGTAACTTGCTGTGATGGATGCTAGGACAACTGTAGCATGACTACTCACTGCTTACTTATTAGTTGTATAAGGAAATGGGATGATTGTATTATGTTGAATTTCCATTGCAGGCTTGCCCCCCCCCCAATTTTCTCCCTATCCCATTTCCCTTCCCACCTTTAAGACATTGTGCAAGGTAACCTGTATTTACTACCTATGGAAATGTTGGATGGATACATATCTCATATATGTAACTCGCACTATGCTGTACATATAGAATAATGCACTGTACCGTTCTATTTCTCTGTATTGTTGTTTCCTTATTTTGAAAAAAAAAAATTGTTTTGTTAAAAAAATAAAAAATAATTGGAGCAGTGGTGCATAGTATCCAATCAGCTTCTCACTTCAGCGTGTTCATTAACCTTTGAACATGAAAGCTAGAAGCTGTTCTAGCACCTTCAGCATACCCCCCCCCAACCGTCCCGGATTGTGCAGGACTGCCCCGATATTTAAAGTAAGTCCTGATGTCCCGCAGATCTGAGCTGGAGTCCAGGAGCCGGAATAAGTTCAGGCACTGGGCTCCACTAAGTGGGGGTATAGTCAATGCACACTGCACCCAGTGACAATTGATGTCAGCAGGACACCTCAGCTTCTACCTCCCCCTAAAACTTCTTTTCAGTCATTGGTTGCCAGGACCGCTGGCGCCCTGGCAACCGTTGACACGCTTTGCGGGTGCGCACTGTAGGAGCAGCTCCACCCCCCCGACTCCTGGCTTGAATTGTGCTCCTGCACAGTAAGGTAAGAGCGGCTGGGACAAAGGGTAGATAGACAGTTTTATCAGAGGCACTTGCACAGGCAGTAGAGCTGGACCCCCTCTTCCCATCATTCAGCACAGTGCATGGTGTGTTGGAGATTTTGAATGACTATATTTAAAATGGAATTGGATTGCCATGCCCCATCGGATGTATAAATATATATCAGGGAGATGTGTGTGTGGGGATGTGTATATATATATATATATATATATATATATATATATATATATATATATATATATATATATATATACATACACACACACGTGTATGTATATATATATATATATATATATATATATATATATATATATATATATATATATATATATATATATATATATATATATTTATATATATATATATATTTATATATTTTTTATGACATGCTAGCTAGACCTTTTTTCTTTGACATTGGTTCGTTAATCCATAGATTGAGTGTCCCCAGGTGCTAATTGAATATCCCTTTTGTTCCAATAAGACGACACCTTCTCCCCAGGTGCCCTTGACATACTAATGTCATCTCTGGTTATCAAAACCAGTGAGTCATCAGTTCATCAACTGCCCCTGTGTTTCACTAGACGGCACGGCACCTTCTCCCCAGGGGTCATTAACATACTAATGTCAGACCTAGTTAGAACTAGTGATTCATTAATCTTTGAGACTGACTGGCAACAGTAGTGTTGACTTCAGAAAAGAACCAATCAATGATCTAGCCCAAAAAACAATCAAAAAGCTAGCCAAAGAACCAGAGAGTTAGCCCAGAGAGCCAATGAGCATTGAGACTCCAGAAGGGGGCCATTGGGCATATAAGCAAGCTTAGAACTAGCTGCTCACTCTCTTGAATCCCAGACCATCGGATGGACGTGTAATGTATTTTGTGTATCTCTATCCTATTTCTACCTTTAATCTTTTTTCTCTCCTAAGACTTGTCTTGATATTTTGTTAATCATATTGATAGTGTATATCTGTTGTAACCATATGGCCTAAAGTATCTTCGCAGCCTAAGCAACACTGTACCTGTACCATCACTTGAATTTCATGATAAGTTCTAAATTATTCTAACGTTTCTTTCCTGTATGAATAAATGTGATTGTTTATCTTTTCGCACTGTTATCGTACGTTTTTATTCTTATACAGACAAAGGTTTAATCACTTTATTATTTTTGTATCTATAATCATTTAAGTAAGCTATAAATTCAGCTACAACAGATGGTGCCCCCTGTGTGAGGAAGCTTGACGTTTTGAGCGAATTGGCGATTTTATATGTGGAGGACAAGACAAACTACAAAAAAAAAAAAGGTAAGTCTTGTTTATATGTCTGCCTACCCTGTCTTTACATCCAAAACTAGCAAGCTTCTTTGAACACTGTTTATAGATATATAACCTTTTGTCTGCACTAATACTTTGATGAGACTGATATGAACAGTATAAGTGAAATAGATTGTACTGTGAGTGTATGAGAAGACATCCTGCCTCAATTGGGCCAAAAATTGCAGGAGGGTGTCAGAATGAATGATATGGGCTCTGATTGGACACTTGAAGGCAGTGAAAAGAACTAGGATCTGGGCCTTTCTGCCAACAAGCGCTTCTGGTTGACCCTTGCATGAGTCTAGGTCAAGACGCTTCCCAATCTTTAAGATTGAAATGCACCTGTGGGCCTAGGTCACACTGAATGATCTTGCTGTATATAAATCTATCTTTCTGTGTAAACTGCTAACTGGTAGGGATGAGCCGAACACCCCCCCCGTTCGGCTCGCACCAGAACCCGCGAACGGACCTAAAGTCCGTGCGAGCTTTAGAACCCTATTAGTTATAATGGATGCGAACGTTCAAAATTAAAAGTGCTAATTTTAAAGGCTAATATGCATGTTAATGTCATAAAAAGTGTTTGGGGACCTGGGTCCTGCCCCAGGGGACATGTATCAATGCAAAATTTTTTTTTAAAAACAGACGTTTTTTCAGGAGCAGTGATTTTAATAATGCTTAAATTGAAACAATAAAAGTGTAATATTCCTTTAAATTTCGTACCTGGGGGGTGTCTATAGTATGCCTGTGAAGGGGCGCATGTTTCCCGTGTTTAGAACTGTCTCTGCGCAAAGTGTCATTTTTGAAAGTAAAAAAGCTATTTAAAATCACTTGCGGCTAATGTTAATTCACGGCTCCCGTAATACAGAGAACAGTCATTCATTGAAACTCATTCATAAAAAAAAGTCATTGATAAAAAATGAAAAAAATGAAAAAAAAAAAGCGTAGGGGTCCCCCCAAATTCAATAACCAGGCCCTTCAGGTCTGGGATGGATATTAAGGGGAACCCCAGCCAAAAAAAAAATGGCGTAGGGTCCCCCTCAAAATCCATACCAGACCCTTATCCGAGCATGCAACCTGGCAGGCCGCAGGAAAAGAGGGGGGGACGAGAGCGGCCCCCCCTCCCGCCTGAACCGTACCAGGCCACATGCCCTCATTATTGGGAGGATGCTTTGGAGGTCTAAGACCCCCAAAGCCCCTTGTCCCCATGTTGATGAGGACAAGGGCCTCTTCCCCACAACCCTGGCCATTGGTTGTGGGGGTCTGCGGGCGGGGGCTTATCGGAATCTGGAAGCCCCCTTTAACAAGGGGACCCCCAGACCCCGCCCCCCCCCCTGTGTGAAATGGTAAGGGGGTACAAAAGTGCAAAAATGGTAAAAATGACAGCAGACAGTCTTTGACAATTCCTTTATTAAAATCTTCTTTCTTCTTTCTTCATCCTTCGGTTTCTTCATCTTCTCCTTCCGTCATCTTCTTCCATCTTCTTCCATCTTCTTCTTCCTCCAATCCGCTTCTTCTTGCGCTGGTCTTCTCGTCCTTCTCGTCCGGCATCTTCTTCCGTCGGCGTCGGTGTCGGTGTCTTCTTGGGCCGCTCCGCGCAATGGGAGGCTCCCGCTGTGTGAGGCTCCGCTCCATCTGACAGGTCTTTTAAAACGGAGGGCACCTGGTGACCCCGCCCCCCTCTGACATCATGGGGAAAGCCATCATGGAATTCCCCATGAGTCCCTGTGCGTCAGAGGGGGCGGGGTCACCAGGTGCCCTCCATTATAAAAGACATGTCAGACGGAGCGGAGCCTCACACAGCGGGAGCCTCCCATTGCGCAGAGCGGCCCAAGAAGAGACAGAGACACCGACACCGACGCCGACGGAAGAAGATGCCGGACGAGAAGGACGAGAAGACCAGCGCAAGAAGAAAATGGAAGAAGAAGATGGAAGAAGATGACGGAAGGAGAAGATGAAGAAACTGAAGGATGAAGAAAGAAGAAAGAAGATTTTAATAAAGGAATTGTCAAAGACTGTCTCCTGTCATTTTTACCATTTTTGCCACTTTTTTGGTGAAATGGTAGGGGTACCTTTGTACCCCCTTACCATTTCACACAGGGGGGGCCGGGATCTGGGGGTCCCCTTGTTAAAGGGGGCTTCCAGATTCCGATAAGCCCCCCGCCCGCAGACCCCCACAACCAATGGCCAGGGTTGTGGGGAAGAGGCCCTTGTCCTCATCAACATGGGGACAAGGTGCTTTGGGGGTCTTAGACCCCCAAAGCATCCTCCCAATGTTGAGGGCATGTGGCCTGGTACGGTTCAGGCGGGAGGGGGGGGCGCTCTCGTCCCCCCCTCTTTTCCTGTGGCCTGCCAGGTTGCGTGCTCGGATAAGGGTCTGGTATGGATTTTGAGGGGGACCCCACGCCATCCTGCCTGTAGCCAATTATGGCTCTCCTCGCTGCCGGCACTGTGATTGGCCAAGCATGCGGGGTCACAGTGCATGCTTGGCCAATCATCAGCCAGCATTGCACTGCGCGGGCCGCAATGCATTGCGGGGCCGCTCGCATCACACGAATTTGATGCGAGCGGCCCCAATAGTTCTGGGCTCGCAAAGCGAGCGAACGCCCGGTGCTCGATTCGAACATGGGTTTGAATCGAACACCGGGCCCATCCTTACTAACTGGGGATCGTAAGCTTTGTAATTAGATCTGTAAACATGGGCTATGTTGTAACTGCTATAAATCATATTGCAATTAGGTGTGCATAAGGTAACTACCTCCCATACTACAAGCACGCATAGGGTCTAAGTTTGTGCTAAACATTCATGAGATAAAACCTTCCGTTAAGCATTTCTTTGGAATACTTCAGAAAAGTCCACAGAGGGGATTAAACTATTATTTAGTTTGGGAAATCTCCAGGCTAATTTTTTGAAGGACTATAGCCAGGACAGGGATGTTCTGGCAAGTAGTGAAAAAAAGGCAACAACATTGGCAGGGGTGGGGCCTGTCTACCCAAGTCTTGACCAGAGAGTAGCTACCTCTGAAGAAGGCAACCTTTAAAGAGGTTGAGGAATCAGTTCAAGGCCTATGGTAAATATGGGTTTTGGGTTGTTAAATCAAGAGTGGGATCGCTGAACTAGGAGAAAGTATTCTAAAAGAGGTACTTTTAAGAGCCCTGTGGTACAGTCACTGCAGGAAGATGATACGAACGAACGAAAGAAATGCGTGGAGTGCATGGATGGCAGAATATGTGAATAGTTTTAAGGGGAAAACGCACCAAGTGCTGAGAAGTAGGGACAAGCAGGGACAGAAAAGCCTTGAAGCATTGAACCAAAATGAAAGAGATTTACTGGCTGCGAGCCAGCGTTCTCCCCCAGACGGCAGTTAACTAGCAATTCCGCTGCTGTAAGCAATAAGGGCAATTTGGCTACAGAGTACACGGCCTATGTCCCTTTATCCCCCCAAGTGAATAGCACCCCACAGCAAGGGTCGGGGTGGTGTCACTCCCATGCAGAAAGCATATCACCCAATGTAGGCACACCTGTGTATCATGGGACTGTTAATGCCACACATCAGGGCACTTTGCAGTTGGATAAGGTGCCCCCACCTGGCAGCAACAATCTCCCCCAGTCTTATGGGGATTCTGTGACAGAATCCCAAAAGACCAATCCACAGCGGATATTTTTTTCAGATGACATATCTGTCTATCCTGTAAGAGAAAAAGGGATTTATGACAACAGTGGGAGATCCACGGGAAAGATGACACATCACGTGCCATGGACTCCCTCTGAGATGAAGGGATTTCTGAGTATTATCCCCCATCCAAGGACAGACCCTATTAAATTTGCCAAAGAGCTGCTGGACATCCAGGCAAGCTACAATGCAAACTGGAGTGATATGCTTCAAATATTGAAAAGGGTGTGTGGAGATGGGGACTTGGATGAAATCCTTAGTAAAACTCATATTCCACGTACCCTGTATGTTGACTCCATTCATCTAGGAGATATACTTACTAAACAATTGGCTCAGTTGATCAAAACAGTCTATCCTCCTCAGTCTTGGACCAAGGTGTCAGGAGTGATCCAAGGTCCAAAGGAGGAGTGTATGACATACTACAATCACTTCAAACAAGCTGTGGAATCAGCTGGTGAGGACATTACTAACAGTGCCCTATCACCCGTATTGATACATAGCTTCATTACCGTGTTGAGAGGACACATCAGGGAAAAATTGATGACCGCAAATCCAGACTGGAGAGATAAGCCCCTCTCCTCTTTATTGTCCTTTGCCACCCCTATTGAAAGGAATACAGCTGATTGGGAGTCACAAAAACCTCAAAAGATCTGTGTTGTCACTGATCAGTTAAACAGTGCAGATCTTAGAGAAAAAACAAAAGGGAAGCCAGTTTGTTTCCACTGCCACAAGCCCGGTCACCACAAGAGGAATTGTAAAGCTCTAAGACACAGAAGACCATCACAACTTGGAGAGGAAATGCCCATGCTGGCCTTAAGGGAGGAAATTCTCCAGGCAGAAGGGACAATTTCTGACCTGCAGACGGGAGAGGATGTGAAATTAAATTTCACTGAAAGAAGCTGTAGTAAGCACATGGGAAAAACGCAGCTAATCTTTGCGGCCGGGTGGTTAGCAAAACAGTATAAACATTTGAAAGTGCAAATTACATCCCTAACAGAAGCGCTAGAAATAACCAAAGGTAACATCAGTACTTTAGAAGCTTTTATGTCAAATTCTGAGGCTATCCACCAGCAATTAGTACTAGAAAACAAAAGATTACAGGAGGACGTTCATCAGTTGGGAAAAAGACTGAAGGATACAGAAGGTGAAATTAAACCATTATCTGTCAGCTACCAGGAGCCGTTGGCTCAGTTTTCGGATAGAGGAGATAACAGAGTAACTGATTTGGGTATGTCTGAACTCAGGGGGACGTCCTCCACACCTAAGGTATGTACCAAGAAAAAAAACCCTAGAGGGTAAGAGTTCTTTAAAAGTTGCCCCTATATCTTGTAAACAGCCAGCTACTAAGCCAATTGTAGACATCGAACAATCTCTGTCGTCTAAAACAAAGCCGTTTATTAGGAGATGTTGTACGACGTTAAATGAGATAAAATGTGGCTTATGTGGGGTGTTTGGTCACATTGCAAGGTTCTGTCTATCCAGTTCCAGTAAAAAAGTCGGTAAAAATAATCTATATAGGACCACAAGACGTGATTTTGAAGTGTACTCTGCACGCTTTGCCACATGGCCTAGGTGTAAGAAGTATGGACCACCTGGGTCAGGGGTCCCATTCCAAAATCCTGAGAAGGCATCCATACAGGCGGAGAAGGGGCTAATGAAATGGGATGGATTTCTGAAAGAATGTCAACCTTACCAAACAGAGGTTATGGGTTTAAGAAGAAGCCCAGGTTATTATAGAAGACACGCTGATATGTGTGATGTCTAGATGTCATCTTTGACCTAGCTAATTGTGTGAGTGTGTGTGGAATATGCCATATATTTTGTCTCCTGTGATGTCTGTTGTCGCAGCTGCTGACAGCCCACCCGAATGACCCCCCTTCTTTCTGACCAGGTCAGTGAGAGTGTAATCAAACTGTATTGACATGCAAATTACCTGAGCCAAGATAACTATATGTAATAATGAATTGAAAGGTGCTTTACTAAACTAGACAGTTCTGCGAGAGGTTTGTGTTGAGGTATTTATAATTTGTTGATAAATGGTACCGTTAAAAGATCTATTGCGCGTTGCTAATTTTTTTCTCACCATGGTGAATATTTTTTTTTTTTTTTGGGGGAATTATTGGTATACCATAAAACAAAAATCCACATGGTATTAATATGTATTAAGTAATACATATTAATAATAAGTTGAGCTCAACAATTTTTGCTATTTTAAAATAAGGTGCACTGTTTATGTAATGTAAAATGTATATTTGTGTCATATGCTAATGTCTTGTTACAGATATTTAACCATTGTTTTTTTTTCAGGCGAAAAATGAAATGTTTATTACTAAATTTTAATGGTGTTTTATTCCTCAGATGCGATAATTGGGTTTCATGGCTTTCAGAACCAAAGGAAATCATAGACAATTTTTTATTTTCCCTGGTTTCAGCACCATTATCTGGTTTGTGCTCCTATTTGTCAGCCCATTCAGCTGTGTTTTGGACTACCTAAGTGGGTGTGGTATTTTCTGATCCAACCTGTATAAAGCTCTGGTATGAATGAGTTTCTGTGCTCCACTGATTACTTGTGTTTAGGACTGTTTCACCCCCCTGCGGTTATTGTAATTAGTTACCTGGCTGTTCCAGCTCTGCTCATTGCCTCAGGCTAAGGTATGTTAATGTCCCTTAGCAGTCTGTGTGTCCCCAAGTACAGTTCCAGCCTGCTTCCTGCCCAGTGTCACTGTTTTTACGTGACGATTTGTTATGAATTGTCTAATGTGTCTGTGGCATATCTGTCGCTAATATCTGGGGGTTTCAAAGCACACAGGTTGGCTCGAATTGTACCCCCGACTGTTCAGCGTTCTCAGTGCTGCAAGGGATTTTTCTTTGCCCTTTGGCCAGTGGTGTTTGGTAGCAGAAGTTCCTCGAGTTGGATACACATTAGGCAATTTTTATCTTATTTTTTCAATTTCCTTTAGATTTATCTGCAGATGTGAAGTACGAGGGCCTGCCAGATTGCATACAAGTTGAAAGTGTATAGGTCTGGCCTCGTATTGTATAGTTTTGGTTGAGTCTGGAGAAAAAATTGTGCAGGAAAATTGTATGGGGTGTTCCCAGCTCTTGGCTGTTCCAAGGGCCCTCACTTCTGATATATGTATAGGCATGCCGTATTCTCCTCAGTTAATACCCATAGGGGTCCTTCCTGTCCTAGACCCCTTGTGTACCTTTCTGTGCCCTGCATGCCAGGAAGCCCAGTACCCCAGTGATACGCTATGCCCCTGTCATTCATGTGAGTCCTGTCTGAATAGTATAGGCAGTTTATTTTGTATGGGTGAAGGATAACATGGTCTGATTACCGAATTGATAAAGGAGGGAGAAGGTGTGCAGCCTCTATAAAGAATCGAGTGTACCTGTTGGCAGGTGGTTTTCAATACGGGTTTTCAGACTATTTCCCATACTTAGGATAAAGAGAGGCTTAATGGAGACTGCCGTTGGAGCTGGAGGGGGAGCACCGGGTACCTTGAAACACTATGGAGCGGGAGATACTATAGACCACCTTGGGAGGCCTTGTGCTACATATCAGGGAAGGGGTTAGGAAAACCAACTTGCTCTGTCCAGCATCCGGGACCTTGGAGAAGTGACTGACTTTCTCAGTGGGACAATTTTCACTTTGCAAAGCAGGTGAGGGTAGTATCCAGGTTGCCTATGAATCATAATAGATTGGTAGATGACTCAGTTCCAGGATCATCAAAATCTAACTTACACTGGTCTCATCCCTAATGACAGGGATGGAACATTGTGCAGGTATCTCGGTCAATCTGGGTACTAGCCTTTAACAGACTCTACTGTGTTACACCCTGCAGTCCATCTTGTTCTGATGGTTTGAGTCCGGACAGCCTCAGATGACTGGTACAGATGAGTGCTGGAGAAAGGAAGGTGTTGTGCTATGTGAAAAGGCAACAATGCTGGCACAGGAGGGGGTCATGTCTAAGGGATGCCGGGGTAGTGTCCCAACTGGTCCTAAACAAAGTTAAAAATGCATGAGACCTGAGACCAGGGTACCGGTGCTGGTATCACATGTCTAATGATGCACTGTTTTCAGCATCAGGTTAAATGGTAATCAGCAGGGTACACTACCTCGGGGAGTCTATTGTACATCTCCTCTTGCCCTTGGCATGGATATAGCAGGAACACCTGGTTGTACCCCAATCACCCCTGACGGAAGGTTTTATGGAAAACCTGACCTCCCCTTACACCTACTGAAACTTCTGTTGGGGTTAGGGGAGGAGTTAAAAATTTGGTAGTTGGGTGGTTTGTGCAACAGGATTCAGATAATGACAACAGTCTGTGCAGGGCGTGAATCAGGGTAGGGGCTGGCTGGACATATTGGGGTGGGGGAGTTCCAGAGCGGTCCTAATGTTGAGCATGGGAGGAGGTAACAAGGGAGCTGGAAATCAGGATGTCTTAGGAGTGAAGTGGATGATTTGGGTGATCTCAAGATCAAAAGAGGTCAATCCAGATATCTCCAACGAAGGTTTCTTAGTGGGAAAAGTTAATTCAGGTACAGTCTTAGGGCCACAGCTTTAGTAAACTCCACCCTGTTGCTGTCCTAATTTGGGTAACTATTAGAGACCAACGTAGGGGATTGTGTGCATTTAAAAAGAGGACCCTAGAACTGTATTTTTTCTTTTTGTTTTTTGTTGTTCTAGGGATAAGCCTTTTTTCAATTTGTAGTAATAATATGCGGTCAGGTTTTACCTAAATTCCCAAAAAAGTTTTGATCATTTTTTTCATTTTATTTTTTTCCTCCCCCTCAATGTTAATATCTGTGTACCTGACCTGAAAAAAATACTGCTAATTGCTAGTATGGGAGAAAAGTTTTTTAGAAACTATATTTTTATTTTTTATTATTATTTTTTTTGGTGCTATTTTTTATTTTTCATTTTTATTTTTTTATTTTATTTTTATTTATTTTTTCCAACCAATGTATTTGTTTTTTTTTCTAACCCAGATTCCATGCTCTTTAACAGTCTTGGTTGAAGCAGCATTAAATCTGTAGGTTTTTTTTTTCCCTTTCCATTATTAATTCCACCATTTTCTCGTTCATTTTCATTACTCACCTCTCCTCCGTTTCTTTTGCTTCATTAATAGTATGCTAAATTTTTCTCTGGGTTTCTATCATCCATCTTCTCAAGATAATGTATCTGTTTAAAAGGATTTTTCCTGCCCGCCAGTAGTGTACCATATTTTAAACCAAAGTATCCCTGGACATCCCGTGTTTTTATGTCTTAATGTAATGCTACCCCCCTAGCCTACCTACTGCTTTAACCTGAGCCCCGTGAGCAGGTGTGGTGAACCCAGGGACCTCGCATAACAGGCAGTATTGACTATCCTTACCATCAAGGGCCATGGATGATACTGGCGTTCCCTGTGGGGAGCCCACTTTACTCATCCCCATTGCACCCCTTATAAGTACTAAGTCTCGATGACCGCTGCTTCTGTCTGGCATTCCTCCAATATCTGTACACTGACATTCTCCTTTTTTTGTTGTTTGTTTTTTGTATTCATGCACGATGGTCTGGAGGCCCGCCCAACCACCACCGAAAGACACCCAAGTCATCTCTTGAAACTAATGTGACGAATAAGACCATCCTGAACTGTTCTTCACCATGCTGAAAAGTGATGTCTCGCGGTCCGATCCAAGCGGAGAAACCACTACACGGTCTCACCAAGTTACAGGACTAGATATGCCAGCCTCCATCAATCTTGGAGTTCCGCTCTTCCAAGGCAGAAGGGCGATGAAACATTGCAGTACAGACACTCATGGTTTAGATGTGAAGTCTCAAGGGCACCAGGATTTCTTTCCTGTCTTAAGCCTACCTTGAGGAGTTCCGGCGTGTTCAAGAAAGGAAGAGGAGGCCGTGGTGGTGGTGGGGAAGGGTTGGGACTTCTGGACTGTTGTGGGTGGGTACAAAATCATTGACATAAGTTCAAGAATGAACTTCAGGGGAAACTGTGTTGGAGATTTTGAACGACTATATTTAAAATGGAATTGGATTGCCATGCCCCATCGGATGTATAAATATATATATCAGGGAGATGTGTGTGTGGGGATGTGTATATATATATATATATATATATATATATATATATATATATATATATATTTTTTTATGACATGCTAGCTAGACCTTTTTTCTTTGACATTGGTTCGTTAATCCATAGATTGAGTGTCCCCAGGTGCTAATTGAATATCCCTTTTGTTCTAATAAGACGACACCTTCTCCCCAGGTGCCATTGACATACTAATGTCATCTCTGGTTATCAAAACCAGTGAGTCATCAGTTCATCAACTGCCCCTGTGTTTCACTAGACGGCACGGCACCTTCTCCCCAGGGGTCATTAACATACTAATGTCAGACCTAGTTAGAACTAGTGATTCATTAATCTTTGAGACTGACTGGCAACAGTAGTGTTGACTTCAGAAAAGAACCAATCAAGGAGCTAGCCCAAAAAACAATCAAAAAGCTAGCCAAAGAACCAATCAGAGAGTTAGCCCAGAGAGCCAATGAGCATTAAGACTCCAGAAGGGGGCCATTGGGCATATAAGCAAGCTTAGAGCTAGCTGCTCACTCTCTTGAATCCCAGACCATCGGATGGACGTGTAATGTATTTTGTGTATCTCTAACCTATTTCTACCTTTAATCTTTTTTCTCTCCTAAGACTTGTCTTGATATTTTGTTAATCATATTGATAGTGTATATCTGTTGTAACCATATGGCCTAAAGTATCTTCGCAGCCTAAGCAACACTGTACCTGTACCATCACTTGAATTTCATGATAAGTTCTAAATTATTCTAACATTTCTTTCCTGTATGAATAAATGTGATTGTTTATCTTTTCGCACTGTTATCGTACGTTTTTATTCTTATACAGACAAAGGTTTAATCACTTTAATCGCTTTAATCACTTTATTATTTTTGTATCTATAATCATTTAAGTAAGCTATAAATACAGCTACAACAATGGCGATCGGGTGATAAAAGTCCCTGCATGCAGCCAAGTGGGAAGATTCTGATTCTTGCTCCTGTGTTCCTTCACTGTGCAGTGCCGCTGTGATCCTCCCCTGTCTCTGTAAAGTGTACACTATACTGGCTCTGTACTGATTGGAATGTGCTTTGTAGCAGGTAAATGAGGGAATGTTTCCCACATTACTGCACACATGATAACACCCCACACCCATCCCTTCTGTCCAGCAACTCACAGTCTCTTCTCTTCCACTTCTTGTTCGGCTCTCACTACACCTGCAGCAGGCCACCCATCCCCCTTCATCCTCAGCATTTCCCAGTCCACAATCTTTTCATCTACTAGTCTTCCTAACCCCTCTGCATGCTAAGCAATCCTCTCACCATTGGCCCATCTCTCATCTACAACTGTCACAGCTCATAATCCTGCCAGCATTCCATTCATACCTTATTGCTCCTTCATCCCGACAGAACTTTTTTTTCCTTCACTGCAGGGGTCGCCATTGCGACCTAGCCAGAGAGGACGGGCGGCATATAGAGGAACTAATGCCCTCCATGTTCTTCCTGCAGCTGCTGAATGCCTGCACGAGGGAGAGGAGGAAAAGTGGGCATTCAACGGCTGCAGGAAGAACATGGAGGGCATTGGTTCCTCTATATGCCCCTCCTCCTCTCCAGCTTACTTCTGCTGCCCGTGGTCCCCTCAGCTCTCTTCTAGCCCCTCTGTGATCTTCGCCAGCAACTTCTCTGTGCTCTCTTCCACTCCACCCCACGCTACGCTTTCCACAGGTCAACCCCCCCCCCTAAATGTCCCTCATTCTAAACTGAAAAAGTTGGGAGGTATGCCTTCAGCACTGAATGCATGTAATGGCAAGGGCTGCTGAGTTGTGCTGGCTGCTGGAGGATCTATTGTTGCTGAGGGGGTTCAATTGTTGCTTGGAAAGATCTACTGTTGAGAGAGGTGTCTATTGATGCTGGCTGCTAGGAGATCTATTGCTGGTGGGGGTCTAATAATGCTAGTGTGTTTCTATTGTTGCTTGGGTGGTACTTTGTTGTGGGGGGGGAGGGGGAGTCTATTGTTGCTGTGAGGAACTATTGTTGAAAGGGGGATGTAGTATTGTTGCTGGTTGCAGGGGATACTGTCAGGATGGGCATGTCAGTGGACAAGATGGCTCCTCTGGGCGGACTTCTGTGCATCTTCACAGGCTAATCCACATTCCTTCTCATAAACATAGGAATCGGGTACACGCTAATACTTCTGCACATGCGTGCACTAATGCGTGTATCAGTGCACATACACATGCACGTCGGTGTGCGCACGTTCACCCGAGCCAGTGCTGTGGTTCAGTGCTGCTTTGTCTTCAGCCTTCTGTGTCCTGAGAACCTGTATCCAGGTACTGACCTCGGCTCATCTGACTTCTCCCTGAACTCTGCATGTACTGACCTCCGCTTGCCTCCTGACCCCCCGCTTCTGCTCCATTTGTTCCACTGATTGGCTCCTGACCCAGCTTGTACCTTGATGGCCCTCCTGCATGTGTGTGACGGACTGGGGTCTATATGGTCACAAAACAGAGACCCCCAAAGCAAAGTACATATAAATTTTTTTTATTTCTAAGCAAAGAAATACCTTCCTGTTATTCTAGCAATAACCAGTAGATGGCAGAGAAGGTACACGAACAGTGTCTATATAAGGCCACACACACCATGTGACTGGAATGAAATTATTCCAGCCATAAAGTACAGTGGTCTTGTTACATGCTGTTTGTGTGATTCTTTGCAGGTATGTACTCTAAATCGTTCCTAATCTGTATTAAGCTATGATAGTAGGATTCCTAAACATCTTGAGCAGATGCAGGGAAAGTTTTAGCAGATTTGATGCTATAGTTTTGCTGTAATTTGAAGTTTAGAACAGCATGTGTGAGAAACAGTGGAAAGGGAACAAAAACATGAGAATAATGCATTAGTCAGAACAAATGTCTAAAATGTATATTATAAGCTCTTGACTGTTCTACATAGGTATATTGAAACCTGATTTATGCAAGTTCAATAAAGTTAGAAAAGCACATGTTGAAAAGCTAATATTTTAATGGGTAAAAAAACTCTTGTGTGCAAAGCTTAGGCATTGCTTCATACAGACAGGCAATATGCACCATCTAGTGGTTAAAAAAGGGAACTACCGAAATGTTTGTATTAAAGCAATGCATTGCCAGTATGAGTATTGCACAGTTAAAGTGTATCATAAAGATAATTATCTATAACACTGAATAACAGGAATATATGTTATTAAAAGATAATAATGGTCATTATTGTAACTAGGTTTTAAAATACTTCAGTTAAAATCTGTATTATATATTGTTAATGGTTATAAGTGTGATTATAAAAATGTAAATTATGTATTGTTATGTAGGAATGAAATTATTCCAGCCATAAAGTACAGTGGTCTTATTACAGGCTGTTTGTGTGATTCTTTGCAGTCCACGCCAAGCTGATCACCTTATCTCATTACGTCTATAACCATCGGCTCTCTTAAGTCACATTTTGAGGCCGGTAACATGTGCACCTATACCTGATCTGTCTTGCCAGTGTATGACCTGTTATGCCTGACCTTACTATTCCTCCTGCTGTCGAATAAGACCTACTTGTCTAACAGCTGTGCCTGCCTACCCACTGTCTGCTACCAGTATATGCCTCACCTGCCTGCTATTGCCAGTACCAGCCTGCTTCGGTCTGCTGCTCACCAGCTGCCACCCTGCCTGCTTAACTGAAAACCTCTGGCAACTACCCTGCCTGGCATGGACACCTGCTCTGATAGCAAGACTTACAGGCACTCGTGCCACTCTGCGCCTTCTGTCCACACTATCAGGGGCGCCGAGTCAGAGGTGTAAGAGAGGCCTTCCATACCTACCAGGTATGACACAGATATATTTTACAGCTTATCATTAACAAATTCCATACAAATTATTTAGCACCTCAAAATGATACTCTGTATTCTCTAAAAAAGGTGGTATTGGGAGGTGGATAGGGGAGTAATCAAGTGACGGTGCTTGGAGGTGGGTGGGGCGGAGACCAGAAGTAACTTGAAAGGGCGAGTTCCAGCACCTATTCTCTGAGAAAAAAAGCCCTGGTTATCATGCCATCGCCTCCAAATTATTAATAACAATAACTTAGGATGCTATACAGATAAAGTTACCTGCTGCCATGGTAGGGAGCATGCTTGAACGTTCCTCATCAAACAGAAATGACCAATCTTCATAGAAGAAGCTAGAAATAAAAAGCAAAAAAAAACTATTTTATTTACAGCATACACTAACATAAATTATTCTCACATAATCCTAATGCCGCGTACACACGATTAGACTTCCCCCCCCAAATCCATCTCAGACCCTTATCCGAGCACGCAGCCCGGCCGGCCAGGAAAGGGGTGGAGACGAGCGAGCGCCCCCCCTCCTTAACCGTACCAGGCCGCGTGCTCTCAACATGGGGGGTGCTCTGGGGGAAGGGGGGCCGTGCGGCGAGAAGACCCCCCAAGACGGAAGAAGACCCCGGAGCAGTGCAATAAAATATTTTTAAAAAAATTGTGTGTTTTTTTTTTATTTACACTTTACACCTTAGGTGAATGGGTAGGGGTACATCGTACCCCATACTCATTCACATAGGGTGGGGGGCCGGGATCTGGGGGCCCCCTTATTAAAGGGGGCTACCGGATTCCAATAAGCCCCACGCCCGCAGACCCCGACAACCAATCCTTCTCTTGGCGTCCTCAAAATGAGGTGCTTTTGAGGACGCCAAGAGAAGGATTCACTGGAAGAGGAGATCTAGCTGTGTCAGTGTGAGGCTTGTTAACTTTCTCCCAGAGGTAAGAGGCTGGGGGAAACATTAAGGATTGACACACCTAGTTGCATGGAAGAAATCACTGGTTGTAGCCTATATTGTCTATTCGCCTGGAGGATTCACCACATATAGAGATTGCAGTGGACTATTTTTGTTTTAGCACAAGATACCTTTTACTGCACTCATCAGCGTCGCTTGCAATCGTTGCACTTATTTGTGATATTATTTGCACATATTTACTTTGGACTAATTTTTAATGATTGCACTTTTTATATATATTTTTTCCTTACATTTTTATATATCTTATCATTTCTATTTGCACATGCTTATTTTTTACTAGCAATTTTTCATAGTAACAATTTTTTTATATTTTTTATTACGGTTTTAATTTTTTTTTTTTCTATTGCACAGCAATCAATTTTTGCATAAAATATTTTTTATGATATTTTTTATGATCCTTGAATTACTGCTCACTATTTATGAAAAGTGACCTTTTTATTCAAACAAAATTGGATCACATCACTGGACGCACTTTATCGTTTATTCTGCACAAGAATTATTTGCTTTTTGCACAGAAATTTATTTAATCACTGAATGCATTGTAGTATTTACTATTCATTGTTTGATTGGATGCACTTATTATTGATTTTTATTGATTGATTGTTATAGCATTTGTTGCTATACAATTTTGGATTAAACCATTAACTTTTAGATGCTTTTACAGGAACCATCCTTTGGAGTCCCTCCCCTAGGATTGGTATCCTTCCTTCTATTAAGCGCCACATTCTTTACTATTATTAACCTATTTTAAATTTATAATATATTTTCTATCAACTATCTATTATTATTAGTGGTCTGGAATAGGAACCACTTATTGCTAATTATTATTCGTTATTATTCAGTTTTTTATTGCTAGCGCCCCATTTTATATATATTACATATTGACTTTTATTGACCATATATGGAAATGTCTATTGTACCATGTATTCATTCATGTGGGGGTCTACCACAAAATCCATACCAAACCTAAAGGGCCTGGTATGTATCGGGGGGAGACCTGCACGCCTTTTTTTTTTGTTTTTTTATATTGTTTTTTTTTGTTTACATTCTACTGTCAGCAGGGATTTTTTATAACACCAGCAGATTTTTGTTTTTTTTAGGAAACTGCCAGGTGCCAAATGACCCAAACATGCTGCTGATGCAGGGAGGAGTCACTGGTTGTTAGGATGCCGGAAGGTGCTAACTCCTTAACAACCAATGGATGCAAAAACAGAAATCATCCTTTGACATCCACTTATCTCCATTCAGGTCCGTTTAAACACAACAGGACAGAGACTTGTTCCATTGAAAAAAACAGACCTGAACAGAAGAGGATGTACCACTAAGCATATAATCATGCATTTACAGTACATACGTTTGCCCCTAGAAATCAACAGATGGATGAAAAATGGACACAGGGAACACCCATGTGAAAGGGGCCTAAGAAGTAGTAACCCCAGGATGCCACGCAGATGTTCTATGTGAATCATACATAACATTATAAAAAATTAACTCTTTAGCAACAGGAGGTATGATTGCAAGAGGCAGAATGCAAAACTGAGATTCAACAAGCTCTAAAGCCCCATACACACTATCAGTTTTTCTGCTGAGTTTTTCCTTCAGGCAGTGGCGGAACTACCAGGGTCGCATCAGTCGCACTTGCGACTGGGCCCTGAAGTTCCGTCACTGTGGGGAGACCAATTTTAACACTGGTAATAGATGTTTTGTCCAACTATCCTAGTCTACTGTCATAGATGGATTGTTTTAATTGATTATCCAGCTTGATGTTCAAAAACAAACAAACAATCAAACAGATTCCCCCATCCACACAATCAAAGTGGCTGAAGGAATCCTCACCACTTCACTATTGTAGTCTGACAGCAGGGCTACTTTGCTGTCAGAATAAACTGATCAGTCCTGCAGCCAATCAGCTGCATGCGTTAATCGAGCAAAAATTATCCAGCAGTCCTATTCGAGAGAAGCTAAATGTTAGATCAACTTCTCTGAAGCAGAAAAGCCATAGATGGATTGAAATTTGGCTGCTCCTGTCTGAACTGGCTGAATTTTCGATCTATCTATGG
The DNA here is from genome assembly GCA_028564925.1 of Lithobates sylvaticus. Lineage (NCBI taxonomy): Eukaryota > Metazoa > Chordata > Amphibia > Anura > Ranidae > Lithobates > Lithobates sylvaticus. Next base: position 179,672,549 of record CM053031.1, on the reverse strand, counting down.
ATAGATAATTGTTCTGTGGTACAATCAAACTTTGCAGCACTGTTTCATCTGTCCATGGACAAAAAGGAGTGGTTGAACAGTAGGCACATTGCACATTTCAGCTTTAGGCATATCAGATTTCAATATCCCAATATCTCAATATGTTAAACCGTTTGTTACCCTAAAAAAAAAAAGCATCCTGATCCAAAGCCTGAATAACAGCACATTGCTTATACTGTGTAATTTGATCCCTTCTATCACCTTAAATACCTGTCTGATCCTGCCTGGTGCTGCCTCCCCCCTGTAAACTGACCGCAATTTATTATGGCTGCTGAGCCCTGACACCGTGGTCAGTTTACATGCCTCCTTCATCCACAGCTCTCCTCTGTCTGCCTCTCTCCCCTCCCTCCCTGCCTGTCAGCTCATGTGTGTGAGCCGCCCCTCCCCTTTTAGCACCGTTCTAAGCAGTATAAAAATTACTGCTCACAATCACTGCCAGACCATCTGCTAAGATAACATGTACATGTATATATGTGTATGTCGTTTTTAAAAAATCTTCTTCTAAATGTCTTATTTCTTCTTCCCGAACAGCGCTCACGTGACCGCCCAGCAGACATCAGAGGGAGACCTTACCCCCTCCCTCTGTAGTACATACATTGGAGGAAGAGAGCGATGGGAAGTCATGTGACTGCTGATCAGCAAGGAGAAAAAAAAGGTATTTAGTAGAAGAATTAAAAAATAAACTACATACACTGTGTAGTACATTTTATCCTAGCAGAGGGTCTGGCAGTAATTGTGAGCACTGCCTTTACAACCCCTTTAAACACAGTGGGCTCCGTTATCCAAATCTTATCACTGGGAGCCTGTTGCTCTGCACTAAACATAAGAACATTTTCAGAGATTTCAGTCTGCAGTAACACATTCTTATTTTCAATGTTGGCACACGGCTTTAAGACATTCTTATTACTCCTTGCAGACATAATCTTGCCCACCAGGTTAGCACCATAGTTGTCCTGGGTAACTGAGCACCTTGGCAGTTTTCAGGAAAATGTCTGTTGTCTTAGACATCATCTTGCTCAGTGGTCACACCTACCACTTTTAATTCAGCATTTGTCTACAGTATATGACACAGGTGCATTCGCAGCAGTAGTAAATTTCACACTGACATTTTTATCAACAATTATAAACATCGGATTTATAGAATTTTTAACTCTCGTCTGCATTGCACTGCACTGTAGAGTGGCAAGTCTCTCAAGATAAACAGCAGGTTTCCCAAACAGGGTAACTCAAATTTTACTATCAGTCTCCATCATTGTTTTAGCAGTTCCAGCATTTCCTTCAATAAAAATGGTCTTACCACAGTAATAGGTGGCACCATCTGAATTTGAGTATGTTCTTTATTTTGCCCTGCCATTCAACCCATGGAAAAGGGGGACCAGAATTAATAAAGATTATTGGGGTACATTAATGGGCTGGCGCTCTAAGAAATCAGCTCACCTGTCATGTGTATAGTGGCGGGAAGGCTGAAAATCCACGTGGCCATCTGGAACCTTCTGTACCTATATATAAAGGTGCTCCGTCATGGGTCTGTCACAGTTGATTGGGACCTGTTTGGCAAACTCACTCTGAAATATAATACGAAGAGCTCGCCAGTGGTTTCCAGTCACGAAGACCCTGGTTGGGGGCAAAGACTGGAGCCCGAGCTGGATGCCCAGCCAAACACAGCACCCACATTGCCATGCCCAGGAAGTCTGCGCTCTCAATCCAGGCGGCCACAGCAGAGCCTCCCTAAGAAACACCCAGGTCCTTCAGCGGCTTCGCACCAAGAGGGAAATTACCGCCCAGAAGACGAGGAGCTGAATGACATCACCATCAGGCCTTGGCTGAGCTGAAGATGCCTTAAGGGACATCAGGCTTTTTCTCTGTCACCGCGACATAGAAACTTGGCGGCAAGACAGATCTTGGCACTCCTCCATAAGAAGACCAGCCCCTCAGCAAGCTTCAGTGGTCCATAGGCAACAGGAGCTTCTGGCATCTAGGCAGCAAATGCTAGATGTGCCTGCACCAGTAGCTCAGCTGTTACATCCACCTCCTCGGCAGCTCACTGTTAATAGTGGAGCAGCTGTTCAGCCGGATGTTAACCCTTCAGGGGCAGTGCATAATCCTATACTACTGACTCCTGTTGGTGAGTTATCTCAGCTCAATGTACTAAATTCCTTAATAGATTCATTGTCTAAATTTGCAAGCTCTTTTAATATTACTAATACTTCTGTTCCTAGTAGTGCTCCAATTAATATTCCTTCTTCTATTAATGTTTGGTCTCCTGCTAACTCTCACACTGCTAAGGTGTAAAGTAATGCTTCACATTAGAAGCAGCCGTCTACGATGAGCCAAGAGTACGCAGCAGCATACCGGGTCTAGAGGCGGACCAACAAGATTCTTCGCAAAACACACGTCAGATTATGTTTACCAGCACTGGGACCCAAGCAGCATCCCACAACAAGAAATTAAACATGACGTCAGTGAGTCACATCAAATAAAGCAGCAACAAGACGACCATGGACCCCAGTGCTACAAGCAAGAAAAATATGACAGAGTTCCAGACTATCCAGTCCCAACCAAACCTTCTACTCCACAAGGTACCCAGCCTTCATACAAACATCAAACACCAGTCTTCACTCCAAAAGGTGTATGGAACAAGCCGGTACGAACTGCCAACCTTATTTAAGTTTGAACCAAGCGCACCTAAAGAAGAGACTTCTACCAGGTATGCCTTTACACCGCATCACAATACACCAGCAGCCTACTCCAATGCCAATCAGGCTACTGTAGACTTTGCCAAGTTCCTGGCCAAAAGAGAGTTAGTTACCCAAGGACTTGTCAAATTCAGTGATCGCCCTCAACATTACAGGGTGTGGCGATCCTCGTTCCAGAGTGCCATTCAAGGTCTAGATCTATTCTGCAGGGATCAGATAGACCTCCTCAAAGTGGCTTGGCAATGATTTTGTTGGACCATGCTAAAAGGATCAGAGACATTAATATAAACCACCCTGTGATAGGCCTTACAAACATCTGGAACAGACTGGATAGATGTTATGGCTCACCAGAGGCTATAGAGATTACACTATTAAAAAAAATACCTAGCAGAGGTTACCAAAGTCTCCGAGAATTCAGTGACCTGTGTATGGAGTTACAAGTGGCTAAAGCAGAAGGAGACTTACCTGGCCTTTCTTATCTTGACTCTGCTAGAGGCATTAACTCCTTAGCACAAAAGAAAATTAAAAAAATTGGTTGCCTGGATCAACCTTAATTAGAAAAAAATGGTATAGCAAGTCAATAACTGCATCTCCATCCAAATAAACCTCATAGGATGCAGTTGAGTTTGCCCTATAAGCATACAGAAAAAAGACAAAGAGGATAAAGTCCTCTTAAGAGGGCAAAACTTGAACACTGTGATGCAGTAAATATAAACAAGCTTTATTAATACAAAATAACCAAAACCAATTGAAATCAAAAAGGCACAATCACAGGTAAGTGTCTGACACAGACAGATAAAAAATTTGACAACGCTGTCCGATTGGTTAAAAACATAGGGAGCCGCCGCTATGCATCTCACATACACACAAACAGTCACACATGGCAAATGCTAGTACTAAGTAATCAAAAACAACTTCTGAAGGTCAAATTCCCACTAAGTAAAGTTAATCAATCAAAAGCCATAGGTGTGGCATACTGGGTGGGTGGATAGATGATTTTGAGTGTTAACCATTAATAGATCATTGCGGCAGGGTCATATAATTATATAGCTTAGACCTCATTATTCAATGGTAGTCCATCCAGCAAAGATAATACCAGTTATAGCAAGCAGGCTATAAAGGTTGTTCACAGTTTCCGGGTAAAGTACATGGAGACAATGTTAAATAGAAGTTCATATCATTTACAACAGGGGGAGTACTATAAAGTAAAGTACATACGTATACATGTACAGGGTGAAGTTAATGACACTCTCACCAGCATAGCGATGTCCTTCGTATTGATATAGCATTACTCCGCTACCTCCCGTGCTTCAGCGGATAAATCCGGGTAGTAGAGCGTGCGGTTCCCGTGTGACGTGCTGTTATCACGCTGTTGACGCGTTTCACCAGCCAATGGATGCTGGTTTCCTCAGAGCAAGGAGGGGTCAGAGATGACTGGTTTATATAAACCATTAGAAGTGTAGTTCCTATTTAGTAACATTAGATGTCATCCAAGTTACCTCTCATACACGAACATTCAGCAAAGGTTTTTCAAAGAAGTGCAATGGCATATTAGCAATAAACTGAATGAATTTATCATTTACGGCATGAAAGTGGAGCGAATGGACCTACTAATTAAAGAGTAATAGTAACATCATAGAAAAGGAAATAGGTATAAATAAGACCTAAATATTATTTCCAAAAGTCAAGAAATAAGAGTAATAGATTAGTTAATTATAAATTAACATAGCAGAAAAAAATATAAGGACAGGTAGCAAAAATTAAATTGATAATTTTTCTAGAAAAGGCTGTAAGCTGCATTTAGTGTTTAACCCCTTAGGGACCATAGCGTCCAGGTAATATGTCCACATTTTCTCCTTCTGGAGGAGAATGGTATCAAAATCACCCCTTCTTGGGGGTACATCCTAAACATAAATACCCTTGACTAGCAGGCCTTTTGGATCATTATTGTGGAACTTGGCAAAGTGCAATGGAATAGGGCGATCATCGTCTTTCTTCTTAATACTGCTGATGTGCTCACCAATCCTAATGCGGAGTGGGCGTTTTGTCTTACCCACGTAGATTTTGTTACAGGGGCATGTGAGCAAGTAAATAACACGTGTGCTGAAGCAGTTAATAAACTGTTTGATTTTATAATTTTTCCCTCCGCATGAATTGTTGAACACATCAGTTTGATGTATGTATTTTCAAATGCCATAGTGTCCCCAAGCATGCATTCCTGGGGGAGGCTTGGACATAGTAAGACAATTTTCACTTTTGGTCCTTGTGTATTCAGAGTGGACCAAGCAGTCACCTAGGTTGCGTGCTCTTCTAGCAGTCAATAATGGTCTTGGAGTAACAATGTTAGCTAACAGTGGGGCAGATCTCAGGATATGCCAGTGTCTATCAAGAGTCTCACGGACCACCTCCCACTGAGAGGCAGATTTAGTAATAATCCTGGGATATTCCTGGTATATATATTTCAATTCTCTGGAATTTTTTTGGGTAGTAAGTAGATCTTCATGTTTTTTTCAATTTAGCATTATATTTAGCTTTTTTAAGGGAATCATGTGAATAACCCCTCTGTCTAAAACGTGAATACATATCACATGCCTCTATTTGGCATTGGTCATCCTCAGAACAATTCCGTCAAATTTTTTTAGGAACTTCCCTGTGGGTATCCCATTAATGAGTGGTTTTGGGTGGTGACTCTGTGCTAGGAGGTGGGTATTTGCCGCTGTTTCCTTGCAGAAGTTGCTAGTGACAATCGGGTAGGTCAGCCGAATATTTCTTTCGTTAGTGTTAAGTTGGGACATAACGTCCTCAAGATGTTCAGCTGATCCCGCCCATACCATGAAGACATCATCAATTTACCTCAGCCACAAACAGCAGTGGCTGAGGTACATCGAGGATTTATAGACAATCTCCTCCTCCCATAGACCCAAATGGAGGCACACATAAGATGGGGCCCAGGGTGCACCCATACTCGTGCCTCTTACCTGTTGGTAATATTTACCCAGAAATTGAAAAAAGTTGTTTTTCAACATGAAGTCCAACAAGTCTACAACAAATTAATTATGAGGTCCCAATAGGGGAAAATGATGGACCAGAAAGTTTCAGTGGCTGCGATACCCCACTGATGAAGAATTGACGTGTATAAACTTTCCACGTCTATCCCCACCAGTAAGGCACCTTCAGGAAAAGAAAATGACAGTAGTTTAGAGAGATGTTAAAGCGGGATTCCACCCTAAAGTGGAACTCCCGCTTTTCGGAACCCTCCCCCCCTCCGGTGTCACATTTGGCACCTTTCAGGGGGGAGGGGGGTGCAGATACCTGTCTAAGACAGGTATCTGCACCCACTTCCGGCATAAACTCCCGTGGGAGTTTACGCAAGTTCCTGTCCCAGCGCGCTGTCTGCCAGGACACACACGTGACCCGGCAGACAGCGCTGAAGAATCTCATTGCGCCGCGCGACTCGCGCATGCGCAGTAGGGAATCGGGAAGTGAAGCCACTTCCTGATTCCCTCACCGAGGATGGCGCCGGCTACAGCAGAGAGCCGAGCGAGCGATCGGCTTCTGCTGCCGACACCGCTGGAACCAGGGACAGGTAAGTGTCCATTTTTTAAAAGTCAGCAGCTGCAGTATTTGTAGCTGCTGGCTTTTAAATTTTTTTTTTACAGTACAGTCCCGCTTTAAAGTATTCAGGAAGTCAGGAAGGGCATGCCAGCACCCAAGATGGCTGCCAAAGAAGATGACCTGTTACCTCTGCCTGTCAGGAAGCCATTGGTGCGCACGCACCATGTGACAGCTTTTGCCGCCCAAACAGGCAATTTAAACTCAGGCAGTTTCCAGACAGTGCTGTCTGCTCTACAGCGTTCCCTGTGTATCCTGCTATTACTTACCTGACTTCCGTTCCTGTTGTGACCCGGCTTGCTTCCTGGCCTTCCTGTTTCCTGCCTGCATCTGACCCGGCTTGTCCTCCACTGTGCACCAGCCTGCTCCTTCTGCCACTCCGCTGCCAGCCTGTTGACGACCCGGCCTGTAATCTGATTCTGTTTCTGCTTCAGCCTCTGTTCCTGACGTGCCCATTTGTGTATGACACGGCCTGCCTGTACCTGCCTTCTCTTCAGCCTCGAGGGTGCCACCAACCCTTCCGCCTGTGGGGACCGGTTGTCTATTCGCTCCAGCTACCTGCCTACCACTGCTCAGGGATTCCTACAGACACCTCTACAGCACGGCGAGTGCTCCGATCCAGCTCCAGGTTCAGCGATCCCACCAGACACTCGTGCGACTCTGCATCTCAGTGCTTCCTGTCAGCTCTATCAGGGGCTTCAAGTCAGAGTTGTAAGAGAGGCCGTCCTCTGCTTATCAGGCTCCATCACCAGGTACGTGACATAAGGTCTTTAATCATTGAGTCTACATATTTACCAACTTTTTCTAGAGGGCCTTTTATGGCCAAAACTATCGGCCTACCACGGGGATGTGTTAAAAAAATTTGCAATTTGGGAATTATGTAGAACGTAGGGATTGTAAAGTTCTCAGCTTTAAGAAAATTATATTATTTTTTAGTGAGTAGGCTTGCTACCATACCAAGTTTTAGTTTTTCATTTAGAGTGTTGATTAAGGTGGGAAATGGGGTCTGTGAGAGTTTTTCATAAGTGGAGTTATCACCTAGCAGCCTCAATACTTCATCCTCATATATTTTCTCACTTAATAAGACCACATTGCCACCCTTATCACTTCTTTTTATTACTAGGTTGGGAGCCTCCTCTAATTCCCGTAGGGCCTTCCTCTCAGCATTTGACAGATTGTTCGATCCAATCCAGTTCCAGTTTATTCTTCTCAAATCCTGTTTTACCTGATCAATCAATACTTGTAGCCATTTATGCTTCGATAGAGTTGGCATTTTTGTTGATCTAATTTTTAGATTAGATTGTCTCCTCAGTGGATAGCTTACTTCCACTTCAGAATCAGAATCTTCGTTCTCATCCAGTAATGAAAGGAGATTATCGATAGCCTCTCGTTCTTCCTTATCCAAAATTACTGGAGTTTGCTGGCTATTCAGATTTTTAGAATGCCGTAATTTAAAGAGGACCTTCCTTAGGAATAGGCTAATATCTTTAAAGATTTCAAACTCGTTCATAGGGGAAGTGGGAGAAAAGGAGAGTCCTTTCTTCAATAATCTAATATGGTCATCATTAAGTTCAAATTCCGACAGGTTAACAATACTTAAATCCGGAGGAGAAGCTCCAGTTGATTCTGTCAACGCCTTCTCTGTCTCCCACTCCTTCGACTCTGAATGGGTTCCCTGTCTTTTCCTCTTCCTTCTATGTTTCCCTTTCCTGATTCTTTTGTGGATTTCTTGTCCACTTTCGGTTTTGGATCCTCTATTACAATTGTGCCCTCGCGCTCCTCTAAAAAAGTGACTGATTTCTGCGAATTATGATTGTCCGAATCACTGTCAGAGGAAGAGCCAGTCCTGTTATGTAAGCGTTGTTGATATCTGAAGTTTCTAGATGAAGATCTACTTCTGTTTTGTGTAGTGGGATTAAAAATATCCCCACTTTCCCAGTCAATAGCATTCTGTCTAAATTTTTCCTGTTTTGTATATTTTAAGTTTTTTGAATTCTCTCTATTTATTTTTTAATAAACAAACTCTGGTTCTTCCTTAAGAGGTTCCAGTACTTTGGCACTAGTTTCTAGATCTTTACGAATCTCCTGTAGTTGTAGTTCTTCTTCAGTGACAATAAGTCTCATCAGGGACAGACCTATATTCAGACATTCCTCCTTCCATATTTCCAAGAACCTAGGAGTGTGGAAATGTTCAGCAGGAATATAATTTTCTTAAAGCTGAGAACATTACAATCCCTACATTCTACATAATTCCAAAATTGTACAAATCTCTAACACATCCCCCTGGTAGGCCGATAGTTTTGGCCATAAAAGGCCCTCTAGAAAAAGTTGGTAAATGATTAAAGACCTTGTGAATACTTTACCATCTTTTGTTCGTGATACCAGAGATGTACTCTCTAAACTACTGTAATTTTCTCTTCCTGAAGGTGCCTTACTGGTGGGGAAAGACGCGGAAAGTTTATACACATCAATACCCATCAGTGGGGTATCGCAGCCACTAGGGATGGGCCCGGTGTTTGATTCAAACCCACGTTCGAATCGAGCACCGGGCGTTCGCCCGCTCGGCGAGCCCAGAACTATTTGGGCCGTTCGCATCACATTCGTGTGATGCGAGCGGCCCGCAATGCATTGCGCCAGGCGCAGTGCATTGCTGGCTGATGATTGGCCAAGCATGCACTGTGACCCCGCATGCTTGGCCAATCACAGCGTCGGCAGTGAGGAGAGCAACAATTGGCTACAGGCAGGACGCCTGTAGCCAATTATAGCTCAGGGGCTTTAGTACACGCCCCACTGTATAAAAGGCCGCCGCGCCATCGGCCTAGTGCACATGTGTTCCGGCTTGATTCTGAATAGGCAGACTGGGTTCTTACCAAAATGCCAACTTTAGAGGTAAGAATAACAACAACAGAGGTAGGGGAAAAAATAACAACAAAAGAGATTACAATCATGAATATCAAGGCTATGATCGCTCACCTGCTCGTGACTATTCATATCGCACTGAACAGTATCCATATTCTTCACAAAGAACCCCAGTACACACATACAACAGGTTCTCACCATTGAGGGAAGACAGACCACGTACTGATCACAATCAGAGCTATTCCCATCATGACCGTGATTACGGTTATTATGATAGATCCCCGTATAATTATAATCTTCCCAGACCCTCCAACTCATCGGGTTTTCCCAGGGAACTAGAAGACCAAGAACGGAATTTAAAACCAAGCGCGGCTCCAGAGGGGGGCGGCGCGTCAGGAAAAAGAAAGAGAGTTTAAGTAGCAACGGAATCTTTAACTTAAGTGGAGCGGTTCTAAGTGAGGCAGAATCAGCAGTTCTGAATAAAGGACTAAAATATGTCCCACCCACTAAGTTAAACAAATTTTCTACGTTTATCGACGTACACAAGTTTGTACGAAAGTTGAACGTACAACGATATATATTGTCCAACCCTAGAAATAGCACTCTTGCTAATGTCTCCTCCCAAGTAGTGCACTCTGGGTTGGCGAACCCCTCCACATTCAACCCACCCTGTTCTGTTGCCCCTTCTGTTAAAGTCTTCCGAGATCTAGTCCTAAAGGACCTCGATAACTTACCTAACAAAAAGATCTTTAACAACCCCGATATTAAGAACGGATTAAAGTCTTTAGTTGAACGGAAGGACCTTGTTATTAGGCCTGCCGACAAGGGGGGCGGGATAGTAGTCCTTGATAAGACCGCATATCATACAGAAATGCTTAGGATTCTTGGCGACACCCTAACATACTCCTTGCTGTCCAAGAACCCTACCTCTGACTACAAGAAAATTCTGACCGATCTTGTGGACACGGGTGTCCAATTGGGCATCTTGGACAGAAAGGAAAAACAATATCTTGTTCCTGTGTCTCCCAGAATTCCAATTATGTACTACCTCCCTAAGGTACACAAAAATATCACCCATCCACCTGGACGTCCAATTGTTAGCGGTCTGGACTCCATTACTTCCCGCATAGGGAAATACATTGATTTCTTCCTCCAGCCTATAGTTAAGACCATACCCTCCTATTTGAAAGACACCAGGGACACCATCTCTAAATTACAACAAATCAGTTATTCTAGTGACCTTATTTTTGTGACCGCAGATGTCACGTCTTTATATACTTGTATCCCTCATCATTTAGGGCTTGAATCTGTCGAATTATTTTTAAGCAGGATAAGAACCATCCCTAATACTCAAAAGAGGTTCATAATGGACCTTCTGCGCTATGCTACAAAACATAACTACTTTTGGTACGACGGCAAATTTTATTTGCAAGAAAAAGGGGTGGCTATGGGCGCCAAGTTCGCCCCCAGCCTTGCCAATATTTTTATGGGCAAGTGGGAGGAGGATGTCGTCCATGTACTGGACCCCCCACAATTAGTGCTGTGGTCCAGATATATCGACGACATCCTCCTCCTATGGAAGGGCTCCATAGATTCCCTTAACCAGTTTATGACTCTACTCAATGCCAATAATATTGGCATTGAACTTACCTACGAAGCTAGTTCTTCGTCTATCCATTTTTTGGATTTAGAGATTGCAGTGATTGATGGCCAAATTACCACCAAAACGTTTTTTAAAACCACCGACCGGAATGGCTACATCCCGGTCGATAGTTGCCACCACCCGTCATGGCTTAGTTCCGTCCCACGTAGCCAGCTTATGCGCATTCGCAGAAATTGCTCTCGTCTTCCTGATTATTATGAACATGCCCTTACTCTAAAAAACAGATTTATCGACCGCGGCTATAAGGCATCCCTCATAGACGATGAAATCCAAAAAGTCGCATCCATTGATCGAAAGTCCTTGTTGATAGAGAAACCCCCTAACAACAGGGGGGATAAGTTCCGGTGGTCTTTTTTTACCAGATTCTCGGTCCAACATAAACAAATCAAAGGGATATTCCAAAAACACTGGGACATTTTGAAAAATGATCAAATCCTAGGGCCCATTTTACCAGAACATGCAGGGGTTATCTACAGGGGAGCCCCTTCTTTAAGGGGCAAAGTTGCACCAAACATCATGGATCCACCTAATCCCCCTTCTTTTTTCCATGATATGAAGGGCTTTTACCCTTGCCGGAAGTGCAACGTTTGCATGAACAACATCTGCAGGAGGAAGTGTGACACGTTCAAATCTAACATTACCAATAAAGAATACACGATGGATTGTTTTGTAACGTGCCATACAAAATTTATTGTCTACCTCATCACGTGCCCATGTGGTAAACAATACATAGGTCGGACCAAACGCACGTTCGCCATCAGGGTGAACGAACATCTGGCCGCCATCAAAGCTGGACACATTAACCATAGTGTCTCCAAGCACTATCTCCTAAATCACAATCGAAATCCAGCAGGGTCACGTTTTCAGATTATAGACAAATTTGTCCCCCACTGGAGGGGTGAGTCGAGTATAAGGGGTGTATCTCGACTTGAAACATTTTGGATACACCAGATCAAGTGCTATACTCCCCATGGTTTAAACGTCGAGTGGGATATTAATGCGTTTATTAATCGCTCATGATCCCACTCGACGAGTTCTACACGAAGACTACACTAGACTATAACTGTAATCCCATACTGTACCTCTAATATCACATATAACTTCATTTTTTCAAATTCCATCATATGTTTTATTTTTTATTTTTATTTCATCACACATCTCATAGAATGTGTTACACGTATAGTTACCGATGCTTCAGAGGTGTGTGTGTGAACTATTTAACGTTAGTAACACATATAGACGAGTTGTTATGAACTCTTAATGTTTAATAATATTTACTCTGGTTCTTATATTTACATTTAGGGTATTCTATATGTTGTCTTCCCTTCTCCAATTGAGATTGGTTGTCTTAATTGATTCTATCTATATTAATGCATATGAATTCTGTTCCCTTTTTTATATTATTATTTATATCGATAACATAATGACGCTATTGGTATTGATATTCATACACTATTGTTGTATCCATAGTGTTCCATTGAATTATGATGCCATTTATATTGAGATCTGTATTGCCCTATTGCATTTACTGCTTTTCAATCAGCCAGACTCCGGTCTCAATTTCGCCATCTTGTGGATACTTTCCACATTAGTTCTGCTTTGTTATCCCTTTTTGTTTACATTTTTAGAGACCAGTGACGTCACATCCGCTTTTGCCTCCTTAGCGCGTCACATCCGCCCCGGCCGTCACTTCCGGTACATCATTTCCGGCGTAGCACTTCCGCCGCGGCGTTCCACGCGGCCGATGTTTGACTTCAGGCTAGTGCACTGCAGGCTTTGCTGGTTGTTTGGCGCCATTATTGGGGAGATCTTATTGGTCTTCGGTCCACCTATGAGCCACTAGATTGTTAGTCACTAACCGAGGCATTGGGCAGTTATGTGCTCTTTGCCCGCCTAGTTATTAGGTCTCTTATTGGAACACCTTTTCCCGCCATATTTGCCCTATTTTTGGACCGCGCTTCCATTGGTCAACAACATGGTCCGTTTTTTACACTCCTCCCTATTGGTCCCTTTCCGTCCTGAATCTCTAATACGTTACAATATTGAACAGGAAACAGGAAGTGGGGCTGATTGAAACACTCAGGTGCGTTAGTGGTTTAATTGTTTTTGCATACTATATATAACGCAGCAGAAGTAAGCTGGAGCATACCCCAGCAGAAGTCTTTTCAGACGAAAGGCGTCGGGTCTCCAAGCATTACTTCCTACTGCGTTTTTTATTCCAATTTAGTAGAACAGCTCCATTTTATTTGCTTTTATGTTGGATGCATGTTCTCTTTTATAATAAAGTGAACCCTTGCATTTGGGTTTTTACACGATGAGGAGTCCCTCTTCTGTTTTTTTTCTTTACCTACGGCAAGTCTGACCGATGAGCACTGATCTAACCAAAGCGATCCAGTAAACATCTACTCGGTCGGTGAGTATTCGCTAAGGATCTCGAGACGCTCCAGTCTATGCGTCCAACTCCCAATCTATTCCACATTTTTGGTACCTGGAGGTAGCCATACAAGCTGTTTCCGACCTCTCACTTCCGGTGAGTTGGTCCACCGCACATGGTAAGCGCTTATGAAATCACTCTTCTGGTTGCACTGTTGCCCTTGTTTGAGAGGATTCAACATCTGAACCATATCACCATTACTGTTTTGGTTTTGCATCTGAACTGTGTTATCAACATCATCCTACCTTGTGTTATCTGGACTCTATGAAGTAGTTCCCCTACTTGAAATATAGTTTGGCGACTTTGTCCGTTTACTAATTATTAATAACAGGACTGCTTATAGAGATGTTTTCAGAAATTACCATCTTTATCATGTGCTATTGATTTATACTGTGATGTATTTCTATTCGCCTGTTTGCCTTGCTAGTTCAGTGGCCAGTTCACTAAGTATCCTGATGACACATATCTCATCTTGACATTCTTATTTCATCTCAGTCCTTCTGTCTTTGTAGCACTTTCTACATATCACAGTTTTTAGAATCACAGATATTGGCACTTTATTATATTCTCACTGATTGTTTGTTTGATTGCATAATCTGTGAATCTTATGGCTTCAGGGTCATGTATATTGGCTTCTTTATTATTGATATGATTTTAGACATTGAGTTGTACCATTCACATTTGCACTAAAAACACCCACTTAAGGTGAGTGCGGACCACTGGGTAGTGTATCCACACTTTCGGTCTATCTAATCTGGTGATTCATCACACCCTCATTCGGCCTGGGGATCTGATGTCCACCACTTATTTGACCTTAATTTTGGTTTTTTATAACAACAGTCTGAACAGTAAATTAGTGGTTGCTGACCTTTCCAGTCCACAACCATTGCTGTACAGAGACATTTTTAGCGCTACACTGTTACACATTTAGACTGCTGCTGCTGATTCATTGCTGATCCATTGCTGATTCATTATCATAACTACTGAAGTGAATACTGATCATTTCTGCTGATTGCACTGCTGCTGAGTAAGGATGGGCCCGGTGCTCGATGCGAACCCATGTTCGCATCGAGCACCGGGTGTTCGCTCGCTCGGCGAGCCCAGAACTATTTTGGCCGCTCGCATCACATTCGTGTGATGCGAGCGGCCCCGCAATGCATTGCGGCCGGCGCAGTGCATTGCTGGCTGATGATTGGCCAAGCATGCACTGTGACCCCGCATGCTTGGCCAATCACAGCGCCGGAAACTCGGAGAGCCATAATTGGCTACAGGCAGGACGCCTGTAGCCAATTACAGCTCAGGGGCTTTAGTACACGCCCCCTCTTATAAAAGGCCGCCACGCCGTCGGCGCCGGTCACATGCGTTCCAGCGTTAGAGAGAGCAGGCTCATTCTGTGTCACTCTGCTAGATTCATTTAGAAAGATTTATTTAGAAAGATTCATTTAGAAAGATTCCTTTAGAAAGAGGGGCTTGTAGTGTGTTCGTGGCAGGCACTGGCAGCAAACAGAGCTCCTATATTTTGTTCCCAGAAGCACCTATAGGACTTGTAGTGTGTTCGTGGCAGGCACTGGCAGCAAACAGAGCTCCTATATTTTGTTCCCAGAAGCACCTATAGGACTTGTAGTGTGTTAGTCCCATCACACAGAGCTATATTTTCTTCCCAGAAGCACCTATAGGACTTGTAGTGTGTTAGTCCCATCACACAGAGATCCTATATTTTGTTCCCAGAAGCACCTATAGGACTTGAAGTGTGTTAGTCCCATCACACAGACCTATATTTTCTTCCCAGAAGCACCCATAGGACTTGTAGTGTGTTAGTCCCATCACACAGAGATCCTATATTTTGTTCCCAGAAGCACCTATAGGACTTGAAGTGTGTTAGTCCCATCACACAGACCTATATTTTCTTCCCAGAAGCACCCATAGGACTTGTAGTGTGTTAGTCCCATCACACAGAGATCCTATATTTTGTTCCCAGAAGCACCTATAGGACTTGAAGTGTGTTAGTCCCATCACACAGACCTATATTTTCTTCCCAGAAGCACCCATAGGACTTGTAGTGTGTTAGTCCCATCACACAGAGATCATATATTTTTGTCCCAGAAGCACCTATAGGACTTGTAGTGTGTTAGTCCCATCACACAGACCTATATTTCTTCCCAGAAGCACCTATAGGACTTGAAGTGTGTTAGTCCCATCACACAGAGATCCTATATTTTGTTCCCAGAAGCACCTATAGGACTTGAAGTGTGTTAGTCCCATCACACAGACCTATATTTTCTTCCCAGAAGCACCCATAGGACTTGTAGTGTGTTAGTCCCATCACACAGAGATCATATATTTTGTTCCCAGAAGCACCTATAGGACTTGTAGTGTGTTAGTCCCATCACACAGACCTATATTTTCTTCCCAGAAGCACCTATAGGACTTGAAGTGTGTTAGTCCCATCACACAGACCTATATTTTCTTCCCAGAAGCACCTATAGGACTTGAAGTGTGTTAGTCCCATCACACAGAGATCCTATATTTTGTTCCCAGAAGCACCTATAGGACTTGAAGTGTGTTAGTCCCATCACACAGACCTATATTTTCTTCCCAGAAGCACCTATAGGACTTGAAGTGTGTTAGTCCCATCACACAGAGATCCTATATTTTGTTCCTAGAAGCACCTATAGGACTTGAAGTGTGTTAGTCCCATCACACAGAGCTATATTTTCTTCCCAGAAGCACCCATAGGACTTGTAGTGTGTTAGTACCATCACACAGAGATCCTATATTTTGTTCCCAGAAGCACCTATAGGACTTGAAGTGTGTTAGTCCCATCACACAGACCTATATTTTCTTCCCAGAAGCACCCATAGGACTTGTAGTGTGTGTTAGTCCCATCACACAGACCTATATTTTCTTCCCAGAAGCACCTATAGGACTTGAAGTGTGTTAGTCCCATCACACAGAGATCCTATATTTTGTTCCCAGAAGCACCTATAGGACTTGAAGTGTGTTAGTCCCATCACACAGACCTATATTTTCTTCCCAGAAGCACCTATAGGACTTGAAGTGTGTTAGTCCCATCACACAGAGATCCTATATTTTGTTCCTAGAAGCACCTATAGGACTTGAAGTGTGTTAGTCCCATCACACAGAGCTATATTTTCTTCCCAGAAGCACCCATAGGACTTGTAGTGTGTTAGTCCCATCACACAGAGATCCTATATTTTGTTCCCAGAAGCACCTATAGGACTTGAAGTGTGTTAGTCCCATCACACAGAGATCCTATATTTTGTTCCCAGAAGCACCTATAGGACTTGAAGTGTGTTAGTCCCATCACACAGACCTATATTTTCTTCCCAGAAGCACCCATAGGACTTGTAGTGTGTTAGTCCCATCACACAGAGATCCTATATTTTGTTCCCAGAAGCACCTATAGGACTTGAAGTGTGTTAGTCCCATCACACAGACCTATATTTTCTTCCCAGAAGCACCCATAGGACTTGTAGTGTGTTAGTCCCATCACACAGAGATCCTATATTTTTTCCCAGAAGCACCTATAGGACTTGAAGTGTGTTAGTCCCATCACACAGAGATCCTCTATTTTCTTTGCAGAAGCACCCATAGGACTTCTAGTATGTTAGTGGCATCACACAGAGCTCCTATATTTTCTTCTCAGCAGCACCCACAGGATTTCTAGTGTGTTAGTGGCATCACACAGAGCTCCTATATTTTCTTTGCAGAAGCACCCATAGGACTTCTAGTGTGTTAGTGGCATCACACAGAGCTCCTATATTTTCTTCTCAGCAGCACCCACCGGACTTCTAGTGTGTTAGTGGCATCACACAGAGCTCCTATATATTCTTCTCAGCAGCACCCACAGGACTACCGACTACAATGGCTGGAAGACCGCCAAGGGGAGGCAGAGCATGCAGAGCCAAGAACACAGGGCAGGCAGGCTCTGTTTCTAGTGGACGTGGCCGTGGCCGTGGACGTGGTCGTGCATCGTCATCAGCACGTGGCCATGGGACACGCGCGTCTTTGTTTTCGGCAGCTGGACATGTGGAGCCGCATCATGCTGAAGGCTTGGTAGAATGGATGACCAAGCCCTCCTCATCCTCCTCATCCTCTCTCACCCAGGCTCAGGGTACTGGCAGAGCAGCTGCCAACGCGTACTCAATGGCATCATCAGCCACCCCTTCCCTAGACCCACCATGTCCTCCTGAGGAGTCCCCCGAACTCTTTGAGCACAGTGTTGGGTACATGCTCCAGGAGGATGCCCAACGATTCGAAGGCTCGGATGATGATACCCAGCTTGAGGAATCTGGCAGTACTGTTCCACCAGCTGCAGCTTACTGCCAGGTTTGCTCTAGTGGTGAAGAGGGAGGGGATGATGAGGTCACTGACTCCACGTGGGTGCCTGAAGGGAGAGAGGATGAGGAGGAGGACAAGGAGGAGGAGGATGCGGCGTCACATGTCCAACGAGGCAGGATGCCCCCTGGAGGCCAGGTAGAGGCCAGCACAGCAACTGTACAACACCGCAGAGCTCCGCCTGTGCAGGGCGCTGCCTCTGCACGTTATCAGAAAAGTTCTTTGGTGTGGGCCTTTTTTGAGACGAGTGCATCAGATCGCACCACTGCTATTTGCAATATTTGTCTCAAGCGTATCTCGCGTGGCCAAAACATCAGCCGCTTGGGCACCACAAGCATGTCGACCTGCCATGCAGCTCGTTGGCAGGCACACATAAAAGACCCATCCCCAGTACACCTTCAGTCCTCTCTGAAAGCTGCTGTGAGAGAACTGAAGGTGTAGAATTAGGTGTGTCACAACCAAGTACTTGCAGTACACCGACGTCCGATTGTAGCAGGCAAATTTCCCTGCCCCAGCTGCTGGACCGTCGAAAGAAGTACACTCCCAGCCATCCACATGCCCAGCGGTTGAATGCTAGCTTGGCTAAATTGCTAGCACTTCAACTGCTGCCTTTTCAGTTGGTAGACTCGGCCCCCTTCCGTGAGTTTGTTCAATGTGCGGTTCCTCAGTGGCAGGTTCCCAAACGCCACTTTTTCTCACGGAAGGTGATTCCGTCTCTCTACCGGCATGTGGAAGGCAATGTCCATGCCTCGCTGGACAGGGCGGTCAGCGGTAAGGTGCATATTACCGCTGACTCATGGTCCAGCAGGCATGGACAGGGACGTTACCTTTCTTTCACGGCCCATTGGGTCACTCTATTGGCAGCTGGGAGGGATGCAGGACAAGGTGCAGTAGTGTTGGAGGTTGTTCCGCCACCACGCCTCCAAAACGCTACTACTGCTACTGGTTGTGACACACCTCTCTCCTCCACCCCCTCCTCTTCTTCTTCCTCCAGTGCTCTGTCCTCGGAACCAGCGGTGCTCCGTAGGCGTACAAGGGGCTACGCAAGTACGCAGGCAAAAAGATGCCATGCCGTGCTTGCGCTGGTGTGTTTGGGGGACAGGAGCCACACTGGGCCAGAGGTTCTGGCAGCTCTGCAGGGGCAGGCCGAGAGGTGGTTGACGCCACGTCAGCTTAAGCCAGGAATGGTCGTTTCTGACAATGGCACCAACCTCCTCTCCGCCCTGCGACAGGGGCAGCTCACCCATGTGCCCTGTATGGCTCACGTCCTCAACCTGGTGGTGCAGCGGTTCTTGGGCAGGTTCCCAGGCTTACAGGATGTCCTGAGGCAGGCCAGGAAAGTCTGTGTGCATTTCCGCCGATCTTATAATGCCAGTGCTCGGCTGACTGAGCTGCAAAAGGAGCTGAACCTGCCCAAGAACCGCCTAATATGTGACATGCCCACCAGGTGGAACTCAACGTTGGCCATGCTGCAGCGACTGCACACGCAGCAGAGGGCCATCAATGAGTACCTTTGCGACTACGGCACCAGGACAGGGTCAGGGGAGCTTGGTTTTTTCTCCCCACGTCAGTGGAGCATGATCAGGGATGCATGCACTGTCCTCTCACCATTTGAGGAGGCCACGAGGATGGTGAGCAGTGACAGTGCATGCATCAGTGACACTGTACCTCTTGTCCACCTGTTGGAGCATACGCTGCGTGGGATAATGGACAGGGCACTTGAGGCAGAACAGAGGCAGGAAGAGGAGGACTTCCTTGCCCCTCAAGGCCCCCTTTATCCGGACAGTGTTCCTTTTGTCCCACCCATCACACAGGAAGAGGATGAGGAGGAGGAGGAGGAGGAGGAGGAGGAGGATTGTGTGAGCATGGAGGTGGAACCTGGCACTCAGCATCAGCAGCAGCAGTCTTTTAGGGATGATGTACAGTCCCAACAAACCAGTGGACTTGTACGTGGCTGGGAGGAGGTGGCTGGCGATCATGTCATCCTCAGTGACCCAGAAGACTCCGGACCGAATGCCTCAGCTAACCTACGCTGCATGGCCTCCCTGATCCTGCAAAGCCTGCGGAAGGATCCTCGTGTTCTTCGGATCAAGGAGAGGGACCATTACTGGCTGGCCACTCTCCTTGATCCACGGTACAAGGGTAAGGTTGCGGACCTTATCTTGCCGTCGCAGAGGGAGCAGAGGATGAGACATCTCAGGGAGGCCTTGCAGAAAGGTCTGTGCAACGCGTTCCCAGAAACTGGGAGGTTACAAACTCCTGGTCCTGGGCGACGAGTTGCTGAGGCTTCGGTCAGTAGCAGAAGGTGCGGTGGGGAAGGTGGACGTCTGACCGATGCGTTCAGACATTTTTTTAGTCCGCAGCCCCAAGGTATGATCGGTTCCAGCAACCATCGCCAGCGTCTGATATACATGGTGCAGGAATACCTTGGGGCAAGGTCAGACTTGGACACCTTTCCCACCGAAAATCCTCTGGCTTACTGGGTCCTGAGGATGGATCACTGGCCAGAGCTTGCACAGTATGCAATTGAGCTACTGGCCTGTCCTGCCTCCAGCGTTCTTTCCGAACGCACATTCAGTGCTGCTGGAGGATTTGTCACCGATCATAGGGTGCGCCTGTCCACCGCCTCGGTTGATCGACTGACCTTCATCAAAATGAATCAGTCTTGGATCACCACCAGCTACCAGGCACCTGAAGCGGATATAACGGAATAATTTATAATGTCACATCCCTTCAAGACTGCCTATGCTGATGCTGAGTGACTGTCCTCTTATGTTCACTGACTATCCTCTTCCTCCTCCTCAATGATCCATGCCACCACACCAGTGCCTAAGGCACAATTTTTCAGCCCCTGTTTAACAGGGGCGTGTACTTACAATTTTTTTTTAAAAATGCTTCGCAACACGTGTGACTGCTGTGCTCCAAGTACAGTATCTGTGAGGGGTTGCAGTGTTGTGGCACCAGCACCAGTGCCTAAGGCACAATTTTTCAGCCCCTGTTTAACAGGGGCGTGTACTTACAATTTTTTAAAAAAATGCTTCGCAACACGTGTGACTGCTGTGCTCCAAGTACAGTATCTGTGAGGGGTTGCAGTGTTGTGGCACCAGCACCAGTGCCTAAGGCACAATTTTTCAGCCCCTGTTTAACAGGGGCGTGTACTTACAATTTAAAAAAAAAATGCTTCGCAACACGTGTGACTGCTGTGCTCCAAGTACAGTATCTGTGAGGGGTTGCAGTGTTGTGGCACCAGCACCAGTGCCTAAGGCACAATTTTTCAGCCCCTGTTTAACAGGGGCGTGTACTTACAATTTTTTAAAAAAATGATTCGCAACACGTGTGACTGCTGTGCTCCAAGTACAGTATCTGTGAGGGGTTGCAGTGTTGTGGCACCAGCACCAGTGCCTAAGGCACAATTTTAAGCCCCTGTTTAACAGGGGCGTGTACTTACAATTTTTTTAAAAAATGCTTCGCAACACGTGTGACTGCTGTGCTCCAAGTACAGTATCTGTGAGGGGTTGCAGTGTTGTGGCACCAGCACCAGTGCCTAAGGCACAATTTTTCAGCCCCTGTTTAACAGGGGCGGGTAATTACAAATCTTGATCTAATAGTTCACAGCAGGGCCCATTCCTGCGCCCACCAAGAGTAACTATGAGGGCCTACAGTCTTGTGGCAACACCGTCCACCACCACCGCCAAAGGCCCAATTTTTCTGCCCTGTTCATCAGGTGCTTGCAATTACAAATCTTGATCTAATAACTCACAGCAGGGCCCATTCCTGCGCCCACCAAGAGTAACTGTGAGAGCTTACAGTCTTGTGGCAACACCGTCCACCACCACCACCACCACCACCACCGCCAAAGGCCCAATTTTTCTGCCCTGTTCAACAGGTGCATGCAATTACAAATCTTGATCTAATAACTCACAGCAGGGCCCATTCCTGCGCCCACCAAGAGTAACTGTGAGAGCTTACAGTCTTGTGGCAACACCGTCCACCACCACCACCACCACCACCACCGCCAAAGGCCCAATTTTTCTGCCCTGTTCAACAGGTGCATGCAATTACAAATCTTGATCTAATAACTCACAGCAGGGCCCATTCCTGCGCCCACCAAGAGTAACTGTGAGAGCTTACAGTCTTGTGGCAACACCGTCCACCACCACCACCACCGCCAATTTTTCTGCCCTGTTCAACAGGTGCATGCAAGTACAAATCTTGATCTATTAACTCACAGTAGGGCCCATTCCTGTGCCCACCAGTCTTGTGGCTACACCAACATCTAATAGGGCAAATTTCTGCAGAGTATATACGCCAGGCCCCTACTTTCAAACATCCAACTTACAAACGACTCCTACTTGCAAATGGAAAGAGAAAACAGGAAGTGAGAGGAAATCTACCCCTAGGAAGGGAAATTCTATCCTGTTAGATTTAATTTGGGAAAAAGGTATCTCCTCTCTACTGATTCTTTATCACCAATCCTTGATTCAATTAAAACCCCACTTTTCCAAAAACATTTGTCATTGGGACGGAAAGTGAGGTGACATGTTCTGAACACATGTGCAAAGACAGCAAATGTTACAGGGGTGATAACCCCTCCCTATGTTCTCCAAAAAGCTTAAAAATAGATTTTTTTGGGATGGAGCTACACTTCATAATGTACCTGTTCAGATTCTACTTAAGAACAAACCTACAGTCCGTGTCTTGTTTGCACCACCTATATACTGCTGTTCAGAGTATATAGGGTTGTAGGTATAGGGTTTTATTTTGGGTGCGGGGTCCCCCTTAATATCCATACAAGACCCAAAGGGGCTGGGGTGGGGGGGGGGGGGGGGTGATGGGATAGCCATGCCATTTTTCTCAAGGATTTTCAGCCATATGGCGGCCAGGACAAGACATGACATTAAAGCCGCAAGTGGTTTTAAATGGCTTCTTTTTTTCCTTTACAAATGTCATTTTGTGCAAGGACAGTTCTAAACACGGGAAACACATGCCACTTCACAGGCATACTTTAGACACCCCCCAGGTACCATATTTAAAGGAAAATTTCACTTTTTTTTTTTCACTTTATGCATCATTAAAATGACTGCTCCCGAAAAAACGTTAGTTTTTAAAAGTTATTTTTGCATTGATATATGTTCCCTGGGGCAGGACCCGGGTCCCCAAACCTGTTTTATGACATTAACATGCATATTGGCCGTTGTAATTAGCACTTTTGATTTCGAACGTTCGCGTCCATTATAACGTATAGGGTTCGAAAATTCGCGCGAACTTTCGGTCTTATCTGCTATAAGGCCAAGTTCTTGTCATCGAAGGCAGACAGGTATCTCCAGGAGCTAGCTAGCTTGTGTGTGCTCTGTTAGTACATCACACCTAAAACCACATCAGCCTCTGTATTTGCTCTAAGGCCCAGTTGTTGTCAGTCATATAAGGCAGTCTCTATCTGCCGTAAGGCCCATTTCTTGTCATCGAAAGCAGACAGGCATCTCCAGGAGCTATCTAGCTTGTGTGTGTGTGTGCTCTGTTAGTACATCACACCTAAAACCACATCAGCCTCTGTATTTGCTCTAAGGCCCAGTTGTTGTCGTCAGTCATATAAGGCAGTCTCTACCTGCCATAAGGCCCATTTCTTGCCATCGAAAGCAAGCAGACAGGCATCTCCAGGAGCTAGCTAGCTTGTGTGTGTGTGTGTGCGCGCTCTGTTAGTACATCACACCTAAAACCACATCAGCCTCTGTATTTGCTCTAAGGCCCAGTTGTTGTCGTCAGTCATATAAGGCAGTCTCTATCTGCCGTAAGGCCCATTTCTTGTCATCGAAAGCAAGCAGACAGGCATCTCCAGGAGCTAGCTAGCTTGTGTGTGTGTGTGTGTGTGTGTGTGTGCTCTGTTAGTACATCACAACTAAAACCACATCAGCCTCGGTATTTGCTCTAAGGCCCAGTTGTTGTCGTCAGTCATATAAGGCAGTCTCTATCTGCTCTAAGGCCCATTTCTTGTCATCGAAAGCAAGCAGACAGGCATCTCCAGGAGCTAGCTAGCTTGTGTGTGTGTGTGTGTGTGCTCTGTTAGTACATCACACATAAAACCACATCAGCCTCTGTATTTGCTCTAAGGCCCAGTTGTTGTCAGTCATATAAGGCAGTCTCTATCTGCCGTAAGGCCCATTTCTTGTCATCGAAGGCAGACAGGCATCTCCAGGAGCTAGCTAGCTTGTGTGTGTGTGTGTGCTCTGTTAGTACATCACACCTAAAACCACATCAGCCTCTGTATTTGCTCTAAGGCCCAGTTGCTGTCAGTCATATAAGGCAGTCTCTATCTGCCGTAAGGCCCATTTCTTGTCATCGAAGGCAGACAGGCATCTCCAGGAGCTAGCTAGCTTGTGTGTGTGTGTGCTCTGTTAGTACATCACACCTAAAACCACATCAGCCTCTGTATTTGCTCTAAGGCCCAGTTGCTGTCAGTCATATAAGGCAGTTTCTATCTGCCGTAAGGCCCATTTCTTGTCATTGAAGGCAGACAGGCATCTCCAGGAGCTAGCTAGCTTGTGTGTGTGCTCTGTTAGTACATCACACTTAAAACCACATCAGCCTCAGTATTTGCTCTAAGGCCCAGTTGTTGTCGTCAGTCATATAAGGCAGTCTCTATCTGCCGTAAGGCCCATTTCTTGTCATCGAAAGCAAGCAGACAGGCATCTCCAGGAGCTAGCTAGCTTGTGTGTGTGTGTGTGTGTGTGTGTGTGTGTGTGTGTGTGTGTGTGTGCGCGCTCTGTTAGTACATCACACCTAAAACCACATCAGCCTCTGATTTTGCTCTAAGGCCCAATTGTTGTCAGTCATATAAGGCAGTCTCTATCTGCCATAAGGCCCATTTCTTGTCATCGAAAGCAAGCAGACAGGCATCTCCAGGAGCTAGCTAGCTAGTGTGTGTGCTCTGTTAGTACATCACACCTAAAACCACATCAGCCTCTGATTTTGCTCCAAGGCCCAGTTGTTGTCAGTCATATAAGGCAGTCTCTATCTGCCATAAGGCCCATTTCTTGTCATCGAAAGCAAGCAGACAGGCATCTCCAGGAGCTAGCTAGCTTGTGTGTGTGCTCTGTTAGTACATCACACCTAAAACCACATCAGCCTCTGATTTTGCTCTAAGGCCCAGTTGTTGTCAGTCATATAAGGCAGTCTCTATCTGCCATAAGGCCCATTTCTTGTCATCGAAAGCAAGCAGACAGGCATCTCCAGGAGCTAGCTAGCTAGTGTGTGTGCTCTGTTAGTACATCACACCTAAAACCACATCAGCCTCTGATTTTGCTCTAAGGCCCAGTTGTTGTCAGTCATATAAGGCAGTCTCTATCTGCCGTAAGGCCCATTTCTTGTCATCGAAAGCAGACAGGCATCTCCAGGTGCTAGCTAGCTTGTGTGTGTGTGTGCTCTGTTAGTACATCACACCTAAAACCACATCAGCCTCTGTATTTGCTCTAAGGCCCAGTTGTTGTCGTCAGTCATATAAGGCAGTCTCTATCTGGCGTAAGGCCCATTTCTTGTCATCGAAAGCAAGCAGACAGGCTTTTCCAGGAGCTAGCTAGCTTGTGTGTGTGCTCTGTTAGTACATCACACCTAAAACCACATCAGCCTCTGTATTTGCTCTAAGGCCCAGTTGTCGTCAGTCATATAAGGCAGTCTCTATCTGGCGTAAGGCCCATTTCTTGTCATCGAAAGCAAGCAGACAGGCTTTTCCAGGAGCTAGCTAGCTTGTGTGTGTGCTCTGTTAGTACATCACACCTAAAACCACATCAGCCTCTGTATTTGCTCTAAGGCCCAGTTGTCGTCAGTCATATAAGGCAGTCTCTATCTGCCGTAAGGCCCATTTCTTGTCATCGAAGGCAGACAGGCATCTCCAGGAGCTAGCTAGCTTGTGTGTGTGTGTGTGCTCTGTTAGTACATCACAAATAAAACCACCTCAGCCTCTGTATCTGCTCTAAGGCCCAGTTGTTGTGATATAAGGCAGTCTCTATCTGCCGTAGGCCCTGTTGCTGTCATCTAAGGCAGCCATCTGCAGCAGTTAGTGTGTGTGCTGTGTGACTCCAGCACAATATACACTACCCACTACAATGCCTGGAAGACCGCCAAGGAGAGGCAGACAGTCCCGAGGCAAGAACACAGGGCAAGCAGGCTCTGTTTCTAGAGACAACAGTGCTGGTCGTGGACGTGGTCGTGCATCGTCATCAGCACGTGGCCATGGGACACGCTTGTCCTTGTTTTCGGCAGCTGGACATGTTGAGCCGCATCATGCCGAAGGCTTGGTAGAATGGATGACCAAGCCCTCCTCATCCTCCTCATCCTCTCTCACCCAGGCTCAGGGTACTGGCAGAGCAGCTGCCAACGCATACTCAATAGCATCATCAGGCACCCCTTCCCTAGACCCACCATGTCCTCCTGAGGAGTGCCCCGAACTGTTTGAGCACAGTGTTGGGTACATGCTCCAGGAGGATGCCCAACGTTTTGAAGGCTCGGATGATGATACCCAGCTAGAGGAAGGCAATCTTGCAGTCATGTTCCACCAGCTGCAGCTTACTGGCAGGTTTGCTCCAGTGGTGAAGAGGGAGGGGATGATGAGGTCACTCACTCCACGTGGGTGCCTGAAGGGAGAGAGGAGGAGGAGGAGGAGGAGGCGGCGGCACATGTCCAACGAGGCAGGATGCCCTCCGGAGGCCAGCTAGAGGCCAGCACACCAACTGAATCACACCACAGAGCTCCGCCTGTGCAGGGCGCTGCCTCTGCACGTTATCACTAAAGTTCTTTGGTGTGGGGCTTTTTTGAGACGAGTGCATCAGATCGCACCACTGCTATTTGCAACATATTTTTCAAGCGTATCTCGCGTGGCCAAAACATCAGCCGCTTGGGCACCACAAGCATGACCAGACATATGTCGACCTGCCATGCAGCTTGTTGGCAAGCGCACATTAAAGACCCACACCAAAGAACAAAGCAGACTTTTCATCGGCTCAATGTCATCAGTCACTCCTTCCCTAGCCCCACCATTATGCCCTGAGGAGTCCCCCGAACTGTTCAACCACAGTGTAGGGTACATGCGCAGTGCTTTGAAGGCTCTGATGATGGTACCCAGGTTGAGGATGAAGGCAGTAACATGAGCCCAGAGAGAGGGGGTGCCCAAGAAGGACAAGAAACTGGCAGTCATGTTCCCCCAACTGCAGCATACTGCCAGGTTTGCTCCAGTGGCAAGGAGGGAGGGGATGATGAGGTCACTGACTCTACGTGGTTGCCAGATAGAAGAGAGGAGGTGCAGGCACATCTCCAATGAGGCAGGATGCCCTCCAGGGGCCAGCTTAAGGGCAGGCAACCGACTGCATCACACTGCAGAGCTCCACATGTGCAGCAAGTTCTTTGGTGTGGGCCTTTTTTGACATATGTCTGAAGCGTATCAAGCGTGGCCAAAACAGCAGCCGCTTGGGCACCACATGCTTGACCAGAAATATGTCGAGCTCCCATACAGTCCGTTGGCAACAGTACTTAAAAGACCCACACCAAAGAACAAGGCGGACCTCTCCTTGCTCCTCATCAGCTGGGATCTCCAACCCCACTATATCTTCAGTCCTCTCTGAAAGCTGCTCTGAGAGGAATGAAGGTGTAGAATTAGGTGTGTCACAGCCAAGTACTTGCAGTACACCGACGTCCGATTGTACCAGGCAAATTTCCCTGCCCCAGCTGCTGGACCGTCAAAAGAAGTTTACTCCCAGCCATCCACATGCCCAGCGGTTGAATGCTAGCTTGGCCAAATTGCTAGCACTTCAACTGCTGCCTTTTCAGTTGGTAGACTCGGCCCCCTTCTGTGAGTTTGTTCAATGTGCGATTCCTCAGTGGCAGGTTCCCAAATGCCACTTTTTCTCACGGAAGGCGATTCCGGCTCTCTACCGGCATGTGGAAGGCAATGTCCATGCCTCGCTGGACAGGTCATCAGCAGTAAGGTGCATATTACCGCTGACTCATGGTCCAGCAGGCATGGACAGGGACGTTATACTCTATTGGCAGCTGGGAGGGATGCAGGACAAGGTGCAGTAGTGTTGGAGGTTGTTCCGCCACCACGCCTCCAAAATGCTACTACTGGTTGTGACACACCTCTCTCCTCCACCCCCTCCTCTTCTTCTTCCTCCATGGCCTCTTCGAGTGCTCTGTCCTCGGAACCAGCGGTGCTCCGTAGGCGTAAAAGGGGCTACGCGAGTACGCGGGCAAAAAGATGCCATGCCGTGCTTGCGCTGGTGTGTTTGGGGGACAGGAGCCACACTGGGCCAGAGGTTCTGGCAGCTCTGCAGGGGCAGGCCGAGAGGTGGTTGACGCCATGCCAGCTTAAGCCAGGAATGGTGGTTTCGGACAATGGCACCAACCTCCTCTCTGCCCTGCGACAGGAGCAGCTGACCCATGTGCCCTGTATGGCTCACGTCCTCAACCTGGTGGTGCAGCGGTTCTTGGGCAGGTACCCAGGCTTACAGGATGTCCTGAGGCAGGCCAGGAAAGTCTGTGTGCATTTCCGCCGATCGTAGAATGCCAGTGCTCGGCTGGCTGAGCTGCAAAAGGAGTTGAACCTGCCCAAGAACCGCCTTATATGTGACATGCCCACTAGGTGGAACTCAACGTTGACCATGCTGCAGCGACTGCACACGCAGCAGAGGGCCATCAATGAGTACCTTTGCGACTACGGCACCAGGACAGGGTCAGGGGAGCTTGGATTTTTTTCCCCACGCCAGTGGAGCATGATCAGGGATGCATGCACTGTCCTGTCACCATTTGAGGAGGCCACGAGGATGGTGAGCAATGACAGTGCATGCATCAGTGACACTGTACCTCTTGTCCACCTGTTGGAGCATACGCTGCATGGGATAATGGACAGGGCACTTGAGGCAGAACAGAGGCAGGAAGAGGAGGACTTCCTTGCCTCTCAAGGCCCCCATTTACCCAGACAGTGTTCCTTCTGTCCCACCCATCACACAGGAAGAGGAGGAGGAGGAGGAGGATTGTGTGAGCATGGAGGTGGAGCCTGGCACTCAGCATCAGCAGCAGCAGTCTTTTAGGGATGATGTACAGTCCCAACAAACCAGTGGACTTGTACGTGGCTGGGAGGAGGTGGCTGGCGATCATGTCGTCCTCTGTGACCCAGAAGACTCCGGACCGAATGCCTCAGCTAACCTACGTTGCATGGCCTCCCTGATCCTGCAAAGCCTGCGGAAGGATCCTCGTATTCTTCGGATCAAGGAGAGGGACCATTACTGGTTGGCCACTCTCCTTGATCCACGGTACAAGGGTAAGGTTGCGGACCTTATCTTGCCTTTGCAGAGGGAGCAGAGGATGAGACATCTCCGAGAGGCCTTGCAGAAAGGTCTGTGCAACGCGCTCCCAGAAACTGGGAGGTTACAAACTCCTGGTGGGGAAGGTGGACATCTGACCGATGCGTTTAGACAATTTTTTAGTCCGCGGCCCCAAGGTATAATCGGTTCCAGCAACCATCGCCAGCGTCTGATATACATGGTGCAGGAATACCTAGGGGCAAAGTCAGACTTGGACACCTTTCCCACCGAAAATCCTCTGGCTTACTGGATCTTTAGGATGGATCACTGGCCAGAGCTTGCACAGTATGCAATTGAGCTACTGGCCTGTCCTGCATCCAGCGTTCTTTCCGAACGCACATTCAGTGCTGCTGGAGGATTTGTCACCCATCACAGGGTGCGCCTGTCCACCGACTCGATTGATCGACTGACCTTCATAAAGATGAATCAGTCTTGGATCACCACCAGCTACCAGGCACCTGAAGCGGATATAACAAAATAATTTATAATGTCACATCCCTTCAAGACTGCCTATGCTGATGCTGAGTGACTGTCCTGTTATGTTC
Source organism: Lithobates sylvaticus (assembly GCA_028564925.1). Taxonomy (NCBI): domain Eukaryota; kingdom Metazoa; phylum Chordata; class Amphibia; order Anura; family Ranidae; genus Lithobates; species Lithobates sylvaticus. The sequence continues at coordinate 179,642,994 of CM053031.1, read as the reverse complement.
ACTAACTATCCTATTCCTCCGCCTCAATGATCCATTCCTTGATAGCTTGGAAGAACATTTTTGTTTCTGGGTGCCACCACACCAGTGCCTAAGGCACAATTTTTCAGCCCCTGCTTAAGAACAAACCTACAGTCCCTGTCTTGTTTGCACTGCCTGTATACTGCTGTTCAGAGTATATAGGGTTGTAGGTATAGGGTTTTATTTTGGGTGTGGGGTTCCCCTTAATATCCATACAAGACCCAAAGGGGCTGTGGTGGGTGGGGGGGTGATGGGGTAGCCATGCCATTTTTCTCAAGGATTTTCAGCCATATTGCCAGGACAAGACATGACATTAAAGCCGCTCCCGAAAAAAGGTTAGTTTTTAAAAGTTCTTTTTGCATTGATATATGTCCCCTGGGGCAGGACCCGGGTCCCCAAACCTTTTTTATGACATTAACATGCATATTGGCCATTATAATTAGCACTTTTGATTTCGAACGTTCGCGTCCATTGTAACGAATAGGGTTCAAAAATTTGCACAAACTTTCGGTCCGTTCGAAGGTTCTGGTGCGAACCGAACCCGGGGGTGTTCTGCTCATCCCTAGCAGCCACTGAAACTTTTCTGGACCATCATTTTCCCCTATTGGGACCTCATAATGAATTTGCTGTAGACTTGTTGGACTTCATGTTGAAAAACAACTTTTTCTAATTTCTGGGTAAATATTACCAACAGGTAAGAGGCACAAGTATGGGGGCACCCTGGGCCGCATCTTATGCATGCCTCCATTTGGGTCTATGGGAGGAGGAGATTGTCTATAAATCCTCAATGTCAATGTACCTCAGCCACTGCTGTTTGTGGCTGAGGTACATCGATGATGTCCTCATGGTATGGGCGGGATCAGCTGAACAACTTGAGGACTTTATGTACCAACTTAACACTAACAAAAGAAATATTCGGCTGACCTACTCTTATAATGGCCCACTCTCGTTCCTGGACCTCCAAGTAAGCAGATCTGGGGATAAGATTGTCACTAGCACCTTCTGCAAGGAAACAGCAGCAAATACCCTCCTCCTAGCACAGAGTCACCACCCAAAACCACTCATTAATGGGATACCCACAGGGCAGTTCCTGAGGATGACAAATTCCAAAGAGAGGCATGTGATATGCATTTACGTTTTACACAGAGGGGTTATTCACATAATTCCCTTAAAAAAGCTAAATATACAGTGGTGTGAAAAAGTGTTTGCCCCCTTCCTCATTTCCTGTTCCTTTGCATGTTTGTCACACTTAAGTGTTTCGGAACATCAAACCAATTTAAACAATAGTCAAGGACAACACAAGTAAACACAAAATGCAATTTGTAAATGAAGGTGTTTATTATTAAAGGTGAAAAAAAATCCAAACCATCATGGCTCTGTGTGAAAAAGTGATTGCCCCCCTTGTTAAAACATACTATAACTGTGGTTGTCCACACCTGAGTTCAATTTCTCTAGCCACACCCAGGCCTGATTATTGCCACACCTGTTCACAATCAAGGCATCACTTAAATAGGAGCTGCTTGACACAGTAAGGTCCACCAGAAGATCCTTAAAAGCTACACATCATGCCGAGACCCAAAGAAATTCAGGAACAATTGAGAAAGAAAGTAATTGAGATCTATCAGTCTGGAAAGGGTTATAAAGCCATTTCCAAAGCTTTGGGAATCCAGCGAACCACAGTGAGAGCCATTATCCACAAATGGCGAAGACATGGAACAGTGGTGAACCTTCCCAGGAGTGGCCGGCCGCCCAAAATTACCCCAAGAGCGCAGCGACGACTCATCCAAGAGGTCACAAAAGACCCCACAACAACGTCCAAGGAACTGCAGGCCTCACTTGCCTCAGTTAAGGTCAGCGTTCATGCCTCCACCATCAGGAAAAGACTGGGCAAAAATGGCCTGCATGGCAGAGTTCCAAGGAGAAAACCACTGCTGAGCAAAAAGAACATCAAAGCTCGTCTCAATTTCTCCACAACACATCTTGATGATCCCCAAGACTTTTGGGACAACATTCTGTGGACCGATGAGACAAAAGTGGAACTCTTTGGAAGGTGTGTGTCCAAGTATATCTGGCGTAGAAGGAACACTGCATTTCAGAAAAAGAACATTATACCAACAGTAAAATATGGTGGTGGTAGTGTGATGGTCTGGGGCTGTTTTGCTGCTTCAGGACCTGGAAGACTTGCCGTGATAAAAGGAACTATGAATTCTGCTGTCTACCAAGAGGTCCTGAAGGAGAATGTCCGACCATCTGTTCGTGTACTCAAGCTGAAACGAACTTGGGTTCTGCAGCAGGACAATGATCCTAAACACACCAGCAAGTCCACCACCGAATGGCTGAAGAAAAACAAAATGAAGACTTTGGAGTGGCCTAGCCAAAGTCCTGACCTGAATCCTATTGAGATGTTGTGGTATGACCTTAAAAAGGCCGTTCATGCTTGAAAACCCTCTAATGTAACTGAATTAGGACAATTCTGCAAAGATGAGTGGGCCAAAATTCCTCCAGGACGCTGTAAAAGCCTCATTGCACGTTATCGCAAACGCTTGGTTGCAGTTGTTGCTGCTAAGGGTGGCCCAACCAGTTATTAGGTTTAGGGGGCAATCACTTTTTCACACAGGGCCATGATGGTTTGGATTTTTTTTCACCTTTAATAATAAACACCTTCATTTACAAATTGCATTTTGTGTTTACTTGTGTTGTCCTTGACTATTGTTTAAATTGGTTTGATGTTCCGAAACACTTAAGTGTGACAAACATGCAAAGGAACAGGAAATGAGGAAGGGGGCAAACACTTTTTCACACCACTGTAATGCTAAATTGAAAAAACGTGAAGATCTGCTTACTACCCAAAAAAATTCCAGAGAATTGAAAAAATATCAAACAGGAATATCCCAGGATTATTACTAAATTCGTCTCTCAGTAGGAGGCGGTCCGTGAGACTCTTGATATCCTGAGATCTGCCCCACTGTTAGCTAACATTGTTCGTCCAAGACCATTATTGACTGCCAGGGGTGTACTGGGGGTGTGGCCAGCGACCGGGATGTGAGGACGTGCGCAGCCTGAGCTCCGTCCGTGCTGCACACATCCTGCACTGATCCTGCTAACCCAGCCAGCATCCAGGGGTCTCACCTACCCCAGCAACACCCGGGGAGTATTGTGCCTATCGGGAGATGGTCAAATACGGCCCACCAATGGAGGATGCCCCGGGATTCAAGCCGCTACCGCCATGTGGAACGAAACAAGATGGCGCCGGCCAGCACAAGGCGAACACACAGCGCCACCTAGCCTCCCCATCAGCGTCCTGGAGCCAGATCTTGGGGAGGGGTAAGTCACAAAAATCCCCCCTACCCCGAGCCCGGAGGATCCTCTGCTATTTTTCCCTGATGAGGACACAAATCCCGGCCCACACAAAGCAAGTGCTGCTGACACAGGCCCTGCAGAACCATCTCTAGCCCAGATTATGGAGGCCATCCAGCACAGCCATGCATCTCTTACCTCACAAATGGACACTATTAAGACTGAGCTATCCTTCCTTAAACATGAGGTCCACACCATCCGACACAGGGTGACAAATGCAGAACAATGCATTGGTGAATTAGAGGATGAGACGCGTCCCTTACAGGGATCAGTCAGGGAGTTGAAACAGGCCCAGGGATGCACCACTGATAAGCTCACTGACATGGAAGACCGTCTAAGGAGAAACAATCTGCATTTCCTGGGGTTTTCTGGAGGGGTCTGAGGGCAGAGAGCCGGAGGCATTTATGGAACACTGGCTGAATTTGGCGCCAATACCTTCTCACCAATATTTGCCATTGAACGGGCGCATAGAGTCCCCATGAGACCTCTGCCACCCAGGGCCCCACCACGTGCCATCATTATTAAATTGCTCCATTTCAGGGAAGCTGTCCTCAGAGCAGCTCAGCAGAAGGGCAAAATCTCCTTTAATGGCAATGGCATTACTATATTCCCAGACTTTTCTGTAGCAACGCAGAAGCAAAGAGACACATTTCTAGCCATTAAACGCAGATTGCGGGAGCTCCATCTTCCATACGGCATGCTATATCCTGCACGATGAGAATTGTATACCAGGGCAAAGACTATTTTTTTACAGATCCCAAGGAGGCGTCCCACTGGGTGGACACCCTGGGACATCCGAATCGCAGGAACCAGAATGGGAGGTCTCCCCCAGCTTCCACTTTCTTTATAACCAACCGGGACAACTCTTTTGTATGCCACCCTCTCCTGACAACAAGCAAACGGAGGTGTGGGTAGGTGAAGATGGTTTGAATATTTTATTCCCCTCGTTCTCTTCCACCCCATTCAGTCTCACACAATTGATGGAATAGAATAAGCTCCACATCCTTTAACGAAGAGAAAACAAGCACTACTGATCTTAAGGAACAACTACTATCAGGCCGTTTTTTAGTTGGCCACTCTCTCCTCCCCTATGCCCTGATATAGATCAAATCTCTGTATGCTTGACACTCTGCTCCATCAGACTCAGGGTTACTACACATACTCATAATAAGTTGACAAATGCGGATGGAAGCCTTCGGCTATGAACTGTAACACGTTCCTCAGGGTTTCATGGAGATTTGCGCCATGGCCCTCATGCTTGGCAATTTGGTTACGGGAACAAAGCTCTCATAGGTTGGGGACTGGGAGCCGGGAGGGTTAGGGAGGAGGGGAATGTTGGGAAACTGTTAGCTATGTTTTTTTCTTTTAGTATTACTACCGCTAATATGCAATACTGGTATTCACAACTCTCTATACCATTGATTTATGACCTCTTAGGCCCGTGAGGCACTACATTGATAACTCTGATCTATATACTGCTGATACAAATGTCTAGGGTGGGGTGCACTTCTCGTGGCGCGCTGGACCCCCCGAGACATTGGGACCCCAAGACGTTGGGACCCCCGGCGGGCTCTGAGAAGTGGGCTCCACCATACATGATTTATTTACACGAATGTCTAGATTACGCTTAGTATCGTGGAATGTTTGGGGGCTTAACACCAAGGTGAAACATTCATTGATGTTCGAATATCTAGCAAGACACAATCTGCATGTGATCCTCCTCCAGGAAACCCACCTCCAGGGATCAAGAGTTATGGCCTTAAAGAGAGCAAAAATTGCTTACGCCATACACTCCACATACTCCATATACGCCAGGGGCACATCCATCCTTATAGCCAAATCAGCTTCTATCAGCATCAAACAAGTCAAAATTGATCCAAATGGCTGCTATGTTATCATTGTACTTGAATTCCTAAGCAAGCCCTACACGATGACCAGCCTATACGCTCCCCCCCATTCACTAAAGCTTTTTTTGAACGGGTGATGAACTCTATACTGGCGATTGGTCAGGCCCGCAAGGCATCCCAGTCCAAACTGATGAACGCAGAAGGGGATCTTAGGGAGGCAGAGGCCGCCTATTCTGCGACCCCCTCCCCTTAGATGTATGCCACTTGGAAACATAAGTCCAGAGAATTGGACTTGGTCCTCTTGGAACGCACCCAGAAGAAATTGCTATACCAGAATCAACTAATCTTTGAGTTTGGCGACAAAAATTGTCAATTACTTATTTATCTAGACCTAACTATCAGCCATGCAGCATCCCGTGAATTAAAAATCTAGAGGGCATAGTAGTGGAACAAAACGAGGAGGATGATAGACGAATTTGTTCAGTTTTATTCTTCACTATATGCTACCAGGGCCCACTACACCATTGTGGAGCTGGGCGACTACTTAGCTGAAATCTCATTACCAAAACTTCAGGGTGAACAGGCCTCACTGTTAGATTAACCACTGACAGAGGAGGAAATAGGGGAATCCATACAATCCTTTGCTAGGAATAAAACACCAGGATTGGGTGGATTCCTTATAGAATGGTATATGAAATTCAGAGACATGCTAATACCACATTTACTTGCGATGAGGACAGGACAGTTACTGCCTTCCATGTCAGAGGCATTGATTGTCCTCATTCCTAAGCCCAATAAAGACCACCTACTCTGTGAATCATGCAGGCTATATCGCTGATTAATTCTGATGTGAAGATTCTAGCCAAGGTGCTCGCCCGGAGATTAAACACGGTCATTACTACTATTATTGGGGCGGATCAGACTGGGTTTATTCCCGGGCGATCCACCTCTATCAACCTCCGAAGACTGTTTACCAACTTACAAGCTACTCATGATAAAATGGGCTCTAGAGCCCTGCTGGCCTTAGACACACATAAGGCTTTCGATTTGGTCGAGTGGCCGTATCTGCTCGCGGTCCTGGCAAAATTCGGGTTCGGTCAAACCTTTATTAGATGGGTACAACTACTCTATTTGAAACCCACTGCTAGATTGAAGGTAAATGCATCAGTATCTGACCCCTTTCTGATAAAGAGAGGCACCAGACAGGGATGTCCCCTGTCACCACTACTATTTGCACTGGCAATAGAACCCCTTGCGGCACTGATAAGATCAAGTGGGGAGGTTCCGGGACTGACGATTGGGGGTCTAGAAGAGAAAGTATCATTGTACGCGGATGACATGTTAATATACCTGTCGGATCCCCAATCATCTCTCCCAGCCCTGCTGGAGATTATGAGGAGGTTTGGCCACTTTTCCGGGTTCCGGGTTAACTGGGACAAGTCCATTTTGTTTGTGATGGTTCGGGAGGCGACGGTAGTACTACCTCCCTCCTGTCCATTACAAATAGTCACCTCCTTTCGATACTTAGGGATCATGATCCAACACCCAATATCTTCTTATATCAAAATTAATCTGGATCCTCTCATTGGTAGAATGAAAAATACATTAAAGACGTGGACTAACCTCCCCCTGACACTGCTAGGCAGGATAAATATAATTAACCACTTCGCATCCAGGCCAATTCTGACATTTCTCTCCTACATGTAAAATTCATAATTTTTTTGCTCGAAAATTACATAGAACCCCCAAACATTATATATGTTTTTTTAGCAAAGACCCTAGAGAATACAATGACGGTTGTAGCAACTTTTTATCTCGCACGGTATTTGCGCAGCAATTTTTCGAACACGTTTTTTTCAGAAAAAAAACAATTTCATGCTTAAAACAGTAAAGTTAGCCCAATTTTTTTTGCATAATGTGAAAGATACGCCGAGTAAATAGATACCCAACATGTCACGCTTCAAAATTGCACGCGCTCGTGGAATGGGGCCAAACTTTGGTATTTAAAATTCCCCATAGGCGACGCTTTCAATTTTTTTACTGGTTACATGTTTTGAGTTACAGAGGAGGTCTAGGGCTAGAATTATTGCTCTCGCTCTAACGTTCGCGGCGATACCTCACATGTGTGGTTTGAGCACAGTTTTCATATGTGGGCGGGGCTTACGTATGCGTTCACTTCTGCGTACGAGCTCACGGGGACAGGGGCGCTTTAAATTTTTTTTTATTATTGTTAATTTTACTTTTATTTTTTGAGTTTGACAGTTTAAAAAAAAAATAAAAAAATTTGATTACTTTTATTCCTATTACAAGGAATGTAAACATCCCTTGTAATAGGAATATTACATGATCGGACCTATTTACAGTGAGATATGGCGGTCAATAAGACCCCACATCTCACCTCTAGGCTGGGAAGCCTAAAATTAAAATAAAAAACGATCACCGCTTCCCAGCGGAGGCGGCAACGTTATTTGAATGCAGAGGCCGGGCGTGACGTCATAACATCGCACCTGGCCTCCGAACAATCATAGAGACTCCGGCGACCATCTGGTCCGCCGGAAATCTCTATGGTCATCATCCGGAGGCCGGCGGATCCTGTGTCCGACTCACCGATGGAAGCGGTGAGTCGGTAGAAGCCCCGGGGAGGCGGGAGGGGGGGTGTCCCCTCCCGCCGCCCATAAGAACGATCAAGCGGCGGAACAGCGTTCTTATGGTGCAGGGAATCGCCGGCTGAAAACGGCAATATCTGAATGATGTCTGTAGCTACGGGCATCATTCAGATATACCCCCGCAAAGTAGAGGCCGTCATATGACGGCCTCCGGATGAGAAGTGTTTAAAATGATTTTCTCACCAGAGTAACTCACCAGTATACCTTACAAAAGCTAAATTCAAGGAAATAGACTCAGTCCTTATCATGTTCATTTTGAAATGGGGAGCAGTTAGGATAGCAAAAAATACTTTGCAACTACCAGTACTGGAGGGAGGGCTGGCATTGCCTTGCCTCCAAACATACAACATCGCTTCACAATTGACCCACGCACATTGGTGGTTCTACCCAGAAGCCAACAATGCAGCCACGGCCCTGGAAGCAGCTATACTCACCTCATATGAATCCCTCCAAAACTTAATCCACCGTATGTACCTTAGGGGGATAGAGGGCACCTCTATTCTTGCGATGACCCTAAAAATCTTTAAACTAACAAAAATGCTACCATCGACTGAGCGCAAAACTTATTCACCAAACACCCTATTATAGGGAAACCCAAACCTACGGAAATTCTCCCGCAGATCTGACGGGGGATACTGGTCAAAAAGAGGGGTGAAGACAATAATGCACTTATTTTTAGACAACAGGTTCCGATCCTTTGACGAATTCCGCCAGGACTATCAGCTACCATGTACGTCCTACTTTCTGTACTTACAGATACGCCACATAGCGGCTGCGCAGTTCAGCCTGCGCAACATAGCATTCGTTCCAGCAGAGAGGGTTGAACATCTAACGGATCTGTCTCATACTAAGCTAGTCTCGACATACTACAGATCCTTATTGCATTCTACTACTCACAGACTTAGCAACACGGCCAATAAATAGAAAACCGACATCCCGGAGTTGACGGAGGACATCTGGAAGGAAATACTTCCACTCCAGGTTTCCTCGGTCATCTCTTCTCGGGATAAGGTTATACAGACAAAACTGTTATATAGATCCTACTTCACGCCATTATTATTGTTTAAACTCAACAGATTGCCCTCGGCACTATGTTCCAACTTGGCTGATGGCACATTCTTCCATCTGATGCAGGAATGTAACCAGATTAGGAAATTTTGATCGGAGGTCAAAGCCTTTATTAGCTCCTTAACTCAAATACCCAATGTATGCAATCCTCTGAGGTGCCTATTAGGCTATATTGACGATGAGGGTCTATCTAAAAATATGCAAACATTTCTGAGGATAGTACTATTCTATGCTAAAAAATCGATCACTATGCATTGGAAATCACAATTCTCACCTACTATAGCCTTTTCGCTCACTATTATTAATCAGGCTATACCACTGTACAAGCTAACATATGAATCCAGAGGATGTCCAAAAAAAATTCTAAAAAGGTATGGGACGCATGGGTTAGCTCAGAGAATAGTATCCCACCTGCCAACTAAAGATCATCGAAAAATATGATTCATCAAAGGGTTTATTATCATAGCACAAAGCTATCTATGCAAGGTTGTTTTGTACTGATGAAATGTATACCAGTTTGCTGTATATGATCTTGGTTCGCTCTATAAATGTATGTACTGTTGTTTGTCTGTTATGTAACGAAAACAAATGAAAAAATTTACCTTTAAAAATAAAAAAAAATATTGACTGCTAGGAGAGCATGTAACCTGGGTGACTGCTTGGTCCACTCTGAATACACAAGGACCAAAAGTGAAAATTGGCTTACTAGGTCCAAGTCTCCCCCAGGAATGCATGATTGTGGACACTGTGGCATTTGCAAATACAAACTGATGTGTTCAACAATCCATGCGGAGGGAAAAATTATGAAATCAAACAGTTTATTAACTGCTCCAGCACACGTGTTATTTACTTGTTCACATGCCCCTGTAACAAAATCTACGTGGTTAAGACAATACGCCCACTCCGCATTAGGATTGGTGAGCACATCAGCAGTATAAAGAAGAAAGACGATGATCGCCCTATTCCATTGCACTTTGCCAAGTTCCACAATAATGATCCAAAAGACCTGCTAGTCAAGGGTATTTATGTGTTGAATTTACCCCCAAGAAGGGATAATTTTGATACCATTTCTCCTCCAGAAGGTGAAAATGTGGACATATTACCTGGTCCCTAAGGGGTTAAACACTGAATGTAGCTTACAGCCTTTTCTAGAAAAATTATCTATTTAATTTTTGCTACTCCTTATATTTTGTCTGCTATGTTAATTTATAACTAGAAAAGCTACAATTTCTGGGGAAATTGTGTGAAGTGTTCTTGCCTCCACCTACTGGAGTGGGCTTGTGTGGTTGGAGTGGCTGAAGTAACAGTGAAAAGTGTTAAAAGCTTAATATTTTAAAAAGTATAAATAGTAGTAAAAAAGTTGAAGAAGTCCCATCATTAGCACTTCACCCAACGATATCATCCCCACAAAACTTCTGAAAGAATGCTCTGACATCTTGGCACCTACTATAACACTACTCATAAATCAGTCATTCAAAGAAGGAATTGTTCCGAACTCCCTCAAGCAAGGCATAGTCAAACCCCTCCTAAAGAAACCCAACTTGGATCCAAGAAACCCCAACCACCGAAGACCGATAACTAGCTTGAACACCATCTCCAAGATTATGGAGAAAGTAGTGGTACAACAGCTACAACTCCATCTGGACACACACAATCTCCTGGACCCTCTGCAATCAGGCTTCCGCCCGGGCCATGGCACAGAAACAGCTCTCCTCAAAATATGGGATGATGCCTTGGAAGCAGCAGATGATGGAGAATCATGTCTCCTGGTACTCCTGGACCTTAGTGCAGCATTTGACACACTGGATCACAACACTTTACTCACCCGCCTCAAAGAAGTAGCAGGAGTCACAGTTTCAGACTTACCATGGTTCACTTCCTTCTTAGGAAATCGGTCACAGACAGTGAAACTTGGAGCCTTCACATCTGAATCCCGTGCAGTCTCCTATGGAGTCCCTCAAGGATCACCTTTGTCACCCGTGCTCTTCAACATTTACATCCGTCCACTCCTAAAAATCATCAGCAAATCTGATCTATGCTTCCACTCATACGCAGATGATACTCAACTCTACCTTCGGATCCCCGGACAAAAAGACCAATATCAGGAATTAGAAAAATGCCTCGCATCAATAGACGACTGGATGTCCACAAACTCCCTCAAACTTAACGGAACCAAAACAGAACTCCTTCTCCTAAATGCAAACCGGAAAACTAAATCTACGACACCATAGACTCCGCCCACCATCCTTGGACAGACCATCCCCCTAAGCATAAAAGCCAAAAGTCTCGGTGTCATCTTCGATTCAGAAATGTCAATGAATGCACAAATAGGATCAGTAGTCAGCGGATCCTACCACCTTCTACGCCTGCTACGTAGACTCATCCCCTTCATTCCAGAAAAGGACAAAGCCGTAGTGGTAGGAACAATCATCAACTCTCGACTCGACTACGCAAACTCCCTCTACATAGGACTACCTAAATTCCAGATTGCACGACTACAAGTCGTTCAAAACACGGCAGCAAGACTAGTCACAGGAAAAAAAACATGGGAATCCATCTCCCCATCCCTGAGGACCCTCCATTGGCTAACCGTAAAGAATCGGATCACATTCAAGACCCTCTGCTTGACCCACAAATGCACACAAGGAGATGCTCCTCAATACTTATGCGAAAAAATACAACACTACACCCCCAATCGCAACCTCCGATCTAACGACCAAAACCTCCTCCTTGTCCCCAAATCCCGGTACAAGTCAAGGGGAGAACGAAGATTTGCAGTCCAAGGACCACGGCTATGGAACGCTCTACCTACGAACATCCGCTTGGAAAAAGACCATCGGGCCTTCAGGAAAAAACTCAAGACCTACCTCTTCTAAGAAGGAATCAACGCAGGTCGGATCAAGCGCCTCGAGGCGATTCAGTTCGCAGTTGCAGCGCTATACAAATCATTCATTCATTCATTCATTAGCTGAAAGAGCTGAACATTTTTTTCAAAAAATATATTTTTTTGAAATTATTTTTATTTTTCTTTCAAAATTATTTTTTTATTTTTTAAAAAAATGTTTTTTTTATTTTTTTATTATTATTTTTTAAATGATTTTTTTTTAAATTTTTAAAAAAAAATTTTTTAATGATTTTTTATTTTTTTTTTTCAAAAATTATTATTTATTTTCTTCAAAGATTATTTATTCATTTTTTTCAAAATTATTTTTTTTTTCAAAAAAAAAAATATATATATATATATTTTTTTTTTAATTATTATTTTTTATTATTTTAATGGGGTGGTCATAATGTTTTGGCTGATAATGGGGGGGTCATAAATTATTTGGCTGATCATGGGGGGACTTCATGTTTTGGTTGATCATGGGGGAGTCATAATGTTTTGGCTGATCATGGGGGGTCATAATGTTTTGGCGGATGAAGGGGGGATTATAATATTTGGGCTGATCATGGGGGGGGGTCATAATATTTAGGCTGATCATGGGGGGCTCATAATGTTTTGGCTGAAAATAAAAATAAAATAATTTTAGAAAAAAAAATGAAAATTAGGAAATTTGAAAAAAATTATTTTAATAATTTTAGAAAAAAAATATAATTTAAAAAAAATAATAATAATTAAAAAAAATCATTAAAAAAAAAATAATTTTTGAAAAAAATATTTTTTATAAAAAAAAAAAAAATCAATCATTTTAGAAAAAAAATTAAAATTTAGGAAATTTGAAGAAAAAAACATTTTTAGAAAAAAAAAATCATTTAAAAAAAAATAATAATAATTAAAAAAAAATTATTTTTGAAAAAAAAAATTATTTTTGAAAAAAAAAAATTATATTTGAAAAAAAAAATTATTTTTGAAAAAAAAAAATATTTTTGAAAAAAAAAATTTTATAAAAAAAATCAATCATTTTAGAAAAAAAATGAAAATTAGGAAATTTGAAAAAAAAAAATGTGAAAAATTTTTTGAAAAAAATAATTTTGAAAAATTTATTTTTAGAAAAAATTGAATAAAAATCTAAAAAATCATTTAAAAAAAATCATTAAAAAAAAAAAAAAATTATTTTTGAAAAAAATAAATAAATGTTTAGTCACTCAAGCCACTCCACCCAGTTTCTCCGCCCACTCCAGTAGGTGGAGGCAAGAACACGTCACACAATTTCCCCAGAAATTGTATTTTTTCTAGTTATTATTATTATTCTTATAGCCAAATTTTGCACGCTAACTCCTCCCACAGTTTTTACGCTACATATACCGAATATATACCAAAACGTGCGGATTGTTCCCGAATGGTGTGCTATTACTTTGTGGAATGTTTTTCCGAATGGTTGACGAAATATCGTCATTTTTGCGGCGAAATTTGTCCCATAGGAATGAATGGAGAAATGTTCAAAACTAGAGTGGGAGGTGACAAAAGCTCTGAGGGGAATTATAGCTCCTCCCACACAGCTCTGAGGGGATTATAGGTAGTCCCACACAGCTCTGAGGGGATTATAGGTAGTCCCACACAGCTCTGAGGGGATTATAGGTAGTCCCACACATCTCTGAGGGGAATTATAGGTAGTCCCACACAGCTGAGGGGGATTATAGGTAGTCCCACACAGCTCTGAGGGGGGTTATAGGTAATAAAAAAATAAAAAATAAAATAATTTTAGAAAAAAAATGAAAATTAGGAAATTTGAAAAAAAAAATCTTTTTTGAAAAAAAAATATTTTTGGTAAAAAAAATATTTTTTGAAAAAAATATCATTTAAAAAAAAATAATAATAACTCAAAAAAAAATGTAAATTTTTTTTTTTTTATAAAAAAAAAAAATCAATCATTTTAGAAAAAAATGAAAATGAGGAAATTTTAAAAAAATAATCTTTTTGGAAAAAAAAAATTTTTGAAAAAAAAAAAATTTTTTGAAAAAAAAAAAAAAAATTTTTGAAAATAATTTTTTTTAAAAATAATTAAATAAAAATCAAAAAAAATCATTTAAAAAAAATCATTAAAAAAATAATCATTTTTGAAAAAAAAATAAATACGTTTAGTTACTCAAGCCACTTCACCCAGTTACTCCGCCCACTCCAGTAGGTGGAGGCAAGAACACGTCACACAATTTCCCCAGAAATTGTATCTTTTCTAGTTATTATTATTATTATTATTATTATTAAGTGTTCTTGCATAGCAAGATCACTTATTGTTATCTCACATATATATTATTATTATTATTATTATTATTATTATTCTTATAGCCAAATTTTGCACGCTAACTCCTCCCACAGTTTTTATGCTACATATACCGAATATATACCAAAACGTGCGGATTGTTCCCGAATGGTGTGCTATTACTTTGTGGAACGTTTTTCCGAATGGTTCACGAAATATCGTAATTTTTGCGGCGAAATTTGTCCCATAGGAATGAATGGAGAAATGTTCAAAACTAGTGGGAGGTGACAAAAGCTCTGAGGGGAATTATAGCTCCTCCCACATAGCTCTGAGGGCAATTATAGGTAGTCTTCGTCGTTTCGCCGAATGGTTTACGAAATATCGTCATTTTTGCGGCGAAATTTGTCCCATAGGAATGAATGGAGAAATGATCAAAACTAGAGTGGGAGGTGACAAAAGCTCAGAGGGGAATTATAGGTAGTCCCACACAGCTGAGGGGAATTATAGGTAGTCCCACACAGCTCTGAGGGGGATTGTAGGTAGTCCACACAGCTCTGAGGGGGATTATAGGTAGTCCCACAGCTCTGAGGGGAATTATAGGTAGTCCCACACAGCTCTGAGGGGGGTTATAGGTAGTCCCACACAGCTCTGAGGAGAATTATAGGTAGTCCAACACAGCTCTGAGGGGGATTATAGGTAGTCCTACACAGCTCTGAGGGGAATTATAGGTAGTCAAACACAGCTCTGAGGGGGATTATAGGTAGTCCCACACATCTCTGAGGGGGATTATAGGTAGTCCCAAACAGCTCTGAGGGGAATTATAGCTTCTCCAACACAGCTCTGAGGGGAATTATAGGTAGTCCCACACAGCTGAGGGGGGTTATAGTTAGTCCCACACAGCTGAGGGGGATTATAGGTAGTCCCACACAGCTGAGGGGGATAATAGATAGTCCCACACAGCTCTAAGGGAAATTATAGGTAGTCCCACACATCTCTGAGGGGAATTATAGGTAGTCCCACACATCTCTGAGGGAGATTATAGGTAGTCCCACACAGCTCTGAGGGGAATTATAGGTAGTCCCACACATCTCTGAGGGGAATTATAGGTAGTCCCACACATCTCTGAGGGGAATTATAGGTAGTCCCACACAGCTCTGAGGGGAATTATAGGTAGTCCCACATCTCTGAGGGAGATTATAGGTAGTCCCACACAGCTCTGAGGGGAATTATAGGTAGTCCCACACATCTCTGAGGGGAATTATAGGTAGTCCCACACATCTCTGAGGGGAATTATAGCTCCTCCCACATAGCTCTGAGGGCAATTATAGGTAGTCTTCGTCGTTCCACACAGCTGAGGGGGATTATAGGTAGTCACACACAGCTCTGAGGGGGGTTATAGGTAGTCCCACACAGCTCTGAGGAGAATTATAGGTAGTCCCACACAGCTCTGAGGGGAATTATAGGTAGTCCAACACAGCTCTGAGGGGGATTATAGGTAGTCCTACACAACTCTGAGGGGAATTATAACTAGTCACACACAGCTCTGAGGGGAATTATGAAATTTGAAAAGAAAAAAAAAAAATAATAAAAAAATACAAAAAAAATAATTTTAGAAAAAAAATGAAAATTAGGAAATTTGAAAAAAAAAAAAATCTTTTTTGAAAAAAAAATATTTTTGGGAAAAAAAATATTTTTTGAAAAAAATATCATTTAAAAAAAAAAAATAATAATAACTCAAAAAAAAATTTAAAATTTTTTTTTTTTATATAAAAAAAAAAATCAATCATTTTAGAAAAAAATGAAAATGAGGAAATTTTAAAAAAATAATCTTTTTGGAAAAAAAAAATTTTGAAAAAAAAAAATTTTTGAAAAAAAAAAAAAATTTTTTGAAAAAAAAAAAAAAATTTTTTGAAAAAAAAAAAAATTTTTTGAAAAAAAAAAAAAATTTTTGAAAATAATTTTTTTTAAAAATAATTAAATAAAAAAAAAAAAAAATCATTTAAAAAAAATCATTAAAAAAATAATCATTTTTGAAAAAAATAAATACGTTTAGTTACTCAAGCCACTTCACCCAGTTACTCCGCCCACTCCAGTAGGTGGAGGCAAGAACACGTCACACAATTTCCCCAGAAATTGTATCTTTTCTAGTTATTATTATTCTTATAGCCAAATTTACCACCCTAACTCCTCCCACAGTTTTTACGCTACATATACCGAATATATACCAAAACGTGTGGATTGTTCCCGAATGGTGTGCTATTACTTTGTGGAACATTTTTCCGAATGGTTCACGAAATATCGTCATTTTTGCGGCGAAATTTGTCCCATAGGAATGAATGGAGAAATGTTCAAAACTAGAGTGGGAGGTGACAAAAGCTCTGAGGGGAATTATAGCTCCTCCCACACAGCCCTGAGGGCAATTATAGGTAGTACCACACAGCTCTGAGGGGAATTATAGGTAGTCCCACACAGCTGAGGGGGATTATAGGTAGTCCCACACAGCTGAGGGGGATTATAGGTAGTCCCACACAGCTGAGGGGGATTATAGGTAGTCCCACACAGCTCTGAGGGGGATTATAGGTAGTCCCACACATCTCTGAGGGGGATTATAGGTAGTCCCAAACAGCTCTGAGGGGAATTATAGCTCCTCCAACACAGCTCTGAGGGGAATTATAGGTAGTCCCACACAGCTGAGGGGGGGTTATAGGTAGTCCCACACAGCTGAGGGGGGTTATAGGTAGTCCCACACAGCTGAGGGGGATTATAGGTAGTCCCACACAGCTGAGGGGGATAATAGGTAGTCCCACACAGCTCTAAGGGGAATTATAGGTAGTCCCACACATCTCTGAGGGGGATTATAGGTAGTCCCACACAGCTCTGAGGGGAATTATAGGTAGTCCCACACATCTCTGAGGGAGATTATAGGTAGTCCCACACATCTCTGAGGGAGATTATAGGTAGTCCCACACAGCTCTGAGGGGGGTTATAGGTAGTCCCACACAGCTCTGAGGGGAATTATAGGTAGTCCCACACATCTCTGAGGGGAATTATAGGTAGTCCCACACATCTCTGAGGGGAATTATAGGTAGTCCCACACAGCTGAGGGGGATTATAGGTAGTCCCACACAGCTCTGAGGGGAATTATAGGTAGTCCCAGACATCTCTGAGGGGGATTATAGGTAGTCCCACACATCTCTGAGGGAGATTATAGGTAGTCCCACACATCTCTGAGAATTATAGGTAGTCCCACACATCTCTGAGGGGGATTATAGGTAGTCCCACACAGCTCTGAGGGGAATTATAGGTAGTCCCACACACAGCTGAGGGGGATTATAGGTAGTCCCACACAGCTCTGAGGGGGGTTATAGGTAGCCCCACATAGCTCTGAGGAGAATTATAGGTAGTCCCACACAGCTCTGAGGGGAATTATAGGTAGTCCCACACAGCTCTGAGGGGGGTTTATAGGTAGTCCCACACAGCTCTGAGGGGGGTTATAGGTAGTCCCACACAGCTCTGAGGGGAATTATAGGTAGTCTCACACAGCTCTGAGGGGGGTTATAGGTAGTCCCACACAGCTCTGAGGAGAATTATAGGTAGTCCCACACAGCTCTGAGGGAAATTATAGGTAGTCCAACACAGCTCTGAGGGGAATTATAGGTAGTCCTACACAGCTCTGAGGGGAATTATAGGTAGTCCAACACAGCTCTGAGGGGGATTATAGGTAGTCCCAAACAGCTCTGAGGGGAATTATAGCTCCTCCAACACAGCTCTGAGGGGAATTATAGGTAGTCCCACACAGCTGAGGGGGGTTATAGTTAGTCCCACACAGCTGAGGGGGATTATAGGTAGTCCCACACAGCTGAGGGGGATAATAGATAGTCCCACACAGCTCTAAGGGAAATTATAGGTAGTCCCACACATCTCTGAGGGGAATTATAGGTAGTCCCACACATCTCTGAGGGAGATTATAGGTAGTCCCACACAGCTCTGAGGGGAATTATAGGTAGTCCCACACATCTCTGAGGGGAATTATAGGTAGTCCCACACATCTCTGAGGGGAATTATAGGTAGTCCCACACAGCTGAGGGGGATTATAGGTAGTCCCACACAGCTCTGAGGGGAATTATAGGTAGTCCCACACATCTCTGAGGGAGATTATAGGTAGTCCCACACATCTCTGAGGGGGATTATAGGTAGTCCCACACAGCTCTGAGGGGAATTATAGGTAGTCCCACACATCTCTGAGGGGAATTATAGGTAGTCCCACACATCTCTGAGGGGAATTATAGCTCCTCCAACACAGCTCTGAGGGGAATTATAGGTAGTCCCACACAGCTGAGGGGGATTATAGGTAGTCCCACACAGCTCTGAGGGGGGTTATAGGTAGTCCCACACAGCTCTGAGGAGAATTATAGGTAGTCCCACACAGCTCTGAGGGGAATTATAGGTAGTCCAACACAGCTCTGAGGGGGATTATAGGTAGTCCTACACAACTCTGAGGGGAATTATAACTAGTCACACACAGCTCTGAGGGGAATTATGAAATTTGAAAAGAAAAAAAAAAATAATAAAAAAATACAAAAAAAATAATTTTAGAAAAAAAAATGAAAATTAGGAAATTAAAAAAAAATATATTTTTTGAAAAAAATATTATTTTAGAAAAAAAATATCATTTAAAAAATAATAATAATTAAAAAAAAATCATTAAAAAAAAAATACATTTTTGAAAAAAAAAATTTTTATAAATAAAAAAAAAAATAATAATTTTAGAAAAAAAAATTAGGAAATTTGAAAAAAAATAATATTCTTTGAAAAAAAAATATTTTTTGAAAAATATTTTCAAAAAAAAAAATTTTTTCTTTTAAAAAAAAAATAATAATAATTCAAAAAAATAATTTAAAAAAATGTTTTTTTTATAAAAAAAAATCAATCATTTTAGAAAGAAAAATGAAAATTAGGAAATTTGAAAAAAAATATCTTTTTGGAAAAAAAAAAATTTTTGAAAATTTTTTTTTTTAGAAATAATTAAATAAAATTAAAAAAAAACATTAAAAAAAAATCATTAAAAAAAATAAATAATCATTTTTGAAAAAAATAAATAAAAGTTTAGTTACTCAAGCCACTCCACCCAGTTACTCCGCCCACTCCAGTAGGTGGAGGCAAGAACACGTCACACAATTTCCCCAGAAATTCTAGCTTTTCTAGTTATTATTCTTATTATAGCCAAATTTACCACCCACGATTCCTCCCACAGTTTTTACACTACATATACCGAATATATACCACAACGTGCGGATTGTTCCCGAATGGTGTGCTATTACTTTGTGGAACGTTTTTCCGAATGGTTCACGAAATATCGTCATTTTTGCAGCAAAATTTGTCCTATAGGAATGAATGGAGAAATGTTCAAAGATTATAGGTAGTCCCACACAGCTGAGGGGAATTATAGGTAGTCCCACACAGCTGAGGGGAATTATAGCTCCTCCCACACAGCTCTGAGGGGAATTTATAGGTAGTCCCACACAGCTCTGAGGGGAATTATAGGTAGTCCCACACAGCTGAGGGGGAATTATAGGTAGTCCCACACAGCTCTGAGGGGAATTTATAGGTAGTCCCACACAGCTCTGAGAGGGGGTTATAGGTAGTCCCCCACACAGCTCTGAGGGGAATTATAGGTAGTCCTACACAGCTCTGAGGGGAATTATAGGTAGTCCACACAGCTCTGAGGGGAATTATAGGTAGTCCCCCACACAGCTCTGAGGGGAATATAGGTAGTCCCACACAGCTCTGAGGGGAATTATAGGTAGTCCCACACAGCTCTGAGGGGAATTATAGTCCCACACAGCTCTGAGGGGATTATAGGTAGTCCCACACAGCTCTGAGGGGGATTATAGGTAGTCCCACACAGCTGAGGGGATTATAGGTAGTCCCACACAGCTGAGGGGGATTATAGGTAGTCCCACACAGCTCTGAGGGGAATTTATAGGTAGTCCCACACAGCTCTGAGGGGAATTATAGGTAGTCCCACACAGCTCTGAGGGGAATTATAGGTAGTCCCACACAGCTCTGAGGGGAATTATAGGTAGTCCCACACAGCTCTGAGGGGAATTATAGGTAGTCCCACACATCTCTGAGGGAATTATAGGTAGTCCCACACAGCTCTGAGGGGAATTATAGGTAGTCCCACACAGCTCTGAGGGGAATTATAGGTAGTCCCACACATCTCTGAGGGGAATTATAGGTAGTCCCACACAGCTCTGAGGGTAATTATAGGTAGTCCCACACATCTCTGAGGGGAATTATAGGTAGTCCCACACATCTCTGAGGGGAATTATAGGTCCTCCCACATAGCTCTGAGGGGGAATTATAGGTAGTCCCAGCTCTGAGGGGAATTATAGGTAGTCCAACACAGCTCTGAGGGGGAATTATAGGTAGTCCCAAACAGCTCTGAGGGGAATTATAGCTCCTCCAACACAGCTCTGAGGGGAATTATAGGTAGTCCCACACAGCTGAGGGGGGTTATAGTTAGTCCCACACAGCTCTGAGGGGGAATTATAGGTAGTCCCAGCTCTGAGGGGAATTATAGGTAGTCCCACACAGCTGAGGGGAATAATAGATAGTCCCACACAGCTCTGAGGGGAATTATAGGTAGTCCCACACATCTCTGAGGGGAATTATAGGTAGTCCCACACATCTCTGAGGGGAATTATAGGTAGTCCCACACATCTCTGAGGGGAATTATAGGTAGTCCCACACAGCTCTGAGGGGAATTATAGGTAGTCCCACACAGCTCTGAGGGGGATTATAGGTAGTCCCACACAGCTCTGAGGGGATTATAGGTAGTCCCACACAGCTCTGAGGGGAATTATAGGTTAGTCCCACACAGCTCTGAGGGGGATTATAGGTAGTCCCACACAGCTCTGAGGGGATTATAGGTAGTCCCACACATCTCTGAGGGGAATTATAGGTAGTCCCACACATCTCTGAGGGGAATTATAGGTAGTCCCACACATCTCTGAGGGGAATTATAGCTCGTCCCACACAGCTCTGAGGGGAATTATAGGTAGTCCCACACAGCTGAGGGGGATTATAGGTAGTCCCACACAGCTCTGAGGGGGGTTATAGGTAGTCCCACACAGCTCTGAGGAGAATTATAGGTAGTCCCACACAGCTCTGAGGGGAATTATAGGTAGTCCAACACAGCTCTGAGGGGGATTATAGGTAGTCCTACACAACTCTGAGGGGAATTATAACTAGTCACACACAGCTCTGAGGGGAATTATGAAATTTGAAAAGAAAAAAAAAAAATAAAAAAAAAATAAAAAAAAAATAATTTTAGAAAAAAAAATGAAAATTAGGAAATTAAAAAAAAATATATTTTTTGAAAAAAATATTATTTTAGAAAAAAAATATCATTTAAAAAATAATAATAATTAAAAAAAAATAATTAAAAAAAAAAACATTTTTTAAAAAAAAAAATTTATAAAAAAAAAAAAAAAAAAATAATTTTAGAAAAAAAAAATTAGGAAATTTGAAAAAAAATAATATTCTTTGAAAAAAAAAAATTTTTATGAAAAATATTTTTTCAAAAAAAAAAAATAATATTCTTTTAAAAAAAAATAATAATAATAATTCAAAAAAATAATTTAAAAAAATGTTTTTTTTATAAAAAAAAATCAATCATTTTAGAAAGAAAAATGAAAATTAGGAAATTTGAAAAAAAATATCTTTTTGGAAAAAAAAATAATTTTTGAAAATTTTTTTTTTTAGAAATAATTAAATAAAATTAAAAAAAAACATTAAAAAAAAACATTAAAAAAAATAAATAATCATTTTTGAAAAAAATAAATAAAAGTTTAGTTACTCAAGCCACTCCACCCAGTTACTCCGCCCACTCCAGTAGGTGGAGGCAAGAACACGTCACACAATTTCCCCAGAAATTCTAGCTTTTCTAGTTATTATTCTTATTATAGCCAAATTTACCACCCACGATTCCTCCCACAGTTTTTACACTACATATACCGAATATATACCACAACGTGCGGATTGTTCCCGAATGGTGTGCTATTACTTTGTGGAACGTTTTTCCGAATGGTTCACGAAATATCGTCATTTTTGCAGCAAAATTTGTCCTATAGGAATGAATGGAGAAATGTTCAAAGATTATAGGTAGTCCCACACAGCTGAGGGGAATTATAGGTAGTCCCACACAGCTGAGGGGAATTATAGCTCCTCCCACACAGCTCTGAGGGGAATTATAGGTAGTCCCACACAGCTCTGAGGGGAATTATAGGTAGTCCCACACAGCTGAGGGGGATTATAGGTAGTCCCCCACAGCTCTGAGGGGAATTATAGGTAGTCCCACACAGCTCTGAGGGGGGTTATAGGTAGTCCCACACAGCTCTGAGGGGAATTATAGGTAGTCCTACACAGCTCTGAGGGGAATTATAGGTAGTCCTACACAGCTCTGAGGGGAATTATAGGTAGTCCAACACAGCTCTGAGGGGGATTATAGGTAGTCCCACACATCTCTGAGGGGGATTATAGGTAGTCCCACACAGCTGAGGGGAATTATAGGTAGTCCCACACAGCTGAGGGGGATTATAGGTAGTCCCACACAGCTCTGAGGGGGGTTATAGGTAGTCCCACACAGCTCTGAGGAGAATTATAGGTAGTCCCACACAGCTCTGAGGGGAATTATAGCTCCTCCAACACAGCTCTGAGGGGAATTATAGGTAGTCCCACACAGCTCTAAGGGGAATTATAGGTAGTCCCACACATCTCTGAGGGGAATTATAGGTAGTCCCACACATCTCTGAGGGGAATTATAGCTCCTCCAACACAGCTCTGAGGGGAATTATAGGTAGCCCCACACAGCTCTGAGGGGAATTATAGGTAGTCCAACACAGCTCTGAGGGGGATTATAGGTAGTCCTACACAACTCTGAGGGGAATTATAGGTAGTCCCACACAGCTCTGAGGGGAATTATAGGTAGTCCAACACAGCTCTGAGGGGGATTATAGGTAGTCCTACACAACTCTGAGGGGAATTATAACTAGTCACACACAGCTCTGAGGGGAATTATGAAATTTGAAAAGAAAAAAAAAAAAAAAAAAATAATAATAATAAAAAAAAATAATTTTAGAAAAAAAAATGAAAATTAGGAAATTAAAAAAAAATATATTTTTTGAAAAAAATATTATTTTAGAAAAAAAATATCATTTAAAAAAAAAAAATAATAATTAAAAAAAATCATTAAAAAAAATACATTTTTGAAAAAAAAAAATTTTATAAATAAAAAAAAAATAATAATTTTAGAAAAAAAAAAAATTAGGAAATTTGAAAAAAATAATATTCTTTGAAAAAAAAATATTTTTTGAAAAATATTATTTTCAAAAAAAATTTTTTCTTTTAAAAAAAATAATAATAATAATTCAAAAAAATAATTTAAAAAAATGTTTTTTTTATAAAAAAAAATCAATCATTTTAGAAAGAAAAATGAAAATTAGGAAATTTGAAAAAAAATATCTTTTTGGAAAAAAAAAAATAATTTTTGAAAACAATTTTTTTTAGAAATAATTAAATAAAAATAAAAAAAACATTAAAAAAAAACATTAAAAAAAATAAATAATCATTTTTGAAAAAAATAAATAAAAGTTTAGTTACTCAAGCCACTCCACCCAGTTACTCCGCCCACTCCAGTAGGTGGAGGCAAGAACACGTCACACAATTTCCCCAGAAATTCTAGCTTTTCTAGTTATTATTCTTATTATAGCCAAATTTACCACCCACGATTCCTCCCACAGTTTTTACGCTACATATACCGAATATATACCAAAACGTGTGGATTGTTCCCGAATGGTGTGCTATTACTTTGTGGAACGTTTTTCCGAATGGTTCACGAAATATCGTCATTTTTGCAGCAAAATTTGTCCTATAGGAATGAATGGAGAAATGTTCAAAGATTATAGGTAGTCCCACACAGCTGAGGGGAATTATAGCTCCTCCCACACAGCTCTGAGGGGAATTATAGGTAGTCCAACACAGCTCTGAGGGGAATTATAGGTAGTTCCACACAGCTCTGAGGGGAATTATAGCTAGTCCCACACAGCTGAGGGGAATTATGAAATTTGAAAAAAATAAAAATAAAAATAAAAAAAATTCAAAAATAATTAAAAAAATAAATGAAAATTAGGAAATTTGAAAAAAAATCTTTTAAAAAAAAAATTAGAAAAAAATTTCATTTAAAAAAAATAATAATAATAACTAGAAAATCTACAATTTCTGGGGAAATTGTGTGACGTGTTCTTGCCTCCACCTACTGGAGTGGGCGGAGTAACTGGGTGGAGTGGCTTGAGTAACTAAACTTTTTATTTATTTCTTCAAAAATGATTATTTTTTTTAATGATTTTATTTTTTAAATGATTTATTTTTTCTAAAATGATTTTTTTTTTCAAATTTCCTAATTTTCCTTTTTTTTTCTAAAATGATTGATTTTTTTTTGTAAAATTATTTTTTTCCAAGAATGACATTTTATTTTTTTCTGAAATGCATTTTTTTCTAAAATTATTTTTTTTAATGATTTTTTTAATTATTTTTTTTTTCTAAAATTATTTTTTTTAAATTATTTTTTTTCTAAAATTATTTTTTTTACTTTTTTATTATTATTATTTTTTTTAATTATTATTATTTTTTTTAAATTTCATAATTCCCCTCAGAGCTGTTTGGGACTACCTATAATTCCCCTCAGAGCTGTGTGGGACTACCTATAACCCCCCTCAGAGCTGTGTGGGACTACCTATAATCTCCCTCAGAGATGTGTGGGACTACCTATAATCTCCCTCAGAGATGTGTGGGACTACCTATAATTCCCCTCAGAGCTGTGTGGGACTACCTATAATCCCCCTCAGAGATGTGTGGGACTACCTATAATTCCCCTTAGAGCTGTGTGGGACTAACTATTATCCCCTTCAGCTGTGTGGGACTACCTATAATCCCCCTCAGCTGTGTGGGACTACCTATAACCCCCCTCAGCTGTGTGGGACTACCTATAACCCCCCTCAGCTGTGTGGGACTACCTATAATTCCCCTCAGAGCTGTGTTGGAGGAGCTATAATTCCCCTCAGAGCTGTTTGGGACTACCTATAATCCCCCTCAGAGATGTGTGGGACTACCTATAATCCCCCTCAGAGCTGTGTGGGACTACCTATAATCCCCCTCAGCTGTGTGGGACTACCTATAATCCCCCTCAGCTGTGTGGGACTACCTATAATCCCCCTCAGCTGTGTGGGACTACCTATAATTCCCCTCAGAGCTGTGTGGTACTACCTATAATTGCCCTCAGGGCTGTGTGGGAGGAGCTATAATTCCCCTCAGAGCTTTTGTCACCTCCCACTCTAGTTTTGAACATTTCTCCATTCATTCCTATGGGACAAATTTCGCCGCAAAAATGACGATATTTCGTGAACCATTCGGAAAAATGTTCCACAAAGTAATAGCACACCATTCGGGAACAATCCACACGTTTTGGTATATATTCGGTATATGTAGCGTAAAAACTGTGGGAGGAGTTAGGGTGGTAAATTTGGCTATAATAATATATATGTGAGATAACAATAAGTGATCTTGCTATGCAAGAACACTTAATAATATATATGTGAGATAACAATAAGTGATCTTGCTATGCAAGAACACTTAATAATAACTAGAAAAGCTACAATTTCTGGGGAAATTGTGTGACGTGTACTTGCCTCAACCTACTGGAGTGGGAGAAGTAACTGGGTGGAGTGGCTTAAGTAACTGTGAAAAGTGTTAAAAAGCTTAATATTTTAAAAAGTATAAATAGTAGTAAAAAAGTCCCATCATTAGCTGAAAGAGCTTTCTTTCTTCAAAAATTATTATTATTTTTTTCAAATGATTTTTTTTTCAAATGATTTTTTTTTTTCAAATGATTTTTTATTTTTCTAAAATGATTTTTTTTTTTATGGGGGGTCATAATGTTTTGGCTGATCACGGGGCGGGGGGGGGGGGGGGTTCATAATGTTTTGGCTGATAATGTTGTGGTCATAATGTTTTGGCTGATAATGTGGCACTAGCTATAATTACCCTCAGAGCTGTGTGGGACTAGCTATAGTTGCCCTCAGAGCTGTGTGGGAGGAGCTATAATTACCCTCAGAGCTGTGTGGGAGGAGCTATAATTCCCCTCAGAGCTGTGTGAGAGGAGCTATAATTCTCCTCAGAGTTGTGTGGTAGGAGCTATAATTCTCCTCAGAGCTTTTGTCACCTCCCACTCTAGTTTTGAACATTTCTCCATTTATTCCCATGGGACAAATTTCGCTGCAAAAACGACAATATTTTGTGAACCATTCAGCGAAACGTTCCACAAAGTATAGCACACCATTCGGGAACAATCCGCACATTTTGGTATTGCGTAGCGTAAAAGCTGTGGGAGGAGTTAGGGTGGTAAATTTGGCTATAATAAGAATAATAAGAATATATATGTGAGATAACAATAAGTAAACTTGATATGCAAGAACACTTAATAATAATATATGTGTGAGATACCAATAAGTGGTCTTGCTATGCTATGCTATGCTATGCTAATCTATTACTCCCATTTCTTGACTTTTGGAAATAATATTTAGGTCCTATTTATACCTATTTCCTCGTATATGATGTTACTATTACTCTTTAATTAGTAGGCCCATTCTCTCCACTTTCATGCCATAAATGATACATGTATTCAGTTTATTGCTAACATGCCATTGCACTTCTTTGAAATACCTTTGCTGAATGTTCGTGTATGAGAGGTGACTTGGATGACATCTAATGGTACTAAATAGGAACTACACTTCTAATGGTTTATATAAACCAGTCATCTCTGACCCCCTCCTTGCTCTGAAGAAACCAGCGTCCATTGGCTGGTGAAACGCGTCAGCAGCGTGACGTCAGCACGTCACACGGGAACCGCACGCTCTTTGATTCCGGAGTGTCAGCAAGGAACTAACAGCTGACGGCTTGTTCTACTACACGGATGTATCCGCTGAAGCACGGGAGGTAGTGGCTTTGCAACAAGGAAACCTCCCTCCTCATCTGTATACAGTCAGCGACCAATACGGAGTGCAATCCACTGTAAGGCCCCTTTCACACTGGGGTGCCTTTCAGGCGATACAGCGCTAAAAATAGCGCCTGAAAAAAGCGGCATCTTTGAGCGGTGAAGGAGTGGTGTATTCACCACCCCTATACCGCTCCTACCCATTGAAATCAATGGGAAAGCGTGGTAATACCGCCGGCAAAGCGCTGCTGCTCTGTGGGGGTTTTTAACCCTTTTTCGGCCTCTAGCGGGGGTTAAAACCGCCCCGCTGCTAGCGGCCGAATACCGCTGCTAAAACGACTGTAAAGCAGCGCTAAATATAGCGCTGCTTTACAGCCGACGCCCGCACCACCCCAGTGTGAAAGGGGCCTTAGAAGCTCTCAGGGGTATGAGTAATGCTATATCAATACGAAGGACATCGCTACGCTACACTGGTGAGATTGTCATTAAAGAGGAAGTAAAGCCTCTTAAAAAAAAAAAAAAAGACACCCTGCAAGGCAAAGGCATAATGAGCTAGTATGCATAGCATACTAGCTCATTATGAATGACTTACCTGAAAACGAAGCCCCCGAAGCGGTCCTCATCCACGATCTTCTGAGCCGCCATCAAACCCGAGTGACTTCCGGGTCTCACCGCTCCAGCGCTGTCATTCGCTGGAGCAGCGATGACGTCACTCCCGCGCATGCGGAGTAAAGCGGCATATCGCTGTGAACTCGGCATGCGCAGTGCGCCTGCGCGCCGCTGTCTACGGCGCATTCGCCGTAGACAGTGATGCCTGTTTTTTTCTAAATATCTCCTAAACCATGTAGGTTTAGGAGATATTTATTGGACCTACAGGTAAGCCTTAATCTAGGCTTACCTGTAGGCCAAAGTGCTTTGGAAGGGTTTACTTCCACTTTAACTTCACCCTATACATGTATACGTATGCACTTTACTTTATAGCACTGTTGTAAATTATATGAACTTCTATTTAACATTGTCTCCATGCACTTTACCCGGAAACTGTGAACAACCTTTATAGTCTGCTTGCTATAACTGGTATTATCTTTGCTGGATGAACTACCATTGAATCATGAGGTCGAAGCTATATAATTGACCCTGCCGCAATGATCTATTAACGGTTAACACTCTCAATCATCTATCCACCCACCCAGTATACCACATCTTTGGCTTTTGATTGATTAACTTTACTTAGTGGGAATTTGACCTACAGAAGTTGTTTTTGATTACTTAGTACTAGCATTTGCCATGTGTAACTGTTGGTGTGTATGTGAGATGCATAGCCGCGGCTCCCTATGTTTTTAACCAATCTGACAACGTTGTCACATTTTTTATCTGTCTGTGTCAGCCACTTACCTGTGCTTGTGCCTTTTTTGATTATTTTGTATTAATAAAGCTAGTTTATATTTACTGCATTACAGTGTTCAAGTATTTTATTTTTTTTTTAAAGTTCTTTTTATTGAATTTTCGAGTAAATACAGAACAAAAACAGCCTATTGGGCATACCCAGGCTCAAGTACCACTAAAACTAAATTAAACACAAAAGAAAAAGGAGAGAAAAAACACATTGTACAATCCAACAAAACTACTGTACGCTCAACCACCTATGTAGTATGTATAGAGAAATGAGAAAATCTTTTTATTCCACCGATACCCTGCAGGCTTACAGTAGCTAATTAGGGGATGAAGTGTCTAATAGCCATACACCATCATACTCTTGCTCCCCCCTCCTCCCCACAGACTATTCACAGGAGCCTAGGAACGTTTATGAGATCAGGGATGCCGCCCAGCTATTCCTGGTAATTAACACTTAATAGAGTGCTACTAATCATCACTTGAGTCTGCATTAGTGGACTGGGATTCAGTCCAAATATCCCATACTTTGTGAAATTTTTTTCCACAACCACGTGATAGGTAAGTTGCTTTATAAAGTGGTAGAGCTGTATTCACCAACCTCTTCCAAAAATTTATTGTAGGTGCGGCTGAGGCCTTCCATTTGAGTACAATAGATTTGCGGGCATAGTATAATAATAGTCCCAGCAGGGTTCTAATCGCCCGGCTTGGGGCCAATGGTTCAACTAGTCCCAGCAGACATATCTCTACAGATAATGGCACAGGAATGGTGGTGACAGTTAAAATAAATTTGGTGATCTCAACCCAAAAAATTTCAATCTTAGGACAATTCCAGAAAATATGAATGAAATCCGCTGATGGTGTGCTGCATCTCCAGCAGGAGGCGGAACAGTGTTCAAGTTTGAGGACTTTATCCTCTGTCTTTTTTCCTTAGCACAAAAACTTCCTTATGAGTTACATGAAAGATGGATTACTCATGGCTGTAACTACAAACGAAAACACAAATGTGCCATTTCCACCCTTTAGTGAGTTTGTGGACTTTGTAGACAGACAAGCAGGAACAAAAGATTACCCCAGCTTAATTTTTCCAGTATCTTATACCACTTCTTCTGGCCTTATTGACCTCTTCACGAAGATGGCTCACTTTACACCGGTCAAGGGGGTACCCCCCTCTGCAGTACAAACTGCGGAGTTGATGGTTCGAGAAATCTTTAGACTACATGGAGTTCCAGAAGATGTAGTTTCTGACAAAGGAGTACAGTTCACTTCAAAATTTTGGAAAAGCTTTTGCTCAGCACTAGGAGTAACAATTAATCTATCTTCTGCTTTTCATCCTCAGTCTAATGGTCAGACCGAGAGGACCAATCAAACGTTAGAGCAGTACCTTCGATGTTTTGTTAGTTATCTTCAGGATGACTGGGTGGACTATATTCCTACAGCGGAGTTTGCTTATAACAATTCTAAACATGGCTCCACCTCTCAGACCCCTTTTTTCCTAAATACCAGGCATCATCCAGCTTTTATCCCTGATCTCCCTATCTCAACTCCAATTCCTGCTGTTACCAACAGATTAACTGCTTTACAGGAGATCCAGGAGAAATTGATCGAGACTTTGAGGGAAGCTCAGGAAAGTTACAAGAAGGCTGCAGATAGACATCGAAGAGCACTTCCTACCTTTGATGTGGGTGATCAAGTTTGGTTATCTACTAAAAATCTGAAGGTTCATGTTCCATCTGCAAAGTTGGGACAAAAGTTTGTGGGACCTTTCCAGATCTCGGCCCAGATCAACCCAGTCGCCTTTCGCCTAAAACTTCCAGCCAGTATGAAGATGCACCCTGTGTTTCACATATCACTACTCCTTTTAACCTTTTAACCTTAATTAACCTTTTCATGAAAATACTTTTTCGGGAAGAATTCTTCCACCCCCTCCACCTGTTGAGGTACAGGGTGAAGAAGAATATGTGGTGGAGAAAATTCTTGATTCCAGGATCTATAGGAACAAATTGCAATAGCTGGTTCAATGGGAAGGATATGGGCCAGAAGAAAATTCTTGGGAGCCTGAGCAGAATGTTTATGCTCCTAGATTAACAAGAGAATTCCACCAGAGGTTCCCTCACAAACTGGGCCCTAAGATGTTCAGTGGACGTCCTGGGAGGAGGGGAGTACTGTTAGGACCTGGACTTGAACCTGGGACCTCAGCTGTGTCTGGCAGTGAGTCTTCTCACTGAGCTATCTGGGATGCTGGACAGCGCCTTTTCAGATCCCTTGGACAACCCTACAACCCTGCCTTGTATCTTGATGTCAGCTGAACCTTGAACTCTTTGCTCCTCCCACAAACTTCCTGATAAAAGCCATGTCTCTGCACTTCCTCCTTGCCACAATATTGTGCTATCTCCAGCCTGTATCTCGCTCCTGTCTTTCCTGCTGCCGTTAATATTTGCTACTGCTTGTTATCGACCCTTGGCTTGTTCCTCGACTACGCTTCTGCCTGATCCCAACCTGCAACTACTCATTACCGACCTTTTGGCTTGTTTACTGACCACGCTTCTGATTGATCCTTACCTGCTCATCCGCTACTGAACCCCGGCTTACTCACCTGGTGGGGTGATCCTAAAGGACCGCGACCTGGTACTAACACGCAACTAAATCCATCTCCACCATCAGGAGCTCTGGTGAATACCGGTTAGTACTTAGACTCCGCACCTCAGGTGAGCCTGTGTCATCTGCCAGGGTGACTGCCTGTTTACCTATCCTGCTGGTTAGTGGTAGTCCTGCAACTGCTATAGCAATTGGTCTTCGAGCCTGACCCCTGATCGCGACACCTATGCTTGCGGTGATGTGTCGGTTGTGCTGAAAAGCAAAGACCCCGGACTCAATCGCAAACTCAATGTGGCTGAGTTTGTGCTTGCATTCGTCATTTTCCGTGACATCATCTGTGCGGTCAGTCTCGACAGGAGGGTGGAGTTAGATCTATATCTACACAAGGTAGTGCATAAGTACGGGGGATGCAGTTTTCATGATTACCACTGGTCTTTTTCAGCCAAGGTGGCGGCCATTTGGGCACAGTTCCAGGTGGTCATGTGTTGGAGCAATGTAGACATGGAACTGTTCTGCAGACACTTTGCCAACCAGAAGTCCCCGGTTTGCAGCTCCTGCCAGTCCTCGGCGCACACCTCTGCCTGGTGTCCTGTGTTTGAGGCCCCGGGCCAGTCAGGGGTTAGTAAGCAGGGGGTTGGTGTCGCATCCACAGGACCTTTGGGCCAGGTGGACAAGCTGGGTAGGACCATCCATTTTTTAGGGAAATCGCAGGTATGTAACAACTTCAACCATTCTGGCTGCAATTACAACCAGTGTAGACTTCTGCAAGTATGTTCTAATTGTTTCCGGGCTCATCCTAAACCTTCCTGTCTGGTCAAACCATTCAGTGCGGTATGACTAAGCCGAGTCAATGTTTGCCTTAGGGGTTTATCTAGAGGGGCACCCATCCGCAGATGTCAGGCAATTCCTGCGAGACGACTTCACATTTGGGTTCCACACAGGGTTAATCACTTTGCCGACAGAGACATTCGAGTGTAAGAATCTTTTATCTGCTGACCATCATGCCATGTTAGTTGACAATTTGTTGGAAATAGAGGTAGCCAAAGGTTTTGTAATTGGGCCATTCACGTCATCACCTTTTGGTATGTGGAGGGTCAGCCCCATTGGTGTTGTGTGTGGGAAATTTTCCAATAAATACCGTCTCATCTATGATTTGTCCGCACCTCATTTTTCGCACGTCCCGAGTCTCAATTCACTCATTTCTTCTGAGAAGTTTTCATTGAAATATTCTTCTGTGGATTCAGCCATTCAGCTCATTCTTCAGGCAGGTAAAGGGGCTTGGTTGTCCAAGGCAGACATTGCCAATGCATTCAAGTTACTGCCTATCAGTCCCGCGCTGTGGCAATGGCATGGCATCATGTGGCGGGGTCGTTCCTTTTTTGCCACCAAGTTAACCTTTGGGTCCAAGAGCAGTCCGTGTTTATTCGATATTTTCACCCAGGCTCTCCATTGGATCCTGGCTCATTACAAAGGCTGTCTGGGGGTGGTGCAATCTTAACGATTTTTTGCTCGTCGAGGACCACTGTCGGACACCCAAGGACCTGCAGGGTCTCATGGATTTGTTCGCTGAGTTAAACGTGTCACTGGCTGTTCACAAAGTGGAAGGTCCTGCCAATACCATCAATTTTTTAGGCATCATCCTTGATTCCAGTCGCATGATTGCGAGTTTGCCCAAGGAGAAGCTGGACAGAATTCGTCTAACCATCCATGCATTCGTTCGGTCTCCGGTCCGCTCAAAGAGGGAGTTGCAGTCACTCTTGGGCATGCTTAATCATGCAATGAGAATCATTCCGCAAGGCAGGGCTTTTGTTTCCAGATTGTTGGCCCATTTGCCCCTGGTTCAGGACATTGACGCATGTGTCAGCTTGCAAGCTGACGCATGTGCCGACTTGGTAATGTGGGACCAGTTCCTCCGGGACTGGAATGGCATTTCATTGCTCGTTCCTCAGCCTTCCAGCTCTTCACCCAGGGTGTTCACTGATGCAGCTGTGTCAATGGGGTTTGCGGCAATATGTGGGGTCGAATGGCTGGCCGGCCATTGGCCCCAGGAGGTGTTCCAGTTGCCTAAATTTGTGCAGACTTCTGCGTTGTTTGAAGTCTACCCGATTGTGGCAGCAGCGGTCACTTGGGGGCCAGTCTGGGTGGGAAGCTCAGTCATTTTTTTCACCGACAATCTGGCCACTGCCAATATCATCAACAAGGGTAGGTCAGGGTCCCTGGTCATCATGGCCTTTATGCGCAGATTGACTTGGTTGGGTTTGACGTACAGGCTCCATTTTCAGGGGGAATTCATCAGCAGGGATTTCAACAGGGCGGCTGATGCATTATCTCGTTTTAAATTTGATCGTTTTTTCTTGCAGCACCCGGAAGCAGAACTGGTGGGCAAGTCGGTCCCTCCATTTTCCCTGCTCACCATGGACTGATAAGGTTCTGGACACAGGCGATTGGTTTGGCTAACACGTCATTATCCAGCAACACGTTCAAAGCCTACTCCACAGGGTGGAGGCAATTTCTCAGGTTTTTGAGGCGTCATTCTGCCAATGGTCTGTGGGATATCAAAGCTGTAATGGCGTTTGCAGCCTATTGCCACAGTGAGTTGGCTTTGTCTGCCAGTACCATTAAATCCTATCTCGCAGGTATACAGCATTTCAAGACCCTCCAAGACCCTTCTAGTCCGTCTATTTTTGCTGCTCACCCTCTCAAGGTCTTGCTAGGGGTATTCTGAAATCTCAGGGTCAAGCACAGGCTTCCAGACTACCCATATCTGGTCAAATGGTCCGGGATATTTCGGATTTACTGTCATCATCCCCTTTTGGTGTAGGTCCCAGTCTGGTGCTCAAAGCTGCGGTATACTTGAGTTTCTTTGGTTCCTCAGACCAGGGGAGGTTTTACGGGTTAACAACCATGCACTTTTCCTGTCCAAGAGCAGTCTCAGCAGGTTCCCGGATCATTTCGCCCTACAGCTCAACAACAACAAAACTAGACAGGTGGGGCAGGGATACATGGTCAAGTTTTACGGTACCAATAGCAGGTGGTGGCCCCTCCAGGTACTTGATTCTCTTGCCACGTTCTTGGTCACATCTCCGCCGGAGAGCCCTTTGTTGCCGTTTCCCTCAGATCCTCTAACGACCAAACAGTTCATGGTACACGTTAGGATCTTAATCGCAAAGTTGGGTTTGAATCCTAAACTATTTACTGGCCACTCGCTTAGAATTGGGGCAGCATCTGCCGCTTCTAAACAGGGGGTGCCTCCGTTCATCATCAAGCACATGGGGCGATGGAGATCCTCCTGTTTCAGCAGGTACATCCCTGAGCCGCATGCGGAGGTCAGCAGGGCATTCGCTTGTTTGTTGGATTGATCTTTGTTATCTCATTTCTATTAAACATTCTGTTTTTCTCACCTACTCATGTGTCTTTTGCCCTCTCTTCAGGTATACCGACCTATCAGGCCAAGGCACAATGCAGGTCTTGGTAAAGTAGTACTCATGGGTCTGGGAGGGCTCTGATTACAAGAAGGAAGGCTGGCCACAGGCCAGCCTGAATCTGTGGGAGGAGCCTGGGGCTATATAGCCCTCCTTCTCTGCCAAGGTCAGCGTCGGCTCAAGTTCCGGGTCCCACCCTCCCGGTTCCCATAATCTTTTTCATTCATACTCACTCAGTTCATCCACTCAGGTATACCGACCTATCAGGCCAAGGCACAACGCAGGTCTTGGTAAAGTAGTACTCATCGGTCTGGGAGGGATATACGTTGCGGTCTGCGAGTGGTTTACCGGGATTATGTATGAAGAGGTCAGCCATACCCCGGGTACCATTTTTTCAGTAGACGGCTTTCTCATGAAACCGGCCTGCGCAGATCATGAGCCTCCTGCTGCTCGCGGTGTTTCTTGGGCTTAGGCTCCCATAGACAATTAACCGATTCCCGACCGGCGCACGACAATGTACGTCGACAGAATGGCACGGACAGGCATAATGGCGTACAGGTACGTCCCCTTTAAGATGCCGCCGTGCCGGTCGGGACCCCCGTGAGTCTGGTCGTGGGTCCCGCGGACTCGATCGTCTCACGGGAAGGCTGAACAAAGAGATGCGGAAATAAACAGCATCTCCCCGTTCTGCCTAGCAATTAGTGATGCCGATCTCTGCTCCCTGTGATTGGAGCAGAGATCAGCATTCACTAGCTCACAGCCACGCCCCCGCAGAGTTAGAAGGAACACTTAATCCCTACACTGCCACCTAGTGGTTAACCCCTTTACTGCCAGTGTCATTTACACAGGAATCAGTGCATTTAAATAGCACTGATTGCTGTATAAATGACAATGGTCCCAAAAATGTGTCAAAAATGTCCGATGTGTCCGCCATTATGTCGCAGTCACAATAAAAATCGCTGATCACCGCCATTACTAGTAGAAAAAAAATTATTAATACAAATGCTATAGAACTATCCCCTATTTTGTAAATGCTTTAACTTCTGCGCAAACCAATCAATAATCGCGTATTGCGATTTTCTTAACCAAAAATATGTAGAACCAGCGGATGAATACAGGGAATGGATGGACCAGGAATCCAACAAGAGAGCTGGAACCCTTTCACAGAGGCATGGAAAGAAACAGGCAAGAGGAAGACGTGGAGGGAAGAAGAAAGTGAAGAAGAGAGTACTAGGATTGGGAATTTTTAATTTAACTGAAGTTGTTTTTACTGATGAAGAGTTGAAGATTTTAGACCTGGGCCTAAAATTTGCACCTGATAAGAATATTGACAAGTTTGAGGTATACATCGACCTACAGAAATGTATAAGAAAATTGAAGATTAAGAAACATTTTGCTTTAAATGAACAAGTTCCAGTAGATGGATGGGGCATCGGAGTTAACACATACTGGTTTAAGAAATAACTCCATCATGAACCCCAAAGTTCCAGGGGACCAATGTATAGGAAGGAGCCTTACAAAAGATGGTTGACAGTGATCTCAGGAAACTGGAAAAAAAGAATATTAAAAGTGGACATATCTGGAAAACTATTAAAGAATTAGGAAAAAGGAAAGAAGTAGTGATACGGCCTGCTGATAAGGGAGGAGACCTTGTTATCCTAAAAAAGGAGGATTACGAAAAAGAGATGGAAAACCTTAAACCTTAAGAGCAACCCTAAGACACAATATGTGAAGAAACTAAAAAAACCTGGTGAACAAAGGAAAAGAAATTGGTATCCTCAATAAGAAAGAAGCCAAATATCTAGTCTCAGAGTCCACAAGAACCCTGGTAATTTACTACTTACCTAAAATTCACAAGCGAATGGACAAGCCTCCGGGTAGGCCTATTATAAGTGGGGTTGACTCACTTTTTTCTAGACTGGGAGAATACGTGGACCAATTCTTGAAACCCCTTGTGAAACAGGGGAAGTCTTCTCTGAAGGATAGTACACAACTTATCAATGAGCTCCATCAGATTAAAGATGTTAAACAATGCCTTTTAGCCACAATAGATGTAAATTCCTTATATACCAGTATTGTACAGAAGGATGGCCTGACAGCGGTAGAGAAGGCACTGCATGAGGGCACTGACCTCAGGCAAGAACAAATAGGTTTTTTACTCGAAGGACTTAAACTAGCAATGGAGAGTAAGTATTTTTGGTATCAGAAAGAATACTATGTCCAAACCAAAGGTGTTGCTATGGGCGCTAAGTATGCCCCTAGTGTGGCCAACTTATTTATGGACATGTGGGAGGAACGGTACATATATAATAAGAAACGTCCTGAGATTACGTTCTATAGAAGGTACATTGATGATGTAATCATCCTGTGGGAAGGCACCCCTGAATCTCTCGAATTCTTCCTGACAGAAATTAATAAAAACAAGTTTGGAATCTCTTTTAAGGGGAAAATGCAATTTTAACCAGATAGACTATCTTGACTTACAGATTTTTAGAATGGGCGATGAGTTTTTTACTAAGACATTTTTTAAGGTCACGGATCGTAACGGATACATCCCTACCTCCAGCTGCCACCATCCTAAGTGCATAAACAATATTCCGAAAGGTCAGCTTTTAGGAGTACGAAGGAACTGTTACCATTTAGATGATTATCTCATACAAGTCGAAGCTCTTATAGGAAAATTTGTTGACAAAGGGTACCGAGAGGAGCCATTGCTGAAATTAAGAGATGAAATAAAATCTTTGGAACTCTCTGCTGAGACCTAAAGAGCCGAAACCAAAAGAACAAATTAATCTAGCATTTATCACCGGGTACAATAATCAGTTCAGATCAATTGAACACAATGTTAGAAAATACTGGCCCATACTAAAATCGGATAGGACTTTGACAAAAATCCTGGATAAGAAACCACGCTTTATCTACAGGAGAGCGCCAACGCTCAGGAATCATGTAGTTAAAAATGTCATAGATCCCCCTAAGGCAGTGAAGCTTTTTTCTGGTTTTAAAGGTTTTTATAAATGTCAAAGGTGCCTAGCCTGTCGTGTAAGCAAAAGGCAACCCAGAAGGAAATTGTCCTTCAAATCAACTGGGAAATAATTGGAAATCAGGGAGCTAGTAACCTGTAATAGCACTCATGTAACCTATGTTATAGAGTGTCCGTGTCGGTTACAATAAGTGGGCAGGACAACTAGGCCTCTGTGTGTCCGTATTAGGGAACACATTAACAATATTAAAAAAGGCTTCCCGAAACATCATCTTTCAAGACATTTTGATGAGTTCCATAATAGAGATCCTTCAGGTCTAATTTTTTATGGTATTGACATCATTAATGACCATTGGAGAGGAGGGAGTAAAAAGATCCGGGTCTCTCAAAATGAAACTAAATGGATCTATCATTTAGAATCCTTGGTTCCTAAAGGGTTAAACGTAGATATAGATCTCAATTGCTTTCTATCCAATTTCTGAGGTGGGTTTCCTGATTACCACAATGATATTTCCTCAGATAATACATGGTACGGTTTCATTTATTTCTTACCCTGCTAACATGGAGCATGGCTTATTCGTGTCTATATAGAAAACACTCACGTACATTTCTTGACGCCACTCCCCCTTCTTTCCTGAGAGTTTCTTCCTTCCATCACTCATATTGACCATACCTTTGTACAATTTTATATCTCCATAGCTCTGTCATTTCTAGTGCCTTCCTCTCAAACACACACATATATATATATATATATATATATATATATATATATATATATATATATATATATATATATATATATATATATATATATATATATATATATAGTTTTTTCCCTAGTGATAGTATGCTTCCATATGCATGTTTTTTTAAATGAATACATCCTCCTTTATTCTTCTTAGGTTCACCAACTGATCTCTCCTTGTCCCCATTTTTTCATAGGATTATTTTACTGCCTGATCTCTTCTTCCCCCCCATTTTTGTGAGGGGATGCTGATAGACTGTGCACATATACTTTCTATTCATTTTGTAGTTTGTTTTTAACCAGTACAATTCATAGTATAACATACTTATGTTTATTCTCTCTTTTATTTCCCTCTGCGCACTATTTATCAGATCATAGATCAGATATATAGATATTTAACAGATCTATAAGCATTGTTCCTCGTATTATATTTGCTTTTATAAATGTATGTTTAACCATTATTGTGTTTGAAGTTGCCGTGCTGTGCCTGGTGTTGATATAGCCACTAGATGGCGGTGGGGTGGACTACGTAGCATTACAGTCCCGCGGGATGGGCTAGCTTAGTGTTTTCATTAGAAGGGCGTCCCCGATTTGCATAGTCCTCCGCTATTGGCCCGCACGACTCCTCCACTTCTATTTAAGATGTATGGTGTACCAAGATGGCAGCGCCTCCGATGACGTCTGTGTGACGAAACGCATAAGGCGGCCTTTCTTGGTACGCAATACGTCACTTCCGTGTCTGCCGACTTCCGGTTTCGCTATCCACAGCTGTGGAACGCACACCATTTTCCCAGAACAAACAGGTTCTTTTTAAACTGTGCTGTTTTCAATACAGTGTATGGGCTTACTAGCCTTACTTTATTTTAAAATTTACTTAAAAACTTAATAAATTATACACTTAATGGATTCACACTATGAGGCTCATCCTTCCCCATGCATGTAACATTCACCGCTGCTGGTACGCTTTATTCTCGTGCTGAGACCGACGTAGCATCTGGAAGCTGGTGACCACCTGAACAGAGGACACCTTCCATCCTTTTCTGCTAGGAGGAACGCGGTCGTCTGAGAGTTGTAGTAGTACGCCTTTTACCCCTGCAGGGGTGAGGCACTCTGGATGAGTGCAAACACATTAGGGAAAAAGGAGGGGAGCACCAGATATCCATTGTTGCAGTTTTGCACTGAATTCTGCCATTGTCATAGACTTTATGCCCATTTGTGGTTTGAACTATACCCATACATTTTTCACGGATTCGGATGTTATTTTGGATTGAACTTATATGAATTTTTCATTACTAAATATATTTTTTTTTTTCACACATATTTATATATCTTTTTTTCAGGTTGCTATATATATATATATATCTTTTTTTATATATTGCTATATATATATATATATATATATATATATATATATATATATATATATATATATATATATATATATATATATATATATATATATATATATATACATATACACACACATATTTTTATTGATCACTATTGTTTTTTCACCGTATTGGACTTTTACATATTTATTTGTGTATCACACGTTCTGGAGTCATTTTTTAATTTATTGATGTTTTGAACCTGCAAATTTTGCAGTTGCTGATTGGATCTGATTTTCACTTATTTATTTATGTATTATTCATCTTTTATTCATTGTGGTTTTACATTATTACCACCACTATTGTCACCTATTCTATATTTTTCTCTTTTTATTCAAACACATATTTATTGTCACATTTTTTATCTGTACATTGAATTATTTTACACACACCATTGGATGTAATTTTGCACTTTAATTAATCCCCAGGATTTTGAGGTACACAAATACACACTTATATTCATTCAGTACCTTTAAATAGTCCACACACCTTCATCCAATTAGAACAGCGCCACCATCCCTTCCTCAGTTTATCTCATTTTTTGACTGCATTTCGGTGCAGTTTTCCTAGGGAGGCTGCAGTTCACTATCCTGAGCGTGGATTTTTGTGTTTATAGTGCCCATCAGTGCCACTACAGTACCCATATGTGTCACTACACTACCCATCAGTGCCACTACAGTACCCATCAGTGCCACTACAGTACCCATCAGTGCCACTAAAGTTTCCATCAGTGCCACTATAGTGCTGATCTGTGCCATCAGTGCCACTATAGTGCTGATCTGTGCCATCAGTGCCACTACAGTACCCATCAGTGCCACTAAAGTTTCCATCAGTGCCACTATAGTGCTGATCTGTGCCATCAGTGCCACTATAGTGCTGATCTGTGCCATCAGTGCCACTATAGTGCTCATCAGTGCCACTATAGTGCCCATCAGTGCCAGCTCTGCCACTTCAGTGCCCATCTGTGCCGCCAGTGCCACTACAGTGCTCATCTTTGCCCATCAGTGCCACCTGTGTCACTACATTGCCCATCAGTGCCACGTCAGTGCTCCATCAGTGCCACACCAGTGCTCATCAGTGCCACATTAGTGCCAATACAGTGCTCATTTGTGCCATCAGTACCACATCAGCGTCACTAGATCAGCGCCCATCAGTGCATCCTCAGTGTGGTGCATTAGTGTACATCAGTGCACCCTCATCAGTTTCCATCAGTTCCCATCAGTGCACCCTCATCAGTTCCCTTTAGTGCACCCTCATCAGTCCCCATCAGTGCACCCTCATCAGTACCCAGCAGTGCACCCTCATCAGTACCCAGCAGTGCACCCTCATCAGAACCCAGCAGTGCACCCTCATCAGAACCCAGCAGTGCACCCTCATCAGAACCCAGCAGTGTGGCCTTTTTTTTAGCACCCAGCAGTGCAGCCTCATTAGACCAGCCTCATCAGCACCCATCAGTGCAGCCATATCTGTCCAAGTGTCCCTACCACAGCAGTTTGTCACCACAGCCCACAGTCACCAGTATGGCAGAAATAAAATTCCACTGAGGAGGCATACCAACAGCTTAGCTTGACCGACGAGAGCAGCAGGGAGCTCTCCGAGTCTGCGTCTGATTCTGGTTCAGAATATGAACCCGTTGTAAGCAGTGGGTCTGATACAGAATCGGAGGAAGAGCAAAGTGTCCCCGTGAAACAAAGGCGTTCTGGCATGGAGCAGCAGGTTATGACAAGTAGTGCTGTGGCATCAACCAGCAGCTCAGTGCCATCCACCAGAAATGCAGTGGCATCAACTAGCAGCTCAGTGCCATCCACCAGTAGCACAGTGCCATCCAGAAGAAATGAAGTACCACTGTAGCAAAGGCCAAAAACTACCGGGGTGTCATCTCGGCCCCAAAGCGTTAGGACCCATGCCGGCCTTCCCTATGCCCTTGAAAACCGTCTGTGGCTTCCCCCTAATTCAGGAGCAGCAAACATCCCCCCTTTCACCGCCCAGCCGGGTGTTCAGGTGAACACAGAGAATTTTGCCCCTATTGATTTTTTTTAATAACATTTTTACCCAAGACCTATTATCCTGGCCCAGTGCAACCTCTATGCACAACAATTCATAACAAGCAACCCTGGTTCAAGTTATGCCGTTCCTATGAGTGGAGAGCATTGACAGTGCAGGAATTTAAATTATTTTTAGGCCTAACATTCAATATGGGACTCACAAAAAAAAGGAATTTTACTCCTATTGTTCCGCCAACCCCATCCACCACATGCCAATCTATTCATCCATTATGTGAAGATCAAGATACCTCATGATGCGTTTTCTACATTATAATGACAACACCCAGTGCCCTCCCCGAAATGACCCATCACATGACAAATTATTTAAAATTCGGCCACTTCAAAATTTTTTTCTCTGAGAAATTCCTCCAGCTATTTATCCCCGACCAAAATATCTCCGTGGATGAGTCATTCACATGCTCACAACTATCCACAACGACACCTACTTGGAAATCCCCAGGCGAAACGGCCCAATCCAGAAACCAAAATGTGTCCAGGACTATAATTTGTTCATGGGGGGAGTCGACATCAATGATCAGATGATCGAACCCTACCTTCCCACAAGAAAAAGCCGCTTTTGGTATAAAAAAGTCTCCATATATCTTTTCAGTTTGGCCATTTACAATAGTTTTGTTATTTACCGTAAATCTACAGAGAGCCTTATCTTATCTTCAGAAATTATATCCACCCTTTTGTACCCTGAAGGCACACCAGAAAGCATTCGCTCTGCTCCAGTGAGCAGACTCCACGAACTCCACTTTCCTAAAAAAACTCCCTCACCATGAAACAGGCCGGAAACGTCAGAAGAAATGTCGGGTATGCTCTAGAGGAGGAGCTAGAAAAGACACTGTGTATTATTGTCCTGATTGTCCTTCCCAACCAGACCTTTGTATTGATGAATGTTTCCGCCGTTACCATACTTCTCTACATTATTAGGGAAGTATGGTAAACGTAATTGTCATTTACCGCCACACCTCTTTATGCCACTGTACATACCGCTGCCTTCTCCGGAACTGACCCTGTCCTGCTTAACGACTACGCTTCTGCCTAATGCTAAACTGTACCTACCTCTGCCTTCTCCGTAACTGACCCTGGTCTGCTAAACCACCACGCTTCTGCCTAACGCTAAACGGTACCTACCTCTGCCTGCTCTGGAACTGACCCTGGACTGTTTGACCATGTTTTTTGCCTGCTTCATGGACTGGCTCTGCTACTGGAGTAGTGGGCTTCGTAACACAGGGGTCTCACATATGTGAGGGGCTCCAGAATTGTTTTTCTGGATGAAGAAAACTATTTTTTTTTGTTTTCTCATTCCTTTTTAGGGTCTGAAGACCCGGAGGCTTCAAAGAGATTTGGGCGGGAGAAGCCTCTACCCCTGTCCCCATTCTTTCCTGGCCTGCTACTTGGACTATGTTCCTGCTTACTACCAGGACCAATATTTTGGCACTGCTGGCAATGTCTCTACTTGCACTGATCCTGGACTGTATATGGACAACTATCCCTGCTTGTATTGACTATGGACAATATTCCTGCCTGCTGCCTGGACATTTCCATTCACTGTTGCTGACCACGTCCCTGCCTGCTGCCTGGATCAGGGCTCTCCTCCTGTGGACAACTGCACTACTAAAACCACAGGTAATCTTTTGTTTACCCTTTGCTCAGCAGAATGTATTTTGGGGTGTAATTCTTGGTATGTTCATGCTATGTGTTAGAAATATGAAGGTGAAAAAGCAAAATGGGTGGGACCTTGTGCACTGCTAATGTTGAAACTATAGACTAAATGTATCTCAGCTGCCGATACTTCCCACACCTCCCCACAGTGTGAATGACTAAAGCCTGAATGTATTATACACCTGTGTAAGTACACATATGTATAGAGTGTTGCGCTATTAATCGCAAACTACTTGCGATCTTCTATATATTTTAAAAATTATCAAAATTAGGAGATCACAAGTAGTTTGCGATTAATAGCGCGACACTCTATACATATGTGTACTTACACAGGTGTATAATACATTCATGTTTTAGAAATATGAAGGGCCTTCAAAAATGTGATAGATTTTAAGGAAATTAGATGTGTAATTTATGCTTCTAGAACGCCTGAATGTGCTAATTCAATGTTGGGCCTCTGTATGTGGCCAGGCTGTGTAAAAGTCTCACACATGTAGTATCGCCATACTGAGGAGTAGCAGAATATATTTTGGGGTGCAATTTTTGCTATGTACATGCTATGTTTTGGAAATATCTTAGAAATTGACAACTTTGTGTAAAAAAAAAAGCAGTTTCTTTTTTTTCCACATTTTCCAAAAACTTCTGGAAAAAAAATGAACTGTTCAAAAGACTCATTATGCCTCAAAGATTATACGTTGGGGTGTTTTCTTTTCAAAATGGGGTCACTTTGTGGGCGTTTCTATTGTCCTGGTGCTCCAGGGCCTTCAAAAGTGTAATAGGTGGTTGAGAGATTAGATATGTAATTTATGCTCCTAGAACGCCTGAATGTGCTACTCTAATATTAGGCCTCTGTATGAGACCAGGCTGTGTAAAAGTCTCACACACATGGTATCACTATACTCAGGAGGAGTAGCAGAATATATTTTGGGGTGTCATTTGTGGAATGTACATGTCATGTGAGAGAAATAACCTGTTATAATGACAATTTGGTGTGAAAAAAATAAATAAAAAAAATCTTAATTTTGCAAATAATTGTGGGAAAAAATGACAACTTCAAAAAACTCACCATGCCTCTTACTAAATACCTTGGAATGTCTACTTTCCAAAAAGCGGTCATTTTGTGGGTATTTGTACTTTCCTGGCTTGTTAGGGTCTCAAGAAATGAGATAGACCTGAGTACATCAGGTGTGATCAGATGTGATCAATTTTCAGTGATTGGCACCATAGTTTGTAGACTCTATAACTTTCACACAGACTAAATAATATCCACTAATTTGGGATATTTTTACCAAAGATATGTAGCAGTATAAAGTTTGGCCCAAATTTATGAAGAAAAATCACTTTTTTGCAAAATTTTATAATAGAAAATTCAGTTTTTTCATTTATAGCACAGAAAATAAAAAACCCAGAGGTGATCAAATACCACCAAAAGAAAGCTCTATTTGTGTGAAAAAAAGGACGAAAATTTCATATGGGTACAGTGTTGCATGACTGAGTAATTGTCAAAGTGTGAGAGCACCGA
Organism: Lithobates sylvaticus; assembly: GCA_028564925.1. Classification (NCBI taxonomy): domain Eukaryota; kingdom Metazoa; phylum Chordata; class Amphibia; order Anura; family Ranidae; genus Lithobates; species Lithobates sylvaticus. Next base: position 179,598,077 of record CM053031.1, on the reverse strand, counting down.
AAGTGCCCAGTTGTCAAGTGGTTAATGCATAGAATGCATTAGGATAAAAAAACCTGATGACTTTACAACCACTTTAATTCTTCGTTCAACAAGGTTTTGTAAACTCAGAGATTTTGGTCCATAATGCAATGATAGTATCACACAGTTGCTGCAGATTTGTCAGCTGCACATCCATGATGCGAATCACCCGTTCCACCACATCCCAAAGTGCTCTATTGGATTGGGATCTGGTGACTGTGGAGGACATTGGAGTACAGTGAACTCATTATTATGTTCAAGAAATCAGTTTGAGATGATTTAAGCTTTGTGACATGGTGCATTATACTGCTGAAAGTAGCCATCAGAAGATGGGTACACTGTAGTCATAAAGGGATAGAGATGGTTAGCAACATTACTCAAGCAAGCTTTGGCGTTTAAACAATGCTCAATTGGTACTAAGGGGCTCAAATTGTGCCAAGAAAATATCCCCCAAACCAGCCTGAAACATTGATACAGGGCAGGATGGATCCATGCTTTCATGTTGTTTATGCCAAATTCTTACCCTACCATCTGAATCTCGCAGCTGAAATCAAGACTCATCAGGGCAGGCAACGTTTTCCAATCTCCTATTGTCCAATTTTGGTGAGCCTGTGCGAATTGTAGCCTCGGTTTCCTGTTCTTAGCTGACAGGAGTGGCAACCGGTGTGGTCTTCTGCTGCTGTAACCCATCTGCTTTAAGGTTCGATGTGTTCAGAGATGGTATTCTGCATACCTTGGTTGTAACGAGTGGTTGAGTTATTGTTACCTTTTTAACATCTCGAACCAGTCTGCCCATTCTCCTCCGACATCAAAAAGGCATTTTCGTCCACACAACTTCCGCTCATGGGATATTTTCTCTTTTTTGGACAATTCTCTGTAAACCCTAGAGATTATTGTGTATGAAAATCCCAGTAGAACAGCAAGTTTTGAAATACTCAGACCTGCCCATCTGGCACCAACAACCATGCCATGTTTACAGTCAATAAAATTCCCTTTTTTCCCCATTCTGATGCTCGGTTTGAACTTCAGCAAGTCATCTTCAACACATCCAGATGCCTAAATGCATTGAGTTGCTGCGATTGGCTGATTAACAATGAGTGTTACCAAGCAATTGAACAGATGTACTTAAGTAATGAGTGTATATGCACTGCAGCACCAGTATATGTAAAAAGAGAGTGATTTTTTTTTATATACCTAATTATTGGTTGATATGTACACATTGTAGAATATATATATGCAAAGAGGATTTGTTTTTTTCTACAACCTGTGACATATGTGGCATAAGTATTTGTAGTTGAGCACAGCAGCACCAATTATAAGGGAGTGAGATATTTAGCTCTGTATACAAAAGTTTAATTACTAAACTTGAATATCTAATGCCAAATTTTGGAATTTTAAGGTTATTTGCCTAGGGGTTTTAGGTCCAGGATACAATTAATACCCCTGCTGAGTTTTAGTACTGTGAACAGGCTTGAACAGAATCCTTTGAACCAGTCCTGTAGGTCTACTGGCACAACTACTGCCTGGAACGAGACAGTTCAGGGTATTCTGCAAATATCACTATCTTTGGGCAGATTTTGGTTGATTTGAAAGAAAAAAGCGGTGAAGGGGGGTAGAATTTTTAACTCTGCTTTGTACCCCATTGAAACCACTGATTGAACCCACAGGTCTGTGGCCATCTGGGACCCAAAGATGTAACAGACATCCCCCCATGCTTTGGAGCGAGGGTGCCCCTTCATTGAGAAGATGGTTTTGAGGAAGACTTGGTGGGCTTTGTGACCCAGGTCTTATGTCAAAAGGAAGGGCTGAAATTAGGTTTTGAAGTTGAAGCCTGGGTAGAGCATTGAGGTGCCCTGGGTTTTTGAGGAAGTGGAGGCTCTAGAGAAAGGGTATTTTTCAACTTTCTTTAGAAGAACTTTCTGTAGAACTTCTGTAGCTCTTTGAAGAATTTGTCAAGTGCCTCACCAAAGACATCTTCCTTCAAAGGGCATATGTGATTGGCGTCTTTTACAGCAGCTTCAGCTGGCCATGCTTTGAGCCATACGATTCAGGGGTGGTGGTCAGATAATTGTTCAGCAGGATGCAGATGCAACAAAATGGGTTTTTGAATTGCAATGAAGGAGAAGCCTGAAGGATCAGGCTGGACCATCCCAGATGAAATAAAACAAAACTGTCTTTAGTAGACAACAAGTATCAGCTGCAGAGACTACCACAAGGATTATGGAAATCTGTGTGCAGCGGCTGCCACACCTTGAGTATCCAGTCAGTGCACCCCGCATTCTTGGAGGTCAAAAAAATTTGTTTTCCCTTGATGTACAACTGGGTTGGGTAGATCATGCAGTACAGGATCCGTTTATCCTGTAGCTGTTTACCTGCCAGGGAAGCTGCACGTTGTTTCTGTGTACTTGCAAAAAATTATGAGAAAATAGTAATGGAATTGCTATTATAAACAAGGTCTTGCACTACCCCCCAGAAGCCCTCTGAATTGCTTCCCTGTCCCGTAAATGTAACAATATGATTAGGAGCAGATAAGGCGGTACCCTTGAGGAGTAATGGCCAGAACAGAACTGTATATGCTCATTCTTTGGGGAAAATATTTTTAAGCTATTGATCCACATCCGCTTCCTGATGACGTAAGACGAAGCGTACGTCGAGGCGCATCCCAGTCACATCACATTTCCGGTTTCATTACACTACGGCGGTGGAACGCACACCAGTTTAAACAAGCAGAAGCTGAACTGCTGCACCAACCTGGTGAGTCGTGCTGATATCCTTAATGCCAGGCAAAGGCACCAACTCATGTAAGCAGCCATTTGGCATATGTTTTTAACGTTTTTTAAATAAACGGTGTTACAGCATTGTCCCATTTTTATCTGTTTCCTAATGGGCTACGGCGGTGGAAAAAGCACAAGATTTCCAGCCACATTCCTATTGGTACATCAGCTGGATTATTGACCCAAACACACAGCCTAAACTGACCTTCTTTTTAGCTATTTTTTTGGGGGAATATGAGAGTGCTTAATCTTTTTGTTGTGCCCTTCTCGATCAGATAGCCCCTATGTGTGTGTCTTTGTTTGGTTATATGTATGTTTGTGTATGTTTGATGACTTTTGTACACCTCTCGGAATATACTTTTGTCTCTCTTCTCCTTACCCCCACTGCACATGCCCATCCCCTTTCCTTTAGGGGTGGAACCTGTGAAGGACTGGGTGATGGGATGGCGGACTGGATGATGGGGATGGCAGGCTGGGGGGAGGGAAATAGAGAGACGTGGGTTTGAGTGAAAAACAGTGGATTTGATGTATTTAGTTTAATTATCTTGGTTAATTTATTGGAGAAAAGCTTTATATGGCTCCCTTTAATGAAGTGCTAATCTCATGGAATGTGAGGGGACTGGGTAGCCCTTCTAAGTGGCAAGCAGTGTTTACCTCACGAGAGAGATTTACTCCTGCAATAATTTGCCTTCAGGAAACCCACTTAAATCCTCAGATGTTCATTACTTAAAACAAAATAAGTCAGTATCACTCTACATATACATCATACTGCAGAGTAGTGTCTATATTTATTTCTAATGGATCGGATGTTTCATGTAGACAAATTAAGAGGGATAGTAAAGGTCGATTTATTTTTTGTACTGTACAGTATCTGAGCGAACCATTTGTGTTTGGAAATATTTATTTCCCCCCGCCATATTTAACTGAGGTGTTTAGAGAGTATATTCAGTTCATATCTGACAAAATAGATAGTGCATGCCTATTGGTTGGTGATTTTATTAACCATATGGACTCCGTAATGGATAAGTATAATAGAACGGAAAAGCAAACCTTATAGAGCCCTACGACCTTTGCCAGATATATAGCTGAATTGGGACTGATAGGTCTCTGGAGACAGCATAATCCAACAGGCAATATTCATGCTTCTCTAGCAGTTATAAAACTCGCTCTATTATAGATCTAGCGTTGGGGACATATTCTATGCTTTCATATCTTTGTGATATTAAATATGAGGCTAGGGGTATTTCAGATAATTCACCTATAGTATTAAACCTTTCCTTTAGGACTAATCCAGGATGTACATTATGGAAGGTGAACCCATATTCGTTGTCACTTTTTCCTTCAGCTGAAGGAATTATGACTGAATTAATTGCTTATCAGAATATAAATAGAGACTCAATTTCACTTTTGATATATTGGGATGCATTGAAAGCATAGCTCCGAGGTCTCCTTATTGCGCAGATATCAAAAATTAAGAATCAATCTAGGCAACGGGAAAAAAACACTAGCTGATAAAACAATGGCTTTATAGCCAACAGCATTATGCAACAGTGGCTAAGAAAAAGCCAGAAAATAAAAGATTTTTTCTACAACAACCATATTTTGAGGAGGGAGAGGGGACAGGACATTTATTGGCAACTATAGTAAAAGCACAACAGTCGACATCATATATAAATTAATCACAATCCTCATCTCCACATAAGAGGGCTGATACTACTCCAGAAATATTGGAGGTATTTGGGGGATTTTATGAGGCACTATATAAGAGCAGGGTATCCTAAACGGAGGAGTCCCTGGATGGATTCTTCAATACCATTGCTCTACCAAGCATTTCAAACAATGAAAGGGTGACCTTGGAAGGCCTATTAACATTGGACGAGTTAAGAAATGCAGCATCGAACCTACCCAATAATAAAGCACCAGGACCAGATGGTCTTCCAGGTGAAATATATAAAAAGTATGGGGATATACTGCTACCTGAACTGCTTGACATCTTTAATTATGCCATGGAGGTGGGTTCACTACCAACCTCTATGAATGAAGCAGTAATTATAGTTTTATTGAAACCAGATAAGGATCCAAGTAACCCTGATTCATATTGTCCAATATCCTTGCTAACAACAAGATGACACATACCACGTCAATAGAGAGTAACACCACAGAAATTAATTATAAATGACTAGCACGCTGGTATAAAGCACCTGATAAGGCACATAAATGTCAGAAGGGGGTTTCACGGTTATGCTGGCGGAGATGCGGTGCAGTGGGAACCATGGCCCACATATGGTGGATGTGTCCAAAAATTAAAAGATATTGGAGAGAAGTGTTGCAGATAATTAAGGCGATCACCAATATAGAGATACCAGAGGAACCTTGGAGGTGTTTGTTGCATGGGGTTAGTATGCCAACTAAACAATACCTGAAAACATTGGTGTCCCATCTAATGAATGCAGTCAAAAGTTTAACCGGTTCCCGACCGCCGTCTGTATATATTTGTCGACAGAATGGCATGGCTGTGCAAATGGGCGTACCTGTATGTCCCTTTGAATTTGCCGCCGTGCCATCGCCGGCGGCCGCGTGCATGCACACCCGCCACTAGCTCCGTGAGTAGGATCGCGGGTCCCACGGACTCTATGTCCGTGGAGATACCCACAATCGTCTCACGGAGAGGAAGAACGGGGAAATGCTATTGTAAACAAGCATTTCCCAGTTCTGCCTAGTGACACTGTCACTGATCACAACTCCCTGTAATCGGGAGCGGTGATCAGTGATGTGTCACACGTAGCCCCCCCCCAGTTAGAATCACTCCCTAGGACACACTTAACCCCTACAGTGCCACCTAGTGTTAAGCCCTTCACTGCCAGTCACATTTAAAGAGTAATCAATGCATTTTTTATTGCACTGATCGCTGTATAAATGTGAATGGTCCCAAAAATGTGTCATAATTGTCTGATGTGTCCGCCATGATGTCGCAGTCACAATAAAAATCGCTGATCGCCAACATTACTAGTAAAAAAAAAAAAATATTAATAAAAATGCCATAAAAATATCCCCTATTTTGTAGACACTATAACTTTTGCACAAAGGAATCAATAAACGCTTATTGCGTTTTTTTTTTACCAAAAATATGTAGAAGAATACGTATTGGCCGAAAATGAGGAAAAAACATGTTTTATATATTTTTTAGGGATATTTATTATAGCAAAAAGTAAAAAATAAAGTGTTTTTTTAAAAATTTTCGCTATTTTTTTGTTTATAGCGCAAAAAATAAAAACCATAGAGGTGATCAAATACCACCAAAAGAAAGCTCTATTTGTGGGGAGCCACGTCGCAAGACCGCGCAATTGTCAGTTAAAGCGACGCAGTGCAGAATCGCAAAAAGCGCTCTGGTCTTTGGCCAGCCAAATGGTCCGGGGGCGGAAGTGGTTAATACCTCAACAGTGGCAGGAGACAGAAAGCCCCACGATGGGGAGTTGTCAGAGAAATTAAGTATTATACCTTTAAATGTCAATTATGAATATGCATAGAAATATAGCTGATCTTCATTAAGTTTAAAATGCTTAGAAATATATGTTTTATATAACCCTATACCAATTAAAATGCTTACATTGGCAGAAATGTAAAACAATGAAATGTTTAGAATCACGTGTACATGGCATCCTGTGCCAGGGTGTTGCCTGTAGACAGATATTCCCTCCTTCCTGCTTCACGTTGAAATAAAGGTTGAAATTATACATGTGATCAGGATATTGCGAGCAGGAAGTGGGAAGGTTTAAGTGTGATAAAAAGAAGCATGTAATCCTATGACAGGCAGAAATTGATTTTTGAAGCCTGAACGTACATGTAACCATTTCTCTTGCATATGCAAATAAATGTCTTAACTTGAATCGAGAGACGGTCTGAGAATACAGATTATTCCCCAACATTTTGATCCTTTCGAAGAGCCGGAAGTCCAACGTTTTGGAGGCACTAGCCAACAACCCAGTGAACCGACGTCCGTACGGCAAAACTGTAAGTCCTCCGTCTCAAATTTGACGTTAACAGAGGCCGGCTCACTGAACTAGTGCCTCCTGGGAAGCGACTTGCCGGACCAGCACTCGGGGCAAGGTAAGATATTTTCATTTATTATATTATACCTTTAGGCCTAAATGTGATTAGGGATTTAATGAATTACATACATATAATATAGAGATTAATTGAATGTTTATCTGTTTCTATTATATTTTCTTTATCCAGGTTGAGGGAAAATAAGTAGATACATCCGTAGTTTAATTACCTTTGATATAGGAGTATGGTCCCATTCTAATACCCGAGTGCAGATAAAGGAAATTTGTTGACAAAGGACTTAGGTCCTGACAGCCTTGTAAACTGCAGAAATTCCCGTGGGGGACACATAAATATTCCTACATCAAAAAAAATAATGAACCCCTATTGATACAAAGGAATGGCCTGATAGATTTCCAGGTAACAAATAGAGGACATTTGATGAGCCCTTGTGCTCAATCAGCCTCATATGTTGTGTAAAATCCTGTACATGGCAAATAAATACCCTTGAATCAACAAATATTAATGTTTTGATAAAGTGTGGGAACAACAGTCGGGATAAATAAAGTCTCTTTTGTAATTCTGTTCATGCTCCCTACAGTTTACTGAAATAATAATACGTTCACTTGTAATTCTGTTCTGCTCCATACAAATACATGAAACATTAAGTTAGAAGTTAGAAGACAAGACACCAGTATTTTAGCAGGACACAAGATCAATAATCTAGAAGTGATATGTCACGACTAGAAAGTTTGTGAGTAGCTGCAAAAGTGATAAGATACTGTGTGAATGTGTTGTGTCAGTGTGAGAAGACCTTACAAAAAACTCAGTGTGCACGTTAAAATGAGTGTGATCCATGGAAAATCTGATGGTTTGAATGATGATACAAAGTATGATTTTGATGCATTTTTAAATAAGGATTGTTGTGTAATACTGTGTAGTGTAGAAAGCTTACAAATTATGCCGGCATGTATATATATATATATATATATATATATATATATATATATATACATATGTATGTACGTGTATGAATGTGTATATATATATATATATATATATATATATATATATATATATATATATATATATATATATATAAACAAAAAATAAAAAAAAAAAAAGGAAACAGGAGAAATTAGGTCTTCCCCAGGCAAAGAAATGGCTTGAGGAGGCTAATCGTAGGTTAAAATCATAAAAAGACTATGTTTTTAGACAAAGAGGAGGACAATGATATGACCGTCCTCCGAAGTTTAGTTCAGCAATATTGACAGAACCAAACGCACCAAACCAAATGCACCCGACAGTCCCTACACACCCATTAGAGGACTCCCCAACCCCATCGACAGTTGATGCTCCAATTCCCTATATCCTATTGCAGATCTGCAGTCCCCACCACCGTATGGGACAGAGGTATGCAACAAGCCACCCCGTGAGCCCCCTTACAGCAATCCCAAGGCCAACATAGCTCAATTCAGGGATGGTATCATGGGAATGGTTGCTAGCTATCATCTCAATGGGAGGGAAATAGAGCAGGACACCAGACAGGTCTTAGAACCTGACTGACATCATGAAATGGGAGATTGGAGTGGATTATACAACCAGGGAGGGGTGTTGCCTCAGGATGATGCAGCACTCGAAAACAGGAGAAATGCTCTTATAGCAAGGATAGAGAATAGATGGATACGTCAAGCCGACTGGTCCATTATAATAATATGTATGTGGTTGAGAATCAGAACAGAAGATTGGGAAACACATTCAAGATGAGAGGGGGGAGTGTTTCCTGTATGGTAAAAGTGTGTCTGCAGAGAGAGAAGCAGAAGGATGGGAAAGAATCAGCAATTTTGGATGTGTGTAATGTTGAAACTTGTTTGCATGCTGAAGCCAAGAAATGACCTTGGTTGCAAACGGTAGTTGGGTAACATTTCTCTGTGATACTGGGGCTTGTAGGACCCAGATACACCCGCTGGATATGCCACCAGGGGTAAAGGAGAGGAAAAAGAGAAATCTGGATGGCCGCACTTCAGGAAAAAACTTCTTTATTAGGCAAAAGATAAAATCCAAAGTAGTGACATCTCATGCGATACAGCAAAACAGCAACAGTAGCTTACGTGTTTCACGCCTCAAAGGCGCTTAGTCATAGCTAAAGATAGAATGTAAAAACCAAAATATATATAGCCAAAGTCAGGTGACCGACATTGACTAAACAGCCAATCAGGGCACTACAGCTTAATCATTCTGGTGATTGCATTCAAAAGATCTCACCTGGCTGAAGCAGCCCACACCCAAATCCCAAAAGAAAAAAACATTGGAATAAAGGTATGGGTAGGACAGCCAGGGTAAAGACCTACAACAAATTACATGCCAATAAAATGTATATAAATGTGTGGTTAATACAAAAATACATACAAAGAAAGTAAGTATGTGTACAAAAACGTAGGTGTCAACATTGTGGTCCACTGAATAAAGGCTGCAAAAACAAGGGTATATGCACAATTCAAAAAAGAAGAACATAATTAAAGCGGTTCTGCACACATTTTATTTAGTAAATCTCTTTGCCTTCCAAATCAGGCAAAGAGTACTAAATGAAATGTGTTTTTTTTTTTTTTTTTCACTTACCTTGTAATCGATGACTTCCGGTCCTCTGTCTCTGCGGGGGGGGGGGGGGGGGGGTCTGTGCGGGGATCCTCGTCACAACGCACTGTCTCCTGGGATCTGGTGTCATTGATCCCAGGAGCCTGTGCGGGCATCTTCCGAAATCTTGCGAGATTTCGGGCACATCTTCCGAAATCTCGCGAGATTTCAGACACATCTTCCGAAATCTTGCGAGATTTCGGACACATCTTCCGAAATCTCGCGAGATGTCGGAGAACGTGAGCTGCACTTTGCCGTTACTGCGCACGCGCGAGCTCGGTGCAGTAACGGCGGTGCATGCTGGGCCATCTAAAGTGCCTGTGGGGTTTCACATGCCCACAGGCAAGATGGCCCCCAGCAAGAAGAAGATAAAGAACTTCATCGGACGAAAACCGGCAGTGATCACGAATGAAGATGGAACAGGTGAGTCCCCCAATTTTCCTATTACCCCTTAGCATATTCCCCCCAAAAAAAAAAAAGAAAACCCCCGGTGCAGAACCGCTTTAAATCTGAAGAATATGTACATAGCATCCAAAATGGGAATGGGTAAAAGATGATACAAAAGAGACCAACACAAACTTCCAATATGAAAAAACGGGATACCGCATACAATGAAGAACAACCCACGTAGATGTTTGAGGTAAAACCAAAAATGGCAAAATTTCAAGATGCAGCACAACACAAAATCGCATTAGGAGTGTAAAAAAGGACTCCACATCTGTCACCGCAATAAGATTTAAAACGGCGGTAGATGAGGATCTATATAACCATTCAGGCTGTGCTGTGGCATATGGAACATAGCATGTAAAAAGTAAAAAAAATATGTAAGAATATATACACACATATAATATATATATATATATATATAAAAATACATATATATAGGTACCCTGAAGGAGTCTAAATGTTTTTTTGAATAATTAAATATAATTCAAAATATGATAGTAACACTACATTAAATTGAATTGAAACCCCAAATAAACCTGTGTAATGAAACCTGCGAGTCTGTATGGATGAACTGTGTATATGACACAGAATGCAATAAATGCAATAAAAAGAACGGGACATACATACAGCGATTCAATGTGAATCGCAAAGCGATATGTGATCAAAAAAATATATATGTATATGATCAGGAAATATATGTATATATGGAGTTCCCGTGTTATTAGAGACACATGAATGTAAAAAATGCAAAAAGATGCAAAAAAATGCAAAAAATGCAAAAAAACTGAGCAAATAGAAACCCCGTATTTATGGCGCTGGAATGAAACCTAAAGAGAGGGTCCGATGTAAAATATACTGTGTAATAAGGTATATAATATATAGAAGTCTACAAAATAGACCTCCATTTATAATATAAAATAAGTAAAGCCCAATAGTTATGTTTGGAGTATCTTTTAACACATAATTTTGTTATGTTCGACGGGGACTTTTACCTCCAGAAATGCGGGGCCTCTATGGGAGCCAAATTTTCACCCTCCCTAGCCAACCTATACATGGGATGGTGGGAGAGGTCCCGCATTTTTGGACCTGAAAGTCCCCGTCGAGCAGACACAGAGTTTTATTGTCGTTACATTGACGACCTCCTGTTTATCGTCTCTGACCCTCACATCACTTTGGATCAATGGTTAATTTACATGAATGACAACCAATTGAATCTAAAATTTATGGGACATCATGATCCTGTCACCATAGATTTTTTGGATGTGAGGCTCGCGGGAGATAACCATGAGATCATAAATAGCTTATATAGAAAACCCACAGCTGGGAATACTCTATTGTCTGCCAGTTCTAGCCATCCGTCACACACCATTAAAAGCATACCGGTAGGCCAATTTTTACGGCTTCGCCGTTTATGCACTAGACGGGATGTATCAGGATGTATATGTCTGGGAGGCTCGCCTAATGACAGAGGTTTCTAGCTAGAGGATATTCCAAGTCCATTATCGATCGTGCTTCTCGCATTGCCAGTCAGGCATCCAGGGCGGAGCTTTTGGCTGACAAACCGGTTTTATGTAACAGTAAGGATAAATCTCAATCCATCCCTACTTTTTCTACCCCATATAGTTTGGAATTTCAAAAAAATAGGTAGAATTGTAACTAAATACCTTCCAATTTTGTCCAATGACCCAATTTATTCTAAAATCCTCACTAAAGGCATACGTACGGTCTCTAGGAGAGCACTGTCCTTAGGCAGTCTTTTGTCCCCTAGCTACTTTGGCAGCAAAAATGCTCCTTCCCATTGGATGCATTTTAAGGGTACCTTTAGATGTGGAGGCAATTCTTGTGTATACTGTCCCTTCATTAAGGGTGGCGACACTGTCACCGCCTCCTCTACAGGCAAAACCTTTAAAATTGGATCCTTTATTAATTGCAATACACGCTATCTCATTTATGTGATTACCTGTCTCACATGTTCAACTCAATATGTCGGCAGAACTATTCGTAGATTAAAGGACTGCTTATATGATCATCTTTATGACATTGACAAAGAACACGGTACCAATATAGCCTGACATTGGAATGAGTTTCATTCAGGTGACACATCTAGTTTGCGCATTCAGGGCGTTGATAAAATCATACAACCACCTAGAGGAGGGGACAAATTTGGGCTCTTGTGTAAGCAAGAGGTTAAATGGATCTTTAATTTAAACACTAGACAGCCTGCAGGAATGAACTTTGAGTGGGATGTTACCCACTTTTACGAATAGTACCAATTCTTTTGGGGTCCCTCTGCCAACTACATCTTTTTATGTAACAACTTTCCTTGCTTCCTATCACTGCATTTTCTTTATTCATTGTTTTCATTTTCTGTATTTTTTTTTCCCCTCCACTACCATTCTTCCTTTCTTCTTTCTTTTTCCTTCCTTGTTGGCACTGAAAACCACAATGACATTTTTTGCAATTAGCACTTGTCATTATTATCCTTTTAGTAAAAACACCTTTCTTTAGTCGCATGTTGCATGTCGCATGACACATGGCATTACCGTTGATTCAACAGGTACTTCAACGGTTCGCCATATGTTTATGTATCCCACCGAAGAGAGAGATTAATATAAAAATGTTTAGCTACATGAGCTATATACCGGCCGGCTTCTAATTTTCGCTACAAGCAATCTGCTTTCTTGTAAGTGCAATGTATTTTTTATTTTAATAAAACTGTCCAAAGGTACTCCACTATGGTCTGTTGCTTTGTCTCCTTTTGGGTGGATATAAGTTGCCGTGCATAGGAGAAGGGGTACCGATCGTTGTTGTGGACCGGGATCATCCATTTAAAACTCTTACCCGGGAGATAATACGCATTTATTGGCTCCATTTCTGGTAAGGAGCCTCTCTGTGTGGTGACGGGACACGATTTTACTTGTTTGTTTTGGATCACTGGCGATTATCTTATGGCACAAATTCCTTTTGGTTTTTCTTTGCCTGTATGGAATTACATCTTGGTAGTTTGAATTAAGCTAGCTGCAATGGAAAACCCAGGCTGGGTTAAGGTCAATCTGCTCAATTTTGCTCTTGTCTGGTAAGCGCAATATTTGGAAGGTGGAGGTGTTTTTTTGTTGAATAACACTATAGCTGTTCAATTTGCACACTGGGTGTTTCTATTTTTTCCGCTTTTTTTCATTTTAATTTTAAACCAATCACTTTCTTGACAATATTACGCTATGTTGTTTTTTTTTTTTCTTCTTTTTATAACACATGCATGGAGCTATAATTTTGTTATAAGTGACTACTCACAAGCTGATGTATCCTGGTTCATCAAAAGGCCCAGGCTGGGTATAAGCCAACTGCACATCTTTGCTTTCTTTCTGGTAAGCATATAATTTGGAAAGATAAGGCGTCCTCTTTGTATGCAAGTCAGAATCATCCAATTTTCACCATCTCAGACCTTCTTTGGAATAATTAAGACTTTTTGCATCGTTTAAAGATTTGAGTTGTGGACTTTTATTTGGAACTGTTTAAAAATAAGTTTTTTCACCACATATTTTTTCTTGTTTTCAGTTCCTGTGCAAACACTTTGGGATCACCATACCCACTGTTTATATTTATTTCAACATAATTGTTTATTATTTTTGAACTTATCTTTTCACTAGAAAGTCAATACCACTGGTCATTTTAATTTTTATTTTTAGCATTTATTAGCGCAACTTCTCTTTACTACTATATACATCTATGGACCACGATCTTGTGGTCTTTTCTAGATTTATAGTATTAATAAGGCTCTACTGCTGTTCTATAGTCCAGCTTTGACATCCATTTCCTTCATTTACTATTGGGCTTTACTTATTTTATATTATAAATGGAGGTCTATTTTGTAGACTTCTATATATTATATACCTTATTACACAGTATATTTTACATCGGACTTTCTCTCTTTAGGTTTCATTCCAGTGCCATAAATACAGGGTTTCTATTTGCTCAGTTTTTTTGCATTTTTTTGCATTTTTTACATTCATGTGTCTCTAATAACACGGGAACTCCATATATACATATATTTCCTGATCATATACATATATTTCCTGATCATATACATATATTTTTTTTTGATCACATATCGCCTTGCGATTCACATTGAATCGCTGTATGTATGTCCCTTTCTTTTTTATTGCATTTATTGCATTCTGTGTCATATACACAGTTCATCCATACAGACTTGCAGGTTTCATTGCACAGGTTTATTTGGGGTTTCAATTCAATTTAATGTAGTGTTACTATCATATTTTGAATTATATTTAATTATTCAAAAAAACATTTAGACTCCTTCAGGGTACCTATATATATATATATATATATATATATATATATATATATATATATATGTGTGTATATATATATTACATATATTTTTATATTTTTTTTACTTTTTACATGCTATGTTCCATATGCCACAGTACAGCCTGAATGGTTATATAGATCCTCATCTACCGCCGTTTTAAATCTTATTGCGGTGACAGATGTGGAGTCCTTTTTTACACTCCTAATGCGATTTTGTGTTGTGCTGCATCTTGGAATTTTGCCATTTTTGGTTTTACCTCAAACATCTACGTGGGTTGTTCTTCATTGTATGCGGTATCCCGTTTTTTCATATTGGAAGTTTGTGTTGGTCTCTTTTGTATCATCTTTTACCCATTCCCATTTTGGATGCTATGTACATATTCTTCAGATTTAATTATGTTCTTCTTTTTTGAATTGTGCTTATACCCTTGTTTTTGCAGCCTTTATTCAGTGGACCACAATGTTGACACCTACGTTTTTGTACACATACTTACTTTCTTTGTATGTATTTTTTCTGTGTTTTTGTATTAACCACACATTTATATACATTTTATTGGCATGTAATTTGTTGTTGGTCTTTACCCTGGCTGTCCTACCCATACCTTTATTCCAATGGTTTTTTCTTTTGGGATTTGGGTGTGGGCTGCTTCAGCCAGGTGAGATCTTTTGAATGCAATCACCAGAATGATTAAGCTGTAGTGCCCTGATTGGCTGTTTAGTCAATGTTGGTCACCTGACTTTGGCTATATATATTTTGGTTTTTGCATTCTATCTTTAGCTATGACTAAGCGCCTTTGAGGCGTGAAACGCGTAAGCTACTGTTGCTGTTTTGCTGTATCGCATGAGATGTCACTACTTTGGATTTTATCTCTCGCCTAACAAAGAAGTTTTTTGCTGAAGTGCGGCCATCCATATTTCTCTTTTTCCTCTCTGTTGTGAGCAGAGCCTGCACCAGCTGTACCGAATCAGGGTGGACTTCACTTGGCCTCCAGACTCAGAGCGGTATTCATATTCTTATCTCTTAAACCTGGATTTTTGCTCTTCTCATCATACTTGCTCGTCTTGTGCTTTTTTGTTTATTATCTAGTGGTTTATTTCATACCACTGTCACCCTTTTACTTGTCATGGCTTCTGGGACTACTACATCCGAAAATAGTGTTGCTTCTCTCAGCCAAGATACAAGCTACAGCCGTACCCTGAAGGACCCTTCATACAACCCCTTACGTCTAAGCCAGAAAACTAACACACTTACCACCTGTTGGATTCAATATAAACTCATGTAGTCTCACATTGGTTCCTTCACAGTGCCTTTTTGGAGAGTAGGATACACTCCCCGGATCGGAATGTAGCCAGTTAAACAACTATGTTATATCTATGAGAGCTGATCTGCATTACAATGCTTACTCTGATCTGTCTATAAGATAAGCAAGCTTCAAGGGAGACTGTTACTACTAAGATGGCTATGGATACCTATTGGATGGAAGGCAAATGGGGGGTGGCTATGAGTGGGTGTGTAGGTTTAAATGAAGAGTTCGCACACACAGGAAGTCAGTCTCTGTTTGCTGGGACGCCCTGACATGAGAATGTGTCCCTGACAACCTCATGGTCTGGCGGCCATCTTGAGGCCTTCCCTTACGGATCATGGCAACGGCCCTCTCTCGGTCATCTGAGTCTAGCCGGTGCTATAAGCCTCACGGAGGGCCCTGTGATAAGTATCTTTGATATTCTTGTATTATATGATTTGATTGTAAGCTTTGTGATATTGTAATGTCTTTTAATACTTTATGTTAGCGTTCCTGATTCTTGGGAAATAAATAAGATAGTGTGTTACTAGCAGCAGTGTGTGTATTTTCATAACTAACTTTATATCAGTGTGCCTAGCAGGGATTAATAGACCTGCTAACTATGGGAATAGACATGTTAATAGTAGTTGTATACTGCAGCGATTTCTATAAATGGCACCGCAGATAGCATGTGGCAATCCTAAAAGCCACATAGAACCTACAGGACAGAAGTGCTCAGATACAAGGCAGCTGATAATGCCACAGTAAGTGTGGTTAGTCTTTTCTATGGATAGGCAAAAGTTTTATTGTTTAGAATGATATCAGGTAAAAGTGATAATGAAGAATCTTGAATGCTATGGGAGTGATTTGTTTTTTTTTCCCGTGAGTTGTAAGAGCTGGCGATAATTGGGTTTGGTTTATTACTCAGTGCAGTGTTGGAACGTTAGTACAAGTAGAAGTGTATATGGTGTGGATTGTGTGCTTGTGAGAATGGAACTTGTGTATACATATGTTAAAAAGTACGCCTCTGCCAGTTATCATTCATGTGCAGATGAACCTGTTAAAAGCCAGTGTAATGTACTAGTGTCTCAGTGTCAGCAACATAATAGCAGATTACTGGGTAAACGGCTAAAAAAGAAAGCGAAGAAAGAAAAGTTGGCTAATGAGATTGCAGTGTTGCTCAGAATTAAATTTATATCTGAGCAAATGGGGGGGGGGGGGGGAGTGGGAAGCAGAAAGGAGACTTCTCGGGGAAGATATAGAGAAAGTCAGTGAAAGCCTTCTAAAGATTGCAACAGCCTCCAGTAGTGAGATGGAGGAATTGCGGGCAAAAGCCGTCGATTTGTCAGGAAATAATAGTGAGCTACAAGAACAGCTTCAGAGGTGCAGCATGGACTGCGATATGAAGAGTAAACTTGTAGAGTCATTGCGAATAAAGTTATCAGAGATGGAAGAATTGGTTATGTCTTTAGAAAGGAAATTAGCAAACGCACGCTCCCAACTTCTTATTAAAGAACAGTGTATAATATCGCTCAATGAGCACAAAGCAACATGCCAATTGGCCGATATCTGCACAGTCAGTGAGGAGAAGAGCCTTGAGGAAACACAGTCTACTATTGCGCCTATAGCGTCAAAGCAGAATAACAATTTGATTACAATCCAAGAGAGACTCATGTTATGCCAGATTCTGGGTGAATTTAGTGCCCTGGAGTCGCCAGTGAGTCTGTCCAATAAGTTTGAAACTCTAGTCCTTAAATTCCATTTGATTAATGAGGATGCATGCTCTCTTCTAAAAGCATGGCTACCAGGACCTTTGATAGGCCAGTTATCGGCACAGGTTAATGATAACTTAGCAGATGCAGAGGTGCGGAGGAAAGAATTGCAGCGTCTTGTGGACAGTCGTGATAATGGTATGAGTGATTTGCAACGAATGAAATTTAGGAGAGGAGTTGACCCAATATTGTTCTGCAGTGAGTATCTTGCATTGTATACGAGAGTCTTCAACTGTCCTGACTTATTGGAGGATGATGCAAGTTTCATATACTCGATGGCCAATAAGTGTTATGTAAGATATCCCACTAGAATGGCTCTGAGGAATGCTAGGTCCTACCAAAATTTTGTCAATATCCTGCGAGATTTCTGTCAAGAGTCCAGTGATAACGAATATGGGTCGAAGGCAGGTGTGTCCGTAATAAGCAGAAATACAGGAAGGAGGAGAGAGTTCAGACAGTCTAAATGGAATAGACATAGGCATAGATTTCATAAAGCCCTTAAGATTGCTAGCGTGGAGCAGGAAACCCCAGAAATACAACAGCTACAAATTGATTCAGGAGTTGAAATGGAAACTTCTGATGACTTCTCAGACGATGAAAGTGTAAAGTCTGTTCATTCCAATCATAGTAATATTATCCAGCAATGTGAATTTCCAGCACCAGATGTTCAAAAAAAGGGCCTGTGCAGGGAAACCAGAGCTCAAATGTTTTTTGTGTAAAAGGGGAGGTCACATCGCAAAGTATTGTTGGGCGAATAACGATATCAAAAGAAGATCATACACAAAAACGACCCCAAGGCATTATGAATGTTATTCGGCCAGGTGGGGTAGCAATCCAAAGCATGGAGCCCATAGTAAGCAAACCCAGTTCCCGGTTAAGACCCAATTACGGAATCTACAAACTGAAAAGCAATATGTAGGACAGTTGCATAAAATCAAAATGGAGGTAGCCGCATGGTTATTCAAACATAGCACTGGGGGAAGCAATGTTAGCAGCACCTAGTCAGCTGCAAGTATGTTAAAAATATTATGATCAAAGTTTCCTTTCTATGAATAAGGTTTGATGTGAGTTTCAGATTTGGAATAGGATAGAGGACCTTGATATATAGTTTTATTATGTTGAAGGAGGAGCCTCTGAATTGAATAACTCTGTTATGATTCTTGTTTTTTTCCCCTCTTGGTTTTAAGTATTTTTGTAATTTTTTTATAAGGTTTAATATTTTATTAATTTTTATAAAAAAAAAATTATTAATTATTATACATTTTTTTTATTATACATTTTTAAATTTTTTCATTCATTTTTTTCTAATTTTTTTAATTTTTAATTTTTATTTTTTTAATTTTTTTAGTTTAGTTGTTTATTCTACCATTCTGGCTTGTAGGTGTTCCCCTAGCAGTACAATTAATGGGAAAAGGCTTGGGGCACTTAAAGTCAATTGTCATGATAATCGTGTTTAATCATTGTCTTTGTGTTCCTTTTCCAGAAATCAGGGAAGAGAACAGGTTTGGATACTAAACATTTGTGTTTTGTTTGCAGGTCCGTCAAAGTGAGACCAACACGGGGGTTAGGTTATTGTAAATGCATAATCGATTATCACATGGTACCATGAGCTCATTAATTAGTAATTGTTTGCAAACAATGAAAATATTTAAACAATAGTCTGACATTAATGCACTAAAGAGTTACAAATGAGGTAGAAAATGTTGTGATGGAGGTAAAAAAAAAATGTTGTGTTTGTGTTGTTTTTCCTATTAAACTAATTATCTTTCAGATCAAAGGAGCATGCACTCTTCTCCACGGATGTCTTTAACTAAAAGTTGAGTGTTTGTCATTGTTTTATGGTGGTTGTCTTGTCATGTTGTTCTTGGGTGATAATGGCCAGATTTTTAATTTTTTTTTTGGTATTTGTTTAGTCATCTATTTTAGTTTTATTTTTTTTTGTTCAGGTGGGACATTACTATGTTCAGCCCACCTGAAAGGGGGGTAATGGACGATGCAGCTGGATACTTTTTGTTTAAGACAAAGTTGGTAGAAAACCAGTCTAGCCGCGGGAGTTTTTTCTTTTACTAAAAGGTTTAGCCTTTGTCCACCTGAAAGGGGAATTAGTGCATAGATCTTAAGATAAAGATAAATGCATTGGTTTTTTTTTTTTGCGTTTTTAAATTGAGAATTTTGAGAAACAACAGTGAAGTTTGTTTTTGAAATTTTTGATCATACCATGGGGATTCATTTTAGAGTGGGTTCTGCCTAAAGAGGTCATGGTTGTTTTGATAGTTTGGTCAAGTTGCAGAAGCCAGGAATACTAAGTTCCTGGGTTCCAAGGAGGGAAATATGAGTAAATATATTAAGCGGGCAGATATTATGGATAAGAATTTGATTCTGCTCTTGTTTTTCAATTCCAGAATCCTGGTGGAGCGAGATTGGAAAGGTTCTGGAAAATGGATGACAGATGATCATCTGGTTGGCAGTTTGTCTGTGCCATACCACGCCCCAAATTTATTCTAATAAATATCAGGATAGACAGGACAAACAAAAAGATTCACTTTAACACTTTTTCTTTTCCTATGGACGATCTGGTGCTGAATCTGAAAGACTGTGCCTATCAATAAGACTTGAAACATTTTTTATTTTTTTTTGCTGGACTCTCTCCTGATGAATGCAAACGTGTTATTAATATACGTACAATGGGTTGGAGGTTGGGGGAAGGAATATAACACATCCAATCCATCAGAACATGAAAATGTAAAATATATATGTTTTTTTTTTTTGTTGGAGGGAGGAGTTGAAAGAGGAAAAGTTGTGTAATGTATGACATGTATTGACGTAACGGAATTTATATGGTGCAGGTACCCAGGAGGCGGGCACTTATGCATAATAAGGTGTCTGTTGGCCAGATTAGAGGGTGCCAGGTGACACATCAATGGGGTGAACATTTCCTTGTATGGGGGAGATACGCCTGGTTGAGGTCTCACCTGAGAAGTTGAAACCCTGCACAGGGAATGCCAGTGAATACACACAGGAGCATGCTCCAATAGATAAAGGGAACAAACGCTGACTACCAGGGTACAGTATGCCTTCACCACATGGCGCTGCAACATCTCACAGTGGTTGATAAAACCTATTACCCTATATGTGCTGAGTATACGCTGAATCAAGTGCTGTCATTGTACCAGTGTCTTACTCCCAGAGATGTGCGGACACAGAATAAGGTGCATGCAGGATGCTTATCTCTGAGGAGTAACCACAAGAGGAGGCATGTATTCAGCACTATATTGGGGGAATAGGAGCTGGGATGGGTGTTGGTAATGGAGTAGACATCGGTATCCTGAGGAACAAACTCTCAGCCATAGCTTGAGTGGGACTTTGTTACTCAGAGAGATTGGTGGCATCCTTAATAACATTCACAAAAAAAAACAGGGTAAATTAGCTCCAGATTTGGTGAACCATGTTGAGAGGTTGGTGGAGGGTGTGAGGGTACAGGACAGAAATCGGTCATGGGCTCTGGCGTACACGCAGTGACGGGCGGAAGTGTCAACCAGCATCAAGCTGATTGTGCAATCTCTGTATAAAGGGCAGTGGCCTGATGAGTTTGCATCACCGCTCAGTAAGACTCTGCCACAACACGTCGCTTACACTAATCCAAAATGTTGGTCGAATGCCTGGATGGGCTGTACCAGTTTGGATGGTGAAAGGTGTTAGGCTGTATGATCCCATATACAGAAGTGCGGTCTGTATATTTGGTGGCATCAATGGGCTTACTGATTGGGGATTCTATCTTGTCGCATTTGAGGCTAAATCACCCACATGTGATCAGAGGAGATGGAAGCAGGTTGATACTTCCCTCGGTCGGAAGCATGACCATGATGTCCTTTGTATGCCAGGTCAATACATCATGGGGTGAACGTAAAAATGTTGGGAAGTTATTTCAGGGATCATTGCTGGGGAGGAAGCACCTTGGTGTCATTTGGGACATAGACGAGTTTGTTTCTTTGTCCTAAAGAATACCGATGTAACGCTAGTCATAAAACTGGAAGGTTCCTTGAACCTAACCATAGGTAGAGGTGCATGGTATACCCTGGGCATGGTCTCTGAAATCCAGGCACAGGGATGGAATTGTGTGTTTTTTTTGTCATTTATGCAAATTTATATGTGTGATTAGACTCGATATTTATATAGAAGGGTCTCCCATTTGTCTATGCAAGTTGAGGGACGAATTGACGGTAGGGTCTCTGTGTACAAATTAGAGACCTTGCTGCCAAGTCAGAGCCCTGCAATACCGCTGTGAGCAAGCCTGCCTAATCCCGATCCATATTTACAGTAAAGGGTTATAGGGTTGGGAGCGGGGTGCGTAAATGGACGGGACACATATATATGTATATAGTATGGTAATAAGTTGATTTATGTTATGATATAATGTGACCAAGGCGTATTGTAGGTTAATAATATGGTTGAATAAGGCCCTCCCCTAGACTTATCTAAATAATATATCGGTATCTGAGAGCTGCTTGATATGTTGCTCTGAATGTGTACTGGTGAATGGTGAATGAATGGATACCCCTTGCCTGTACTGCATCCGTCCTGAAGATACCGGAAAGGAGAAGATACCAAAGATACATAATGGTGACATGGAAGCTGTCGCTGAAGAAGGATGTGTTACTCAGTGGCAAAGCGGAAAGTGTTGGGAAGCATAACACGGTAAAACCATTATGGACTGTTCCATAGGAGCTGTTTCTGCACAGGTTGTAAAAATACAACGCGTTAAGACGTTTAAAGGACTGTTCTATAGGTACTGGTCCGGAAACACATGTTGGGGGCAAAACAGTTATGGACTGTTCAATAGGAGCCATGTCTGAAGAAGGGTGGTATGCGCCTTTTAGTCGCAAAGCGGAATATGTTGGATTCAATATGAACTCATGTAGTCTCACATCAGTTCCTTCACAGTGCCTTTTTGGAGAGTAGGATACACTCCCCGGATCGGAATGTAGCCAGTTAAACAACTATGTTATATCTATGAGAGCTGATCTTCATTACAATGCTTACTCTGATCTGTCTATAAGATAAGCAAGCTTCAAGGGAGACTGTTACTACTAAGATGGCTATGGATACCTATTGGATGGAAGGCAAATGGGGGGTGGCTATGAGTGGGTGTGTAGGTTTGAATAAAGAGTTTGCACACACAGGAAGTCAGTCTGTTTGCTGGGACGCCCTGACATGAAAATGTGTCCCTGACAACCTCATGGTCTGGCGGCCATCTTGAGGCCTTCCCTTATGGGTCATGGCGACGGCCCTCTCTCGGTCATCTAGCCGGTGCTATAAGCCTCACGGAGGGCCCTGTGATAAGTATCTTTGATATTCTTGTATTATATGATTTGATTGTAAGCTTTGTGATATTGTAATGTTTTTTAATACTTTATGTTAGCGTTCCTGATTCTTGGGAAATAAATAAGATAGTGTGTGTGTGTGTATTTTCATAACTAACATTATATCAGTGTGCCTAGCAGGGTTTAATAGACCTGCTAACTATGGGAATAGACATGTTAATAGTAGTTGTATACTGCAGCGATTTCTACACCACCTGTTCGTTTAGTCTCATGAAAATCATCATTGAATCAAGAACCAAAGAGTTAAATCGCATACAAAGCGAGATGTCTATTATTCAAAACGAGCTTACTAATTTACAAAATTCTCCTTGTTTTGTGGAGCTGGATAAACTGCTAAACAAAAAATTGGATAAATTAGAACGCAATGTTATTTCAACTAAGAAAAAAAAAGATAAGAAAAGAGTCAACTTCTCTGATATGGAGGGTGAGTCTCTCCATGATACTACCGCCATCACTGCTTCTGATTCTTCACCGGACACGAGATCCAATTCAAGCCATACACATCCAGAGAGAACTCTGCCTTTAAACTCGGGCAGCACTGGAGATTCTAAGAAAAGAGTCAACTTCTCTGATCTGAAACTGCGCTACTATCAAGAGGCCTGAACTTTTGTCCTACTAATCATTTCAATTTGTTTGATACTATTTTGGACGTTAATAAGCTAGCAAGGACTTTAACCACTTCCCGACCGCCCCATGTACATATACGTCAACAGAATGGCACGTACAGGCAAAACCACGTACCTGTACGTGCCATTCTTCAGGCGGTTGGGGGGTCCGATCGGACCCCCTCTGCCCGCGGGGACGGTCGGGATCGCTACAGGAGCGATCCGGGAAGAGGGGACGGCCAGTGGTTTCTGGCCACCCCCTCGCGATCGCTCCTGGCGAATCACATTCTCCGTTGCCTGTGTAATTGTAAACACAGGCAACGGGAAGTGACGTCACGCTCCTCGTGTCGGTCTTTCTGACCGGGACGCCGAGCGGTGAAGACACAGAAGTGCACAACACTACACTGACACCAGGCACAAAATCCACCCCCCTGTCACCCCCAGATCACCCCCTGCCCCCCCAGTCACAGTGTCACTGATTGCAGTGATCATTTATTTACCGATCACTGCATTTAGTGTCAGTGTGACTGTAATACCTGTCAGGGCAGTTAGTTTTAGGCCCCTTTAGGTCTAAGGTAGCCCCCTACCCCCCCAATAAAGGTTTAACCCCTTGATTGCCCCCTAGGTAACCCTTTCACCCCCTTTTGCCAGTGTCACTAAGCGATCGTTTTTCTGATCGCTGCATTAGTGTCACTGGTGTCGCTAGGTAGCCAGTTTTTTTTTTTAGGTAACCGCCAGGTTTATATAGGTTCATAAATAGGTTTATAGGTCAGGTACCCCCATATTACAACCTAAATAAAGGTTTTAACCCCTTGATTGCCCCTAGAGTTAACTCTTTCACCAGTGATCACCGTATAAGTGTCACTGGTGACGCTGGTTAGCCAGTTAGTTATTTAGTTATTTAGGTTCCCCGTCAGGTTTTTATATAGCGTCAGGTACCCCCATATATTACCTAATAAAGGTTTTAACCCCCTGATTGCCCCTAGTTAACCCTTTCACCAGTGATCACCGTATTACTGTTACGGTGACGCTGGTTAGTTAGTTTGTTTTTTATACTGTCAGGGCACCCGCCATTTATTACCCAATAACGGTTTAACCCCCTGATCGCCTGGCGGGTGATATCAATTAGGTTTTAGGGTCAAATAAGGTCTGCGTCGCCCCAGGTTAGTGCCAGCACCGCAAACACCCACGCGCAAAGCATACACCTCCCTTAGTGGTATAGTATCTGAACAGATCAATATCTGATCTGATCAGATCTATACTAGCGTCCCAGCAGTTTAGGGTTCCAAAAAACGCATTGTTAGCGGGATCAGCCCAGATACCTGCTAGCACCTGCGTTTTCCCCCTCCGCTTAGCCCAGCCCAACCCACCCAAGTGCAGTATCGATCGATCACTGTCACTTACAAAACACTAAGCACACATAACTGCAGCGTTCGCAGAGTCAGGCCTGATCCCTGCGATCGCTAACAGTTTTTTTGGTAGCGTTTTGATTCAGTCGCCAGCAGCCTAGGAGCTTTTTTTCCTGTGAATCTCACTAGTATACTACTAAATTTAGAGCCCAAAATGGCAAATCGCAAGTACACTAGTGAACAGGCCTACTTGTTTCTGAGTATGTCAGATAGTGAAGAGGAGGTCACTCATCTGTCACAATCAGGCTCAGAATACGATCCAGTAGACGACAGCGGCTCCATGACAGATAGCTCTGGCGACGGAGGTGAGGTCCCTGCTAAGGTCAGGCGTACCCGATCCCGATCTTCTGCTATTGTTGAGGTGCAGGAACCGCAGGTCTCTCGTATGGAGCAGAGAAGTACTAGCGCCGCTATTCCTTCTGGTGAACTGGCAAGCACCAGCGGCCTAGTACACCCTGGACGTAGTCAAACCAGCACTGCAGTAACACTTGGTGACGTGGCGAGTCCCATAAGTGCAGTTCAAGCTGGCGAGGTGGCAAGCACAAGTAGTGTCCCGCTGCCACCAAGAAGAAGAAAAAGGCAGGCCCGTCGATCACATAGTGTCCTTCCTGCAGAATTCGCCAATCCTGATTGGGTGCCCACCACTTCTGCAGGACCCGTACTTCCCCCATTCACTGGCCAACCCGGTATTCAGGTGGAAACAGCTGATTTTAAGCCATCCGATTTTTTATCGCTGTTTTTCACGGAAGATCTCTATAGATCTATTGTGGACCAAAGTAATATATACGCTGGTCAATACATCGCCGCTAATCCCCAGTTGCCTTCCCTTGCCAGAGATTGGAAACCAATTACGGTTTCCGAATTTAAGTCCTTTCTGGGCCTTTCCCTCAACATGGGCATGCATAAATTCCCGACTCTGAGGACTTATTGGTCCACCCTCGCAGTCCACCATATGCCCGTGTTCTCTCGCTCCATGTCCAGGGCACGATACGAACAGATCTTGCGGTTTCATGCACTTCAGTGACAATGAACTCTGTCGTCCTCGTGGAGACCCTGAATTTGATCGGCTCTACAAAATTCGGCCCCTCATAAACCACTTCAACCAACGTTTTGCAGCCTTGTTTACTCCCAATCAAGTTGTCTGCGTTGACGAGTCCCTGATTAAGTTTTCTGGCCGCTTGCCTTTCAAACAGTTACTTCCCAGCAAGCGTGCCAGATACGGGGTCAAGCTCTACAAGCTCTGCGACAGGGCAACAGGCTATACGTGGAGCTTTTCGGTTTATGAGGGAAAAGATAGTCACGTAGAGCCGGAGAACTGTCCAGATTACATAGGGAGCGCTGGCAAGATAGTGTGGAACTTGGTGTCACCCTTATTCGGAAAGGGGTACCACTTGTACGTGGACAATTATTACACGAGCGTGCCACTGTTTAGTCACTTGTTTGATCATCAGATTGGAGCATGTGGCACCGTACGACCTAATCGCCGGGGCTTTCCCCAGCGGCTTGTAGATTCCCCTCTTAGGCTGGGGGAGAGAGCCTGCTTGAAGTGTAATAATTTGCTCGCTGTGAAGTGGAGGGATAATAGGAATGTTTTCGTTCTTACCTCCCTTCATGCAGACACGACAGTCCAAATTCGTACGGCGGCTGGTGTTGTGACGAAACCCCTCTGTGTCCACGAGTATAACCTTAATATAGGAGGAGTGGACCTCAACGACCAGTTGTTGGCGCCGTACCTAGTTGCCCGTAAGGCTAGACGCTGGTACAAAAAAGTGTCTATTTATTTGTTCCAATTGGCTTTCCTGAATGCTCATGTGCTATACGGAGCTTCAGGCGGGAGGTTACCCTTCCTTGAATTCCAGGAAGAGGTTCTCACAGACCTTCTGTTTCCAGACGGTTCTGCACCTCACCATTCCCTACCAAATGCAGTTAGCCGGGTGTATGAGAGGCATTATCCTTATGTCCTCCCGAGTACCCCTACCCAACGAGCCCCCCAAAAAAGATGTCGTGTCTGTACCAAGCGCGGATGTAGGCGTGACACCCGTTATTATTGTCCACGCTGTCCTGACAATCCTGGTCTCTGCATTGGTGAATGTTTTGAACGCTACCACTCACTAGTGAGGTATTAGCGTAGGGTACAGCATTTCACAGGCTAGGATACACTTTCACAGGGTCTCAAGAATGCCATCGCATTTTGAGACCCGACCGTTACAGTTAAAATTATAGTTATAGTTTAAAAAAAAAAAAAAAGTGTAAAAAATAAAAATAAAAAAAAGTACAAAAAAAAAAAAAACCCCCAAATAAAATATAAAATAAAAAAACCAAAAATAGTTGTCGTTTTATTGTTCTCTCTCTCTCTCTCTCTCTCTCTCTCTCTATTGTTGCTCTTTTTTACTCTATTCTATTCTGCAATGTTTTATTATGTTTTATCATGCTTGCTTTTCAGGTATGTAATTTTGTTTACTGTGTTTTATTGTTAACCATTTTTTTGTTTTCAGGTGCGCCATTCAGTTGCAGCGCGGATTTATTTATCTTGACAGCAACAACGTTTGCTCCCACGATACATAAAGCCACGACTCCAACGCTGTAGGAGGTGATTTCACCACCACAGTTAAAAAAAAGAGCATATATGTCGAAGCATGGGGGCAGCAGAGGGCGGAGGAGCGATTTTGCTCCTAATGCCACGTACATACGGTCGAAAAAAGTCCGACCATGTGTACGTGGCATAACTTTTTTGCGGGAGGATGCCCCCATGCTTCGGCATATATATATTTTAGGCACCGGTTGCGTTAACAAAATGTTTTATTTTTTACTATGTTTTTTTTTTTGGTATTTGCTTTGCAGGTATGGTATGGTAAGGTCTTACTGTTATACTGTAATGTTACTTTGTTTTAATGTTAACCATTATTTGCTTAGCAGGTACGCCATTCAGTTGCAGCGTGGTTTTATTTATCTTGACAGCAACAGCGTTTGCTCCCACGATACATAAAGCCGCGACTCCAACGCTGTAGGAGGTGATTTCACCACCACAGTTAAAAAAAAAAGAGCATATATGCCGAAGCATGGGGGCAGCAGAGGGCGGAGGAGCGATTTTGCTCCTAATGCCACGTACATACGGTCGAAATTCCGACGGAGGCTTGCCCGTGGAAAAGTCCGACCATGTGTACGTGGCATAACTTTTTTGCGGGAGGATGCCCCCATGCTCCGGCATATATAAATGGTGCATTGTAAAAAAAGAGTACCTGTCACTGCCTATTGCTATCATAGGGGATATTTACATTCCCTGCGATAACAATAAAAATGATTACTAAGAAAAAAAAATGGAAGGAACAGTTTAAAAATAAAATAAAAAAGCTAAATAAAAAGAAAAACTAAAAAAAAAAAAAAAAGCACCCCTGCCCCCCCTTCTCTTGCGCAAAGGCGAACACAAGCGTTGGTCTGGCGTCATATGTAAACAGCAATTGCACCATGCATGTGAGGTATCACCGCGAAGGTCAGATCGAGGGCAGTAATTTTAGCAGTAGACCTCCTCCGTGAATCTAATGTGGTAACCTGTAAAGGCTTTAAAAATGTATGTAGTTTTTCGCCACTGCGTGTTTGTGCGCAATTTTAAAGCATGTCGTGTTTGGTATCCATGTACTCGGCCTAAGATCATATTTTTTATTTCATCAAAAATTTGAGCAATATAGTGTGTTTAAGTGCATTAAAATAAAAAAAAGTGTATTTTTTCCGTTTGAAAAATCGCTGCGCAAATACTGTGTGGAAAAAACACCCAACACCCACCATTTTAATCTGTAGGGCCTTTGCTTTAACAATATATATAGTGTTTGGGGGTTCAACGTAATTTTCTTGCAAAAAAAAAAAAAATGTTTTCATGTAAACAAAAAGTGTCAGAAAGGGCTTTATCTTCAAGTGGTTAGAAGAGTGGGTGACGTGTGACATAGGCTTCTAAATGTTGTGCATAAAATGCCAGGACAGTTCAAACCCCCCCCCCCCCCCCCAAATGACCCCATTTTGGAAAGTAGACACCCCAAGCTATTTGCTGAGAGCAATGTTGAGCCCATTAAATATTTTTTTTTTTGGTCCCAAGAGATTGAATAATGAAAAAAAATAAATAAATTTTTTTTTACAAAAAGTTGTCACTAAATGATATATTGCTCAAACATGCCATGGGCATATGTGGAAATACACCCCAAAATACATTCTGTTGCTTCTCCTGAGTACGGGGATACCACATGTGTGGGACTTTTTGGGAGCCTAGCCACGTACGGGACCCCAAAATCCAAGCACCGCCTTCAGGCTTTCTAAGGGTGTCATTTTTTTATTTCACTCCTCACTGCCAATCACAGTTACGGAGGCCATGGAATGCCCAGATGGCACAAACCACCCCCAAATGACCCCATTTTGGAAAGTAGACACCCCAAGCTATTTGCTGAGAGGTATGGTGAGTATTTTGCAGATCTCGCTTTTTGTCACAAAGTTTTGAAAATTGAAAAAAAAAAAAAAAAATTTTTTTTCTTTACTTTCTTCATTTTCAAAAACGCATGAGAGCTGTAAAATACTCACCATGCCTCTCAACAAATAGCTTGGGGTGTCTACTTTCCAAAATGGGGTCATTTGGGGGGGTTTTGTGCTATTTTGGCATTTTATGGCCTTCGAAACTGTGATAGGTAGTGAGGAGTGAAATCAAAAATTTGCACCCTTAGAAATCCTGAAGGCGGTGATTGGTTTTCGGGGTCCCGTATGCGGATAGGCTCCCAAAAAGTCCCACACATGTGGTATCCCGTACTCAGGAGAAGCAGCAGAATGTATTTTGGGGTGCAATTCCACATATAACCATGGCATGTGTGAGCAATATATCATTTAGTGACAACTTTTTGAATACATTTTTTTTATTTATTTTTTTTGTCTTTATTCAATCACTTGGGACTAAAAAAAAAAAATATTCAACGGGCTCAACATGCCTCTCAGTAAATAGCTTGGGGTGTCTAATTTCCAAAATGGGGTCATTTGGGGGGGGGTTTTGTGCCATCTTGGCATTTTATGGTCTTCAAAACTGTGATAGGTAGTGAGGAGTGAAATCAAAAATTTATGCCCTTAGAAATCCTGAAAGCGGTGCTTGGTTTTCGGGGTCCCGTATGCGGATAGGCTCCCAAAAAGTCCCACACATGTGGTATCCCCGTACTCGGGAGAAGCAGCAGAATGTATTTTGGGGTGTAATTTCACATATGCCCATGGCATGTGTGGGCAATATATCATTTAGTGACAACTTTGGGCAAAAAAAAAAAAAGTTTGTAATATTCCCGCAACTTGTGGCAAAATATAAAATATTCTATGTACTCAACATGCCTCTCAGCAAAAAGCTTGGGGTGTCTACTTTCCAAAATGGGGTCATTTGGGGGGGGGGGTGAGCTATTTTGGCATTTTATGGCCTTCGAAACTGTGATAGGTAGTAAGGAGTGAAATCAAAAATTTGCACCCTTAGAAATGCTGAAGGCGGTGCTTGGGTTTCAGGGCCCCGTACGCGGCTAGGCTCCCAAAAAGTCCCACACATGTGGTATCCCCATACTCAGGAGAAGCAGCAAAATGTATTTTGGGGTGCAATTCCACATATAACCATGGCATGTGTGAGCAATATATCATTTAGTGACAACTTTTTGAATACATTTTTTTTTTTTTTTGTCTTTATTCAATCACTTGGGACTAAAAAAAAAAAAAATATTCAATGGGCTCAACATGCCTCTCAGAAAATAGCTTGGGGTGTCTACTTTCCAAAATGGGGTAATTTGGGGGGGGGTTTGTACTTCCCTGCCATTTTAGCACCTCAAGAAATGAGATAGGCAGTCATAAATTAAAAGCGGTATAAATTCCAGAAAATGTACTCTAGTTTGTAGACGCTATAACTTTTGCGCAAACCAATAAATATATGCTTATTGGCATTTTTTTTTACTAAAGACATGTGGCTGAATACATTTTGGCCCAAATGTTTGACTAAAATTGAGTTTATTGGATTTTTCTTATAACAAAAAGTAGAAAATATCTTTTTTTTCAAAATTTGCGGTCTTTTTCCGTTTATAGCGCAAAAAATAAAAATCACAGAGGCAATCAAATACCATCAAAAGAAAGCTCTATTTGTGGGAAGAAAAGGACGCAAATTTCGTTTGGTTACAATATTGCATGACCGCGCAATTACCAGTTAAAGCAGTGCAGTGCGAAATTGAAAAAAGACCTCTGGTCCTTTGGCTGCCAAATGGTCCGGGGCTGAAGTGGTTAACCTTACAAAAATACTTTTTCACTGATGTTGATTTAAATGTTGTTTCGTCTATTGACAATCCTTCTAGCGGTGAGTGCGAGTCTGATTTACATGCCAGTCCGTTTTTGGATGACATTACTAATGTTTTATCTGAGCATGTGAAACCATTTTCTCCCTCCCAGTCATTTCCTTCTTCCCCCCTACCTTCCCCTTCCCTTTCCCCTCTCATATCATTCAAGATGTTTGTGCCTTTAATGACCTTGTTGATTTGGCAAGTGAGTCCAATCCGGTTTTGGAGGATGGTGATACTTGCCATAGTACAGTATCATTTAAGATGAGGTCTGATTTTTATCCTATTAATTCTCGAGGCAAAAACATGGATATGTATCAAACCTTGGTAGAGAGAGACCTCACTACGCTGGCACGCAACACCTCCAACAAAGTGGCTAATAATTTGTCTCCAGATGAAAAATTGTCCATTCAAAAATTATGGGCTGATCGTGAATTAGTCATAAAAAATGCTGATTAAGGGGATTCGGTAGTCGTTATGGATGCCATCTCTTATCGCAATGAGGCTATTAGACAACTTTCCGACCCCCTTACTTACTTTAAACTCAGTGGGAATCCCACCACCACCTTTAAAGCTGAACTGTCCTCTTTGTTGGATCGTGCAGTCTGTATGGGCCTCTTTACTGAAAGAGAGAAAGATATGTTTATACCTTCTTTCCCCGTTGTCCCAGTCTTTCACCATTTGCCTAAACTCCATAAGGGCCTCACACCCCTTACTGGTAGACCCATTGTGGTTGGCATTAATTCTCTTAATGAAAAACTGGGACAATGGGTTGACCAACAATTACAACCCTTGGTGGTGGAGCTACCCGGATACCTACGTGACACTAAACATTTGTTGTCCAGACTTGATGGTATGGTTTGGGGAGAGGGTTACAGCTGGATTACTTGTGATGTGTCTAGCTTGTATTCTTCCATACCTCACCATCTAGGCCTACGAGCAGTTTCCTTTTTTCTTAAAAAGTCGGGCAGATTTTCCTTAGCTACACAGGAATTCATCGTTTTATGTTTGGAGTATCTTTTAACACATAATTTTTTTATGTTCGACGGGGACATTTACCTCCAGAAATGCGGGACCTCCTTGGGAGCCACATTTTCACCCTCCCTAGCCAACCTATACATGGGATGGTGGGAGAGGTCCCGCATTTTTGGACCTGAAAGTCCCCGTCGAGCAGACACAGAGTTTTATTGTCATTATATTGACGACCTCCTGTTTATCGTCTCTGACCCTCACATCACTTTGGATCAATGGTTAATTTACATGAATGACAACCAATTGAATCTAAAATTTACGGGACATCATGATCCTGTCACCATTGATTTTTTGGATGTAAGGCTCGCGGGAGAAAACCATGAGATCGTGAGTAGCTTATATAGAAAACCCACAGCTGGGAATACTCTATTGTCTGCCAGTTCTAGCCATCCGTCGCACACCATTAAAAGCATACCGGTAGGCCAATTTTTACGGCTTTGCCGTTTATGCACTAGACAGGATGTATATGTCCGGGAGGCTCGCCTAATGACAGAGAGGTTTCTAGCTAGAGGATATTCCAAGTCCATTATCGATCGTGCTTCTCGCATTGCCAGTCAGGCATCCAGGGCGGAGCTTTTGGCTGACAAACCGGTTTTATGTAACAGTAAGGATAAATCTCAATCCATCCCTACTTTTTCTACCCCATATAGTTTGGAATTTCAAAAAAATAGGTAGAATTGTAACTAAATACCTTCCAATTTTGTCCAATGACCCAATTTATTCTAAAATCCTCACTAAAGTCTTTTGTTCCCTAGCTACTTTTGCAGCAAAAATCCTCCTTCCCATTGGATGCATTTTAAGGGTACCTTTAGATGTGGAGGCAATTCTTGTGTATACTGTCCCTTCATTAAGGGTGGCGACACCGTCACCTCCTCCTCTACAGGCAAAACCTTTAAAATCGGATCCTTTATTAATTGCAATACACGCTATCTCATTTATGTGATTACCTGTCTCACATGTTCAACTCAATATGTCGGCAGAACTATTCGTAGATTAAAGGACCGCTTATATGATCATCTTTATGACATTGACAAAGAACACGGTACCAATATAGCCCGACATTGGAATGAGTTTCATTCAGGTGACACATCTAGTTTGCGCATTCAGGGCGTTGATAAAATCATACGACCACCTAGAGGAGGGGACAAATTTGGGCTCTTGTGTAAGCAAGAGGTTAAATGGATCTTTAATTTAAACACTTGACAGCCTGCAGAACTTTGAGTGGGATGTTTCCCACTTTTACGAATAGTACCAATTCTTTTCTGCCAACTACTTTTTTTTATGTAACAACTTTCCTTGCTTCCTATCACTGCATTTTCTTTATTCATTGTTTTCATTTTCTGTCTTTTTTTTTCCTCCACTACCATTCTTCCTTCCTTCTTTCTTTTTCCTTCCTTGTTGGCACTGACAATCACAATGACATTTTTTGCAATTAGCACTTGTCATTATTATCCTTTTAGTAAAACCACCTTTCTTTAGTCGCATGTTGCATGTCGCATGCCACATGGCATTACCGTTGATTCAACAGGTACTTCAACGTTTCGCCATGTGTTTATGTATCCCACAGAAGAGAGAGATTAATATAAAAATGTTTAGCTACACAAGCTATATACATCTATGGACCACGATCTTGTGGTCTTTTCTAGATTTATAGTATTAATAAGGCTCTACTGCTGTTCTATAGTCCAGCTTTGACATCCATTTCCTTCATTTACTATTGGGCTTACTTATTTTATATTATAAATGGAGGTCTATTTTGTAGACTTCTATATATTATATACCTTATTACACAGTATATTTTACACCGGACTCTCTCTTTAGGTTTCATTCCAGCGCCATAAATATGGGGTTTCTATTTGCTCAGTTTTTTTGAATTTTTTGCATTTTTTTGCATCTTTTTGCATTTTTTTTGCATTTTTTACATTCATGTGTCTTTAATAACACGGGAACTCCATATATACATATATTTCCTGATCATATACATATATATTTTTTTGATCACATATCGCCTTGCGATTCACATTGAATCGCTGTATGTATGTCCCGTTCTTTTTATTGCATTTATTGCATTCTGTGTCATAGATCCTCATCTACCGCCGTTTTAAATCTTATTGCGGTGACAGATGTGGAGTCCTTTTTTACACTCCTAATGCGTTTTTGTGTTGTGCTGCATCTTGGAATTTTGCCATTTTTGGTTTTACCTCAAACATTTACGTGGGTTGTTCTTCATTGTATGCGGTATCCCGTTTTTTCATATTGGAAGTTTGTGTTGGTCTCGTTTGTATCATCTTTTACCCATTCCCATTTTGGATGCTATGTACATATTCTTCAGATTTAATTATGTTCTTCTTTTTTGAATTGTGCATATACCCTTGTTTTTGCAGCCTTTATTCAGTGGACCACAATATTGACACCTACGTTTTTGTACACATACTTACTTTCTTTGTATGTATTTTTTCTGTATTTTTGTATTAACCACACATTTATATACATTTTATTGGCATGTAATTTGTTGTTGGTCTTTACCCTGGCAGTACTACCCATACCTTAATGTTTTTTTTCTTTTGGGATTTGGGTGTGGGCTGCTTCAGCCAGGTGAGATCTTTTGAATGCAATCACCAGAATGATTAAGCTGTAGTGCCCTGATTGGCTGTTTAGTCAATGTCGGTCACCTGACTTTGGCTATATATATTTCGGTTTTTGCATTCTATCTTTAGCTATGACTAAGCGCCTTTGAGGCGTGAAACGCGTAAGCTACTGTTGCTGTTTTGCTGTATCGCATGAGATGTCACTACTTTGGATTTTATCTTTCGCCTAATAAAGACGTTTTTGCTGAAGAGCGGCCATCCAGATTTATTTTTCCTCTCTGTTGTGAGCAGAGCCGGCACCAGCTGTACCGAATCAGGGTGGACATCACTTTGCCTCCAGACTCAGAGCGGTATTCATATTCTTATGTCTTAAACCAGGGGTAAAGGAAAAAGGTTTAGTATATGTAAAATCTGCAAATGGGTTGAGTAAGGCCTTACTGTGGAAGATCCACAGACAGGTAAAAAGGCTCAGTGTAAAATTGTAATTTCAACTAAATGTCCTGGTAAGTTGTTGGGTGGAGACATGTTGCATGCTCTAGATAGTTCTGTCGTACCAGTGGAGAGGGGCCTCAAAGCCCATCGGCTGTGTGAAAAACAAATCACAGCCGTGGATAATGAGCCCCGACACTGATACAGCTTGGATTTGCAAACTGAGGCATTAAAGATGCCCAAAACCCTGACAGAAATAATTGAAGAGCCTGTAAAGGGGAGGGTACAAGGTCCAGACGAACCTCTATTGCACTTTGTACTACAAAAAAACCTATGGGCCTGTTAGGTCCTATAAGAAACAGTTAATGAGTCTCACTAACACTGAAGTGCTCTTAAGATACCTGTACTGTGATAAGGAAGGAAATAACATGGCTACTTGTCTCCTACCACAGCATATTCTGCAAATATACAGGCAGGATACTGTACCTCATGTTTTGGTCACCCGGAACTGAGGTATCATGGCATGAGCTAGAAGAACTTATCACAGACTGGATCCAACTAACAGATGAGGAACTAAAACCCCGAGGGATTCGGAGGTACAGATTAGCGTGGTTTGTTGAATGTGCAACCAGAACTCGCGTGATTGAAGTTTTGACAAAAGACAGTGACTGACACCTTTTGACCCAAGGGGAAGGGGATGCCTTAAAAGACGTCCCCAATTTCTTGTGATCAAAAGGAAAGACAGACATAGGACTAATTAAGACAGTCAGTTCTGGTTTGCACCTATGTACAAGGGAAAACAAAAAAGGGAACACAAACACCAGGTTACCCCAGAGATATTGTGAAAATCTTGTCACAAGAAATGTTCAATACTTTGTGTCAAGTTGTATGTGGATGACATTCTGGTAGCGGCTCCTTTGGAGCGACAATGTAAAATTGACACCTTGGCTCTGATGCATTTCCTTGCAGAACAAGGTCACAAGGTCAGCAAACTAAACTACAACTTTTGAAAAACAAGGTGAAATACCAGGGTTACATTATATCTCATCAAGGCAGACATCTGGATGCGATCCGAAAAGAGGCCCCAAACCATGTAAAAAAAAAAAAAAAAATGATGTCATTTCGTGGCATGGTAAATTTTTGTAGAGCATGGGTAGCTAATTATGCTACGGAGGTGGTGCCTCTTTCTGATCTCATCTATGGTACACAAATGTATGCAAAAGGTTCCATCCAGTGGAATGTGCAAGCAGAGGATCCATTTACAAAGGTAAAGCACCTCATTGTGGGTTCTACTGTGCTTAGCCTGCCCAATTACAGAAACCCTTAATCAGACTGTAGATTGTAAAGAGGGGTATATGACTTCTGTTCTCACTCAGGTTTATGGGAACACACACAAACTAAATGCATTTTACTTAACTAATTTGCCCCACTGTGTACAAGCTGTAGTAGCAGCCTCATTGGCCATACAGTCATCTGCATTGATAGTATAGTTCTACCTCTGGTACTTAAAGGTCTCACATGTTATTTCAGTGATCTTACTATAAGACAAAATCTCCTATTTATCTCCAGTCAAGCATTTATCATGCATGATTACACTTCTGGGACAACCACACATTACAATCAAGAAGTGTACTACATTGAATCATGCTACACTAATGCCAACACCTGGTGACAGGGATCCACATGATTGTAAAGCTCAAATCGATGAACGGGTATTCCCTAGGAAGGATCTCACTGATGTTCCCTTTCTAGATGCTGACATTTCCTTTTTTGTTGATGGGTCTTGTAGGAAAAAAAGGGATAAATCAAACGGCTTATGCTATAGTAACACATGACCAGGTCATTGAAGCCAGACCCCTTCCCAGGTCCTATTCTGCACAACAAACTGAAATTATAGGGGAAAAAAAATATTTATACTGACCAATACGCTTTCTCTACTATACACATATTTGCCCAGCAATGGAAAAATAGGGGTATGATTATACAGATCTCCAAGTAAATGATGAGGAACGGAAAGCTATTGATGAAACAAGGTTATCAGAAATGTAGACAACATCACCAGCAGGTGAAAATCAAAAGTGGTTACCTACAGGGTCAACACTGGTCAATGGTATATACACATGTATAGAAGGTAAACCCAACTTATCTACATCACTATTCAGGTATGCTGTGTTATTGAGTCATGGGCAGGCCCATACCTCAAAAGGAGGGGTGGTACAGGGTGTACACAACATATGGGTTTACAAAACTACTCTATGCATGGATTTTATTGAATTGAACAAATGTGAGAATAAGTATTGTATGGTTATTGTTGACAGGTCAAGGGATCCCCTCTCTGATTTACAGTAACAATGGCTCCCATTTTGTAAACTAAACAATACAAGGAATTGATATATGGTACAATATCTGACCTACTAGGGAGAATCACTATTTAGGTTATAACCCCTGGTCAGAACACCCCAGCCCCAATGCCAACTCCTTTTCAACTTAGTCCTTCCTTGTTTAAAACAGATTTTACCAACAAGGAACAATTAACCGCTTCCCGACCGCCAACTGTATATATACACGTCGGCAAAATGGCACGGCTAGGCAAAGGCACGTATATATACGTCCCCTTTAATTGCCTAGCCGTGGGGTCACGCGCACGCCGCCGGCGGCGCACTCGCGACCCTGGTCGGGAGCTCCATGACCACGGCCGCGGGACCAGCAGACCCGATCGTCGCTGGTGTCCCGCGATCGGGTCACAGAGCTGAAGAACGGGGAGAGGTCTGTGTAAACAAACCTCTCCCCGTGCTTCCTACTCTGCCTGTCATTGATCGGCTGTTCCCTGTCATCAGGAAAGCCGATCAATGATGTCAGACGTACAGCCACGCCCCCCTACTGTGTAAAAAAACATAATGTCGCAGTCACAATAAAAATCGCTGATTGCCGCCATTACTAGTAAAAAAAAAATATTAATAAAAATGCTATAAAACTATCCCCTATTTTGAAAACGCTATAACTTTTGCACAAACAAAATCAATAATCGCTAATTGCGTTTTTTTTTTACCAAAAATATGTAGAAGAATACATATCGGCCTAAACTGAGGAAAAAAAAAATGTTTTTTTTTTAGATATTTTTTGGGGATATTTATTATAGCAAAAAATATTGCATTTATTTCAAAATTGTCACTTTATTTTTGTTTATAGCGCAAAAAATAAAAACCGCAGGGGCGATCAAATACCACCAAAAGAAAGCTCTATTTGTGGGAAAAAAAGGACACCAATTTTGTTTGGGAGCCACGTCGCATGACCGCACAATTGTCAGTTAAAGCGTTGCAGTGCTGAATCGCAAAAAGGGGCCTGGTCCTTTGGCTGATAATTGGTCCAGGGCTGAAGTGGTTAAGTATAGAAACAGGATTTGGAGACAAATGTGAATGGATAGAATGGGTCAGATACACAACCCAAGCAAAGGGGTTAAGTGATTGTATTTTTTGTACAAACCCAAGACCACAACTAACCACCTTTCCTCTCCCTGAAGAGGAAATAAACTTGACTTGTATAATAAGACTGTTTTCAGGAAATATTACTGGGTCAGAATGTGTAAATGAGAAAAAGAGCTACCCTAAGACTAAAATGCAGTACAAGCACTACCAGGAAATTGTACTTGTTTCTCTAACAAAGATAAGGATAGTACAAAGGATGGCACTCTATCTCCTGAATACTCCTTCTCTTGCTTCACGTTGAAATAAAGGTTGAAATTATACATGTGATCAGGATATTGCGAGCAGGAAGTGGGAAGGTTTAAGTGTGATAAAAAGAAGCATGTAATCCTATGACAGGCAGAAATGGATTTTTGAAGCCTGAACGTACATGTAACCATTTCTCTTGCATATGCAAATAAATGTCTTAACTTGAATCGAGAAACGGTCTGAGAATACAGATTATTCCCCAACAGGAGTTAGAGTAAGAAAATAAACAAAACTTACAATATGGAATATCTTAGGTTTTGTGGAGAGGAGGGAATGGAAGGATTTGAAAACAAGTGTAAGGTCTGGAGAGACAAGGAGATACGTAGAAATTATGGGAGCAGACGAGGGGGAGAGGCTGGGAGACACGGCAGATGTTAAGCAATATAAGGTGGGAAGGGAGAGGAAGGGGGGGGGGGTGTATAATAACTGCAAATTGGGATGGTGTTTGAAAAGTGTTTTATCTTTTGATATATATATGCTATAAAGAAAATGAATGAAGAAATTGGAAAAAAAAAAGAAAAAGAAAGATTGGTTCACACCTACAGGCTACAGAGTCACATCTCTAAAACTGGACAGTGCTCTGCAAAATATCAGAACAGTGCAAAGGAAACTGAGAAGTGACATAAGGTAAAATTCAGTGCATAAAGGCTACATATCAAGATAGGTTAATCACAAAACAGATACTGTATATATTAAGAGCTATGTACACCAACACAGGATGGTACTGTGGGTGTACACTATCAAGGTAAACAGTGCCACGTTCTAATCATGGAACAATATGGATTGGAAATGGAAAAACTAACTTTGTAGGCACCACTGATAAAAAAAAAAAATGTTATTTATAACAATTCAGTGGTTGCCTACAAAGTCCATTTTTCCATTTCCAATCACAAAACAAAGACTTACTCATAAGGAGAGTCCAAAAAGATTGGGTCACAATAAGGTTACGCATCAGCTCTGAAAATGTAAAGTAGTCTGCAGATAGCACACAAAGGTCAAGCACCACAATATAGGGCCTAATCCCTGAAAGTCACAACATAAAATTCATAACACAGTAATCAGAGGTTCACTCAAAAGGCAAGTATTGGGAGACTGGTCACTAGGGATGGGCATTATGTTCGGGTCGAACATGATTTCTACTCGAACATTGGCTGTTCGCTGAATAGCGAACAATTTGGGGTGTTCGCGTCAAATTCGAAAGCCGCGGAACACCCTTTAAAAGTCTATGGGAGAAATTAAAAGTGTGAATTTTAAAGGTTAATATCCAAGTTATTGTCAAAAAAGTGTTTGGGGACCTGGGTCCTGCCCCAGGGGACATGTATCAATGCAAAAAAAAGTTTTAAAAATTGAAGTTTTTTCGGGAGAAGTGATTTTATTAATGCTTAAAGTGAAACAATAAAAGTGTAATATTCCTTTACATTTCGTACCTGGGGGTAGTCTATAGTATGCCTGTAAAGTGGCACGTTTCCCATGTTTAGAACAGTCTGACAGCAAAATTACATTTCTAAAGGAAAAAAAAGTAATTTAAAACTACAAGCTGCTTATAATGAAGTCAGTCCACATCAATACACATAAAAGTTAATTGATAAAAACAGCATGGGATTTCCCCACAGGGGAACCCCGAACCAAAATAAAAAAAATGGTGCGGGGGTCCCCCCAAATTCCACACCAGGCCCTCCAGGTCTGGTGTGGATATTAAGGGGAATTCCGCACCAATTTTTTTTTTTTTAAATGGCGTGGGGGTCCCCCTCAAAATCCATACCAGACCCTTTAGCTTTATCCAAGCATGCAACCTGGCAGGCCACAGGAAAAGAGGGGGGATGAGAGAGCGCCCCCCTGAACCTTACCAGGCCACATGCCCTCAACATTGGAAGGGTGCTTTGCGGTAGCCCCCCAAAGCATCTTGTCCCCATGTTGATGGGGAGAAGGGCCTCATCCCTACAACCCTTGCCCGGTGGTTGTAAGGGTCTGCGGGCGGGGACCCCGCCCCCTCTGACAACATGGGGAAAGCCATAGGGAAGTCCCCATGTGTCAGAGGGGCACGGGGTCTCTGGGTGGCCCGGCCCCTCCGTTATATAAGAACGGTCACCTGAACAGAAGCATCACACAGTGAAAGACTCCCACTGAGGTGGATCGTGTGGAGGACGAAGCGGAGAAGAAGATGCCAGATGAGAAGACCGGAGAAGGAAGCGGAGGAAGCATCCCCCCCTCTTTTCCTGCAGCCTGCCAGGTTGCATGCTCAGATAAGGGTTTGGTATGGATTTTTGGGGGGACCCCACGCCATTTTTTTTTATTTCGGCGCGGGGTTCCCCTTAAAATCCATACTAGATCTGAAGGGTCTGGTATGGAATTTGGGGGGACTGTCACACATTTTTTTTTTATTTTGGTTTGGGGTTCCCCTGTGGGGAAATCCCATGCCGTTTTTATCAATGAACTGTTATGTGTATTGCCGGACCGACAATTCATTATAGCTGCAAGAAGTTTTAAATTACTTTTTTCCTTTAGAAATGTAATTTTGCTGTCAGACTGTTCTAAACACGGGAAACATGCACCACTTTACAGGCATACTATAGACACCCCCAGGTACGAAATTTAAAGGAATATTACACTTTTATTGTTTCACTTTAAGCATTATTAAAATCACTGCTCCCGAAAAAACATCCGTTTTTAAAACTTCTTTTTGCATTGATACATGTCCCCTGGGGCAGGACCCAGGTCCCCAAACACTTTTTATGACAATACCATGTATATAAAATGTGTATAGGATCCGCGCTTAGGATTGGAACTGCAGCCTCCCAGATGGATACTGCACACAAGTGTGTAGTAAAGGAAATGGTTTTAAATTAAGGGGTGGTGGCGCTGTTCAGGGTAGATATGGAGAGAACAGAATAAAAATATAGATATGTAAAATCATATAAATGGATAATTATAAAACAGGTATATATAAATAGTAAAATATATACATGTATACCTGATATGAGAGTAGAAGTATGATAGGATAAAGGAATATGCGTATAACTGACAAGGAAAGTAGATGTAAGGAGCAATATGGCAGTATCACTTAAGATCAACAAGAAAAAGTGACTACGTGCAACACCTCATACACCTAATGGGTACTAGGTAAATAGGTCAATACATCAATATGTGTGAACAATACCATGTGACACTCTAAGGTAAAAGATAAATAAATAAAATAATTAAAAGTAAAAAGTGAACTTCAAAGTGACTCCGTGATGAGATGGATAAAATATTGAATATATCCAATTAATACATAATGAATACTGTGCCAAAATTATAAATATATATACACTCGTCAGTGTGTCCAAAATGAGGATAAAGTAAGTGTTTGATCTAAAAATAAAGTGATTCAAGTGCACATATACAAATGTGGTAAGTAAATACTTGAAAAAATATATATAATTAAAAAATATATATAATAGAGAAATAAAAAATCTATGAAAATTGTCCCAAACGGTCAATATTAATGATCAATAACAATGATGGAGTCCTATGCTGTCCTCTGAAAAAATCAACAATCTCGCAACATCGTATGACATATAGGAAAAATGACTTGTACACGGTGACCATTCAAGTGCTCCCCTCCTTCCGTCGAGTGCCCCCAGAAGTGCAAACACTCACCGGAGTACCTAACCCCTGCAGGGGTAATAGGCGTATAATCTCCTTGGGGGTTCCTCCTCAGTGGGGACGGCTTGTCCAGGAAAAGGCCTCCTCCGTGGTGATGTCCAGCCTCTGCACCTCTTCAGGGATGGGGGGTAAAAACTCCAGTGGGGTCCATGTATAAAAAAATATGGAACTAATAGTGTGATATTGCCAGGAAATTCTTTTATTAAAAATATGTTTTTTTTAAAATATGAAACCTTGACAATATAGCCGATCGGCTTTAAATCAAGAGTCATGCAAAAAGAAAACAAGTAATTTTAAAAGTAATTTTAAAAAGCAGAGCGCGCAGCTGGAGGGCAGAGCGGTGAGGGCACCGCAAAGCCCCGGGTACAGCGTGCGTTCCACAGACAGCGCTTCCGAAACTGGAAGTCGCTACTAGGAAGTGACGTATTGCGTGCCGAGGGTATCGCCTGACGTACGTTTCGTCGGTAGGACGTCTTCCGAGGCGATACCATCTTGGCACACCACACGCTATAAGAAGACTGGGGTGGAGCCGCGGTGACCAATAACATAGGGATGGGCGTGTAAACAGCACGAATGCCGGACCAATGGGGATTCATTAAGTGCGGACCAAGAGGCATTAAGTGAATAGACATACTCAGCCTATTAGATTGCAGAACCACCCCGGGATTGCTAAAATTAACCCTTCCCTAGTGCCATGTCATAAACCTTAAATGTGTATAAGGACCGCAGCTCCCATCCCAGCATATTAAATTAGGGTATTACAGAAAAAGACCGGAATAAACATTTAATAATAAATAATTACAAACCCTATGTCTCTAAAAGAATGTATATTAAAAATTCCATATTAGAGATCTGGGTGGATGGTTAGAAAAATTAAATTAATATAGTGCACTAAAACGGCTAGTTTGAGAGAATAAATGTAATACATGAAGTAGTGGGGATGACTATGTAGGATGCCATAAACCTTTAGGGTGGAGTAAAGGAATCAGTAAATGGATTAAAAAAATTATTAGTACAATAAATCAAAGTTATAAAAGTAAAAATATCCAAAGGGAAATAAATTGTATCCTGGATGAATGTGGTAAAAATTATATGACTGTGAAAATATGTTTAAGTGTAAACAATGAAGATAATGAGACCTGAAAAGCGACTGACACCAGACTTTAATATTATGCAACACCACCAATAAGTGTGTTGTGTGAGAGGCAACTATAAATATGATTAAATAAATATAGAATGTGACGGTTATGAATAAATACGAGTGATTAAATGCAGTGATTAAATAATAAGGAAAAAAGGTGTAGGTAGCATAGACAGTAAAAATAGGGGAGGTATGTGTCAGGGCTCTAGCCGCCCTGGGCACGTTAGCCTGAGGGTGCGCGGGCACCTGGGCAGCCCTGGTCCCCCTGAGCGCCAGCGCGCACGTCGGCGCGCGCCGCGGGCGCATGCACGCGCCCACCGGACATGTGCGCGCGCTCCCGTGTGCGAATAGCGCGCGCGCGCACCCCCGTGGGTGTGCACGATCGGCGCCGCTTTGGCGCCAGTGGCCCTATTTAAAGGGGACAGCTGCCTGCATGCGGCGCTGTCCGTCTCAGCTCCCACCTGTGACCCCAACCTGAACCTGTCTGTGTATCCTGTCTGTGACCCGGCCTGCCTGACTCTGCTGCCTTCTCCGTTCCTTGACCCGGCTTGTTTGATCCTGCTTTGGACTGTGTTACTGCTGCTGAACCTCCGGCTTGTCTCCTGACCATCCCTCTGCCTGCCGTCTCTGCCTGACTGCCTTACCTGTTGTGACCCGGCTTGCCTGACCATCCCTGCTTCCAGTGTCCCTGCATAGGTCCTTCTCTGCTGCCGTCCACTGCTGGTCTACTGCTGCTGCTGTCTGCTACTTCTGCCGTCTGCTGCTGCTCCTGCTGCCGGTCTACCTCCTGCACCCTGGTTGTCTGCCGAACCTTCATCTGCAGTCCTACCATCCGGCCAAAGACCTGCATCCACCCAGCATCGGCCACCTGCATCCATACGGACACTCCTACCCGCTGTGTTCACGGCTACGCTGTTCCCAATCCAGCAGGCCCTGAACCAGAGTTGTAAGAGAGGTCTCCAACCACCAAGTCAGGCTCATCACTACCAGGTACCTAACAGTATGTATCTAAAATAGAAAGTAGTATATAGTATATACAACATACATTCCTAAAATCGTGGGGGTGTCTTATGAGGTGGAAAAATAATGAATAATTGAAATATGTGGA
This sequence comes from Lithobates sylvaticus, assembly GCA_028564925.1. Taxonomy (NCBI): domain Eukaryota; kingdom Metazoa; phylum Chordata; class Amphibia; order Anura; family Ranidae; genus Lithobates; species Lithobates sylvaticus. The sequence goes on along the minus strand of CM053031.1, from coordinate 179,553,387 downwards.
AATGGCGAAATATATATATAATGAATGATAAGCCAAACAAGTTTGGCTTATCATTCATTATATATATATATTTCGCCATTTCCACATATTTCAATTATTCATTATTTTTCCACCTCATAAGACACCCCCACGATTTTAGGAATGTATGTTGTATATACTATATACTACTTTCTATTTTAGATACATACCTCCCCTATTTTTACTGTGGAACAAACGCTGTACACGGGGCTTTGCGGTGCCCTCACCGCTCTGCCCTCCAGCTGCGCGCTCTGCTTTTTAAAATTACTTTTAAAATTACTTGTTTTCTTTTTGCATGACTCTTGTTTTAAAGCCGATCGGCTATATTGTCAAGGTTTCATATTTTTAAAAAAACATATTTTTAATAAAAGAATTTCCTGGCAATATCACACTATTAGTTCCATATTTTTTTATACACGGACCCCACTGGAGTTTTTACCCCCCATCCCTGAAGAGGTGCAGAGGCTGGACATCACCACGGAGAAGGCCTTTTCCTGGACAAGCCGTCCCCACTGAGGAGGAACCCCCAAGGAGATTATACGCCTATTACCCCTGCAGGGGTTAGGTACTCCGGTGAGTGTTTGCACTTCTGGGGGCACTCGACGGAAGGAGGGGAGCACTTGAATTGTGTCACCGTGTACAACTTTTGATTTTTCATGTTCGTTTCCATATACTTTAACGGTGTTCGAACAAATTTTTTGCCTGTTTGCATATTCTGGTATGAACCGAACAGGGGGGGGGGGGGGGGTGTTCGGCCCATCCCTACTGGTCACCAGCTTTGAACCTGGGGAGCACTCTATGGCAAACAAGCTTAGTACAACAAGTGTGAAAAGAGTCACAATGCAGAGCTTAGTGTTCAAAGGATGCATGGTATTGTAATATTCAGACGTGGACTTCTCTGACACTCCACATTCCTCACGTTCCAACCCAGGGCAGGCTGATATGCTGAAGCAATTTGAGCTAATATTACAGTGTGCCCTGAAGCAGATTACAGAACACCTCTCCAGAGAAATCAGGGAGCTGGGCCAACGTACATCTGACCTGGAGCAGAGGGTAGACGATCTAGAAACCCTCTTTAGCAATCATACTGATGAGATAGAAGCTCTGCGTGAGGAAAACCAATCCCTCCAAACCCAGCTAGAAGATTATGAGAACAGGGCCAGCATGCCAACATAAGGATCTGTGGGATCCCAGAGACTGTGCTAGATCTCCAATCCACGGTCACTGCCTTATTCCAGAAGCTATTCCCGTCCATTCCTATTGGATGCCTTGAAATGGATCGGTACATAGAGCCCTAGCTCCACGCTAGCCGGAAGGTCCCTCTCATTTCAAGGCAACTACTACCAGTTATTCGCTGACCTCTCACAGACGACCATTGCTAAGCGAAGAGCGCTCAAGCCTCAATTGCAAATTCTGCAGCAACATCATATCGCCTACACTTGGGGATTTCCCTTTTTCCTCCGTTTCACCTATCAAGGCTGTAAACATTTCTGCAAGACATCAGAGGATCTTCACTGCCTCCTACAACATCTACATCTGGCCTCACCTCCATCACCTTCAGTCCCTCAGAGCCAGTGACGTCGCTCAGCCTAGCGATCCCCGCAGAAGGCCTCTGCATCTTCATCTGGTTCAACCAAGCGTGGCAGATTCTTCTCACCGTCCCAAGCTCCACTGAACACAATGGACTGATGGTAACCCCCTAGCTAAATCTTCCATTTTCCCATCAGGGTTCGGTTGCACCCCCTATGGGATCCACCTTTTCTTGGATACCCCCCCCCCCCCCCCCTGTTAGGCATTTGACTGCCTGTTGCTGGGAATCTGAGATACCCTTCTGCAGACGAAAATGTAACAATAACTGTAAGCGCAAATAAAGTGCATGCAGAGTAAATCACAACTATTGTGTCATTAGTCCATAGGAAAATCAGATAATTCAAAGTTTAAAAGTAAAGTAATGGCAGGCAACAGCGGCTGCTGTACTGAAAGAGTTGGCGTATAGAGAGCTCTGTGTATAGGGAGACAAAAGGGAGAACGTAGGAAGCGCCACCTAAGTGCTGAAGATAGACCAGACCATCACACAGCCTCGCACAGGGACCGGATCCAGACACAGGGACCTTCCCAGGGACTCCATATACACAGATGAGCCTATGATGTTCCTACTTTTTGTAAGTGTGTTATTTTACCTTGCCATTAAAGCTGCTTTTAATACTGCACTTAGGTGGCACTTCCTGTGTTCTCCCTTTTGTCACCCTCCTGCAGACAGGCTTGTTTATGTGAACTTGTTTCTCTGACAAAACCTACTGCTAGATCTCAGAATTCATCTATACTGTTAGGTTTGTTCCTTAAACATGTTCCCTGATCTGTTTGAAAGTTATCACGGCACCTATGATCTCTCAGAGACCCTTACCTCAACTCCCACCCAATATCCCACCCTCCTCCAGACCTCGCCCAGGTGATCTTGGGATTGGATCTAACCATTTCCTTAACCCCCCCCACCCCTACCCCCTGTCTATTTGATATATCTCTGAGAACTCATGGACCCCTGACCCTTGGGTCACTTTTTGTAGTGCTCCGGGGATTTGTAATATCACACCCCTGATGACTCGACTCTAAGTACCTGCAAAACATTGTCAATATACATTGGATTCCGCATACAGACCTAAAATGGTCTGATGGGTAAACCCCTCATATTTCACTTTCTGCTAACCGCTTTGAATTCATTATTCATTGTTATTTAGCTCAAGTTTCTTCATATTTTGAGGTAACCTATACCCCACCCACACACAGCTCTGTCTGGGCATAACCGATAAAAAGCTACCTGCACATCACATTCCCCTCGACGCTCGCTCATAGAAAACTCCCTATCATATAACGTATTCTTTATAATCCTAAATCCTGAGTCACCTTGTTGTCGATGGCCTGGCTATTCTCACTGACATTCTACCCCAATATATCTTCATATAGACGGCTCCTGTGTCCCCCTCACAGCTGCCCGTGGATGTCCCCTATTGGACTCTCCCTAGGCTACACAACCCCCTCTGTTCAGGTATTTCTGACCTGCCCAGATGGGATTTGCACACCCCTCCTGTCCTTTCCACCCCCCCCCCCCCCTTACGATCGTTTGCTTCAGTCAAAGCGCATGTAGTTTGCCTCCAGGAAACCCACTTCACAAACCAATTTTCCCCCAAATCGGTTGGCGCCTCTTACCCACAAATATTAACAGCCTCAGCCACCACTAAACAAAGGGGAGTCCTTGTAGCTTTCCACCGCACTACCCCCTTCACACTTCAGGAGGAGATTAAGGACCCTGAAGGCAGATACATCATTTTGATTTGACGTTAAGGTTACAGTTGTGTCTTACTACGCCCAAAATCGTAATCCCACATCTTTTCTCTCACATCTTCTACAAGTTGTGGACACACAAACATGGCACTGTTTTGATTTGCACTGACTCTAACCAGGTTATCTACCCCTTTTTGGACAAAGGCCTCCACAAATCCAAACAAACTAACTTTCCAACAATTGCTGCATCGCCACTCACTACTAGTCTCCTGGACAGAGGTCAACCCTGTCAGACACTGTCACGCATTGACCACATCTTCATCACAATCAGGTCTTCACCCTCTTCTCCTCAGTCATCCTACCATTTACTTGGTCAGGCCACAATGCCATCCTCACCTCTCTAGAATCCCTAATGCCCAGGCAGATGGACCACACTTGGTGCCTAAATGACACCCTCTTGGCCCACCCTTCACACCGCATGGAAATCTCCAGAAGAAGAAGAAGAAGAAGAAGAAGAAGAAGAAGAAGAAGAAGAAGAAGAAGAAGAAGAAGAAGAAGAAGAAGAAGAAGAAGATAGCCGGACTTCTCCGCTCGGTAAAAGAGCTAGGTAAATGGCAGAGGAGTCCGGCGAGAAGACCCCCAAGACGAAAGAAGACCCCCGGAGCAGTGCAATAAAATATTTTTTGTGTGTTTTTTTACTTTACATTTTACACCTTAGGTGAATGGGTAGGGGTACATCGTACCCCATACTCATTCACATAGGGTGGGGGGCCGGGATCTGGGGGACCCCTTATAAAAGGGGACTCCCAGATTCCGATAAGCCCCCCGCCCGCAGACCCCGACAACCAATGGCCAGGGTTGTCGGGAAGAGGCCCTTGTCCTCATCAACATGGGGACAAGGTGCTTTGGGGTGGGGGGCCGCACGGCCCCCTTTTCCCCAGGGCACCCCCCATGTTGAGGGCACGCGGCCTGGTACGGCTCAGGAGGGGGGGCGCTCCCTCGTCCCCACCCCTTTCCTGGCCTGCTGGGCTGCGTGCTCGGATAAGGGTCTGAGATGGATTTGGGGGGGACCCCCACGCCGTTTTTCGGCATGGGGAGTCCCTTTAAATCCATGCCAGGTGACGGAGCTAGTGCGCCGGCATTTACTGCCTACGCTAGCTACGTACCTGAAGTCACGTGCTAAATGAACGGACTTTCCGATGAGCGGCAAGTCCGTTCATTTCAAAAGTCTGGCGGACTAGCCTACTAACGGCGGGATTGTCCGCCGGACTGCCAAGTCCAGCGGATAATTTTAAAACAAAACTTAAAACTTTAGTCCGCCGGATTTTTTGGAAAAAAGTCCGTCGGAGGCCCACACACGAGGGGATTGTCCGCTGGACTTGAGTCCAGGGGATAATCCCGCGGGATAGTCCCTTCGTGTGTACGCGGCATTATAGATAACAACCGTTGCAAAGCAAACCAATCGTGAAGACCTGGAAAATCCCATGCCTCATAGTCCTGGAAACAAAGAATAGAGTTACCGGAGCCATGATTTACGCCAAAATAGAAGCAGTTCTCCTAGACAGGGTTCAAAAATGTGAACGCCTTTGGAAACCTTGGGTCGACCATTATCTACCCTCTGACTTTGACAACACCCTACTACTACCCTGAATAACCATACTGACAACTTTGTTTACCCATAGAGACTAGATCCCCAATCCCCACTCCCCTCCTCCCAGGGGAAACCCCCCCTTTTTTTCTCTTTGTCCCTCATCTTCTCTTTCCAAGCTGCATTCCCCCTCTTCCTCTACTCCCCCCCCCCCTTTCTCACCTCCTCTCTCCATCTTTTTGCTCCCCCTCTCTTCAGCTCTTCTCTCCTGGATGTAAACTTCTCAGCTCTAACCGACATTAATACTCATTTTGTTGAAGCTAGGCATCTCTGTCGGACCACAATCTCCCTAAGTCAAGATCCATGAATGCTTACAGGCCCATCACACAATCTAACCTATACCCGGTATGAGGACAATCAAATATCTGGTTCCTGGCAAGCCTCCAGGTGACTTCATCAGGAGTCACCAATAATTAACCAAGGTTCTCAGAGACAAAACGGTTCCTAGACTACACCTAACCATAATCCCCTGCATGTCATTTATCTGCTGGCCTGTCTTGTGTAGTCATATGTTGCTTTATCTTACTTTGCTGATATTTTCTGTATGTTTTGTTGCACAGGGCTGCGTCCCTACCTCTTCATTGAGTTACTACTCTACAATTAACCTCCCCCCCTCATCCAGGGGAAAATGTCTTTCAGTTGTATTCTGTTGAGATTTCTTGTTTTCTTTTACCTTCAATAAAAAAATTGTACAAGAAACCATATAAAACAGTTTAATCAATTTCAAGACTTAAGGGAAAAAAACATGCACAAAGCACCAAAAACGTTGATACATGAGAAAATTTTTGAAAATATAGATAGAGTTTACCTTAGAGCAGAGGAAAAAGTATAAAACCTCCTAGGATACTAGCCAAAAACTGCTGCATGATGGTTAGGGTGGAGTTATACCTTTTTTCTGTTTGCCAATATACGGTACACCCCCTGAAGGCAGCTGCATATAACCAAATTGTCCAAGAATTACTATCTCCCATTGTTTCTCATTGGACGCTAAAAAATTTGATTTAAAACATTAAAGGTTTAATACTATTTTAATGTACTTCTGATCCTTTCAATATAACATTATACTCTAACCTGCAGCATTCATTTTTGGTCAATTGAGTTTTAAAATGATAAGCTACTGTTTTATAAATGTGCTGATCAACATTACCTAAGCCTGTTTGTATCTCCAAGCAGCATATGTAAGTAACGCTCAAGAGAATGTTCATTCAAAGCACAGCGCAGCCAAGCACGGCCCCTCCCAATGTCAGTCGTTATGGTCTTTAAGGAGTAGAATCTCTGAAGTTCATGCTTGTTAAGTATTTCTTTCACATACACCCAAAACATTGGATCTGTAAAGAAGAAATAAAACAATAAGTCATATATGACTGTTATAGTGATATGCAAGAACCATGTTAAAGCGCATAAGGAGAGGTTTATATACTTACATTCCAATTTTTTTTTATCTATATTTTTTTTGTTATGTTACAGAAAATCAGTTTCAATGAGTAAGTCATAACAATTGACAACTGCACTTTCTCTTTCTGATTCTTTCATACTGGATGTAATTTGATTGCATAATTTATGCCGTACTTTGGGGTCAATCACTAAAGGATTTCACAAGCATTATAATGCGTGACTCATTTTTCAGAAAGAGTCAATTCATCAAAGTAAAATATTGAATGTGAGGTAAACACCACAAAAATTAGATAGATAAGTAAAGTCAGTTAACTGAAAAACACACACATTCATTATTTATCACCTGAGGTAGGCAGCCATTATTTTAGTAATGCACAAAATAACAATGCGAGGAACTCTGCACTGGCCAGTAAGTTAAAAGTATACCGTGTATTATGCCCCGTACACACGGTCGGATTTTCCGACGGAAAATGTCCTATCGGACAAATGTTGTTGGAAATTCCAACCGTGTGTAGGCTCCATCGGATTTTCCGACGGACAAAGTTTTATCTCCTGCTCTCAAATTTTCCGACAACAAAGTCCTATCGGACTTTTTCCGATCATGTGTAGCGAATTCCGACGGACAAAGTGCCACGACATGCTCAGATCACATTACAAGACCAAAGCTATTGGCTACTAGCCTCTACGTAGTCCCGTCGTAGGCAACAAACGTCACCACGTTCACAATGATCGGATTTTCCGACAACTTTGTCCGACCGTGTGTATGCAACACCAGTGTCGGACAAAATCCGTCGGAAAAATCCGACCGGATTTTCCGACCGTGTGTACGGGGCATTAGTGTGAAATTATTCTACCCTAAGCTCAAGAATGAAAATTAACATTAACCAGAGGGAGATCATTCTGTGAATGAAAGCACACTAGAATGTGCTGAGGCATTTGTGTAGGAAGGAGGGTTTTGGGTTTCTGGAGAACTGGGCTGACTTTCCAGTTGGTTACTGGCTCTATAGTAGGGACAGTAGGGGGAGAGGATGGCCAAAAAGTTGGAGGGGCTTTTAAACTACGTAGTGGGGGAGAAGGATAGCCAGCAGTAAGCGAAGGTCAGAGGGTGCTAATGGAGGCACTAGCGGTAATATAATCCTAACACCCAAACCAGGGATGAGTGAGTTGGCAAATCAAAATCACAGACTCAGTACCGAGTCTGTACACAGACTCCCCTCTCTGTACCGATCGGTACAGAGAGGGGAGGGAAGAACCGGCGTCATGACGTGACGCCGGTTTGTGTACATGTGATCGCTCCGTCATTTGACGGAGCGATCACGTGGTAAACGGCCACTATCAGCGGCCGTTTACCGTGATCCGTGATGCGCCGGGTCCTCAGGACCCGGCGGTCACGGATTTTCCCGAGTGCGCGCCCCAGGGGGCGCGCGGGAGCAAGTTTCTGGGAGGACGTCCGTAGGACGTCCACTTAGAACAAGCCGACCTCGCTGTGGCCGTCTTTCGACTATAGCGCGGTCGGCATGTGGTTAAAGGCCCATCATTTCTTAAATGTCTTAAAGGACAACATCATGCCCCAATTGTTGGATACCCCAACAAGAAAGAATGCATTACTGAATTTATTAATAACAAATAACTCAGGTCTGGTGGCAGATGTGGAAATACGGGACAACTAGGGCACCAGTGATCACTGGATAATTACATTCAACATGAATCACAGTAAAAAGAGGCACGAGGCTAGTACAAGAACACAAAATTTCAAACTAGCCAACTTTTCTAAATTGCACTCAATACTACAAGATATTAAATGGGACCAATTCCTAAAAACATTGAACCCTGAGGAAAAATGGTAGTGCTTTAGGAACATATAAAATAAAAGGTATTATCCAGTGCATTCCAATGGGCAATAAATATAGAAGAGTGAAGGTAAACCTGGGGGGCTAAACCATAACGTAAAAAGTCATATTAAAAAAATAAATAAAGCTGAGGGGTCATTTTCAGCATTCCAACACTACAAGAAATGCAATAAGAAGTGTAAGACTATGAGAGACACATAGTGGAGGAGAGTACAAAAAAAAAATCGCAAGACAGTTTTAAAATATATTAACACTAAAAAAGCGAAGACCAAAGCATATTGACCATATAAAGGATGATGAAGGTAAGTTGGTTAGAAATGACAAGGAGAAGGCAACTGTACTAATTGCTTTCTTCTCCTCAGTTTTTACACAGGAAAGGTAGGGGTATAGTAATCAAGACTTTATCATTAGTAATGCATCACAGACTGTACCTTTGTGGCTAACCGAAGCTGGTGTCCAAAAAAGACAAGAAAAGCTCAACACAAATAAATCACCAGGACCAGATGGCATACACCCGAAAGTCCTCAAAGAACTCAGTCAGGTTATAGGCAAGCAGTTATTCCTAACTTTTATGGACAGCATACTGACATGCTCGCTGACTGCCGTAAAAAGCCTATGTGGTACCAATATTCAGAAAAGGGCAAAGATATATTCCTGGAAACAACAGGCCAGTCATTCCAACATCAATCAGTGGCGGTGCGTGCATAGAGGGCGCAGGAGCGCCGCCCCCTCTCTCCTGCACCGCTCTATAACCAATAGATTCATGCATTGCATGAATCTATCTATTGTCACCGCTGCCGCCCCCTATTCAGGTGTCCGGCCCCTTGTCGGGCGACGGCATCTGAATTACAGCGGGGGGGGGGGTGTTTTTGGAAGCCCCCTTTCAGAGCTGTAAGCTCTAATAGGGGACCTGATTAGAGCGGTGGGCTCTAATAGGCTTCCATAAGTGTAAACAGCGGGCGCAATGCTTTGCGTTTGCTGTTTACACAGTATTGTGTGTTAGAGAAGCGAATACATCGCTTCCCTAACACAGACCCGCCTCTTAGCCAATCAGATTGCCAATCTGTGTTACCGGTCCCCTGATTGGCTGAAGTCACAGGCGCTGTGATTGGACGCCTAGGCGTCCAATCACTGCAGAAGACAGGAGGAGCACGGGAGAAGATGTCGGGTCGATGAGGAGACACCGCTCGCCGCCTGACAAGGTAAGTGCCGGTAGATGGGGGGCAGAGGGCACATTGGCAGCATTAAATGGGCACAGTGACAGCGTTAGATGGGCACGGTGGCAGTGTTAGATGGGCACAGTGGCAGCATTTGAGGCACAATGGCAGCACTTGGGGCACAGTGACAGCGTTAGATGGGCACAGTGGCAGCGTTAGATGGGCACAGTGGCAGCTTTTAATGGGCACAGTGGCATTTGAGGCACAATGGCAGCACTTGGGGCAAAGTGACAGCGTTAGATGGGCACAGTGGCAGCTTTTAATAGGCACAGTGGCAGCTTTTAATGGGCACAGTGGCAGCGTTAGATGGGCACAGTGGCAGCATTTAATGGGCACAGTGGCAGCATTTAATGGGCACAGTGGCAGCGTTTGATGGGCACAGTGGCAGCATTTAATGGGCACAGTGGCAGCCTTGGATGGGCACAGTGGCAGTGTTTGATGGGCACAGTGGCAGCATTAGATGGGCACAGTGGCAGCATTAGATGGGCACAGTGGCAGCGTTTGATGGGCACAGTGGCAGCGTTTGATGGGCACAGTGGCAGCGTTTGGGGCACAGTGAGGCTGTTTGTTTGCCCCCCCCCCAAAAAAATTTTGAGCACCAGCCGCCACTGCCATCAATAGTATGTAAACTATGGGAGGGGATGATAAGGGACTATATTCAAGAATTTACTAATGAGAATAGAATCATTAGTAGTAATCATTATCGGTTTACGAAAGGTCATTCTTGCCAAACCAACCTGTTAACATTCTATGAGGAAGTGAGCTGCCATCTAGATAAAGGTAGACCTGTGGATGTGGTGTATCTGGATTTTTCAAAAGCCTTTGATACAGTCCCCAATAGACACTTAATTTACAAACTCAGGCCTGTAGACATGGACGACAGGGTTTGTTCTTGGATAGGAAACTGGTTACAGTGGTGCGTACAAAGGGTGGTGATAAATAACATGTACTCAGACTGGTCTGGAGTGTTAAAGTGGGTTACCCCAAGGCTCTGTCCTAAAACCAATTCTGTTTAATTTATCCGTAAATTATATAGAGTAGGGATGGGCCAAATGACCCATTGTTCAGTTCGCATCAGAACTTTTGAACATTACGAAAGTTCGAAACCAAATAACGAACCCCTTTGAAGACTATGGGACCTGAACGTGAACAAGCAAAAGTGTCCATTTTTAAGGCTTATATGCAAGTTATTGGGCATACAATGGTTATGGGGGTCTGGGTACTGCCCTGGGGTACATGTATCAGTGGAAAAAAGTTTGTAAAAAACATAATTTTCAAAAGAGCAATGATTTATTGATGCTTAAAGTGAAAGCATAAAAATTAAAAATTCCTTTTAATATAGTGCCTGGGGGGTCCCCTTAGCCCACCCGTAAAGTATCCCAACTGCACTGTGTATATAAGCTCCTGCAGCAATAATTGCATTTATAAAGCTTTCTTCATTTTGTAAGCAACGGCTTGGGGAGTCAGTCTGTATAATGAGGCCACAATGTAGCGCACTGGTAGCAAGATTAGATATTTGTTGGATAAATTCTGGTGTCTCTACCATAGACATTGGATATAAGTAACGGTGCAGAAAAAATTATCTTTGGGTGTCGGTCGGTGGCGCCTTCACACAGTAACCCTATACTCTATATAAAAATTGGAATGATATGCGCCTGTCAAACAAGTGCGGAAAAATTGGTCTTTGGGTGTTAATTGTGCCCATGAAAAATACACCAAAAACATTATTCCAAATGAAATCAACACCCACAACACTAGGCAGCCTAGAAGTCCTGCAGAGATTCCACATCCCAAAAAAACTTAATCGTGACATCGGCATCAGGGGGCTTCACAGCAGCTGGTAATCCAGGACTGTGGATGGTCAGACAGTCCACGGAGTCTGTGGACAGATGCATTCTATGATCAGTAACAAAACCTCCAGCAGCACTGAATGCCCGTTCGGAAAGCACGCTGGATGCAGGGCAGCCCAGCAGCTCAATAGCATACTGGGCAACTTCTGGCCAGTGGTCTATTCTCATGACCCAGTAAGCCAGTGGATCGACTGGAAAGATACCCATCTCTGTTTTTGCCCCCAGATAATTGTCTACCATGTGATGAAGATGGGTTGTGGAAGCTGACAGCCCTGGATGGCGAGGACTAAAAAAAAATTAGAAATGCATCACTTAGGCGGCCGCCTCCTCCACTGCTCCTCTCTTGACCAACAGAAGCCTCAAAACAATGTTTTCCATGACACTGAAACCTACCAGAGTCGGGAAAAGCATTTGATAAACTCTTGTTTAAGGTGTCCTCAAGAGATTTCATCTTCTGCACTCTCTGTGGGGATGGGATGAGTTCTGGGACTTTCCCCCTATAACAGTGGTCAAGGAGGGTTGCCAACCAATGGTGATCATTTTCCTTTACGCCACATATTCTTGGGTGCTTTCGCAGGATTTGAAACATGAGGGAGCCTATGCATCGCAAATTTGCGGAGGCATGAGAAGCAGATTCATAGGGGTCACTGAGGATTACAGTATCTGGAACTGCCTCCTCCAAGCCACATACTACTCCCAAGGGTTCTGGGGATTGAAAACCATCTCTTACTGTTTGACGTATGTCTTCTTCTGCTTCAATGCCTCCGTAACTGCCAGTATCCTCCTCCTCCTCCTCTCTCTCCTCTTGTGTGTTCTGTGGCATAGGAACAATGGTGTCTGCATAAAGTGGGCCTTGAGAGAAAAGGAAGTCCTCCTCTTCATCCCACTGCTCTGCCTCAAGTGCCCTGTCCATAATTCCACTCAGAGACTGCTCCAGCAGGAACACAACAGGGATTGTGTCACTGATGCATGCATTGTCACGGTTCAACATCCTTGTGGCCTTCTCAAATGGTTACAATGCAGTGCATCCTTTATGAGCAGCCATTAGCGTGGGGAAAAAAAGCACAGCCAGCCTGAGCCTGCAGTTGTGTCATACTCATACAGGTACTCGTTGATGGCCCTCTGCTGCATGTGCACCAGCTGCAGCATTGCCAAAGTCGAGTTCCACCTGGTGAGCATGTCACAAATCAGGCGGTTTAGGGGCAGGTGGAATTCCTGCTGAATTTCAGCCAACCGAGCACTGGCTTTGTATGTGTCAACTTTCCCTGTCTAAGGGCGGACAGGAGGTTTGTGCCATTATCACACAACATCATTCCTGGCTCCAGCTGGCGTGGCGTGAAACACGTCTGGGCCTTGCAGAGCTGCAAGAATCTCTGCTCCGGTGTGGTTCCTGTCCCCTATACACACCAGCTGAAGCGCTGCATGGCACCTTTTAGCCTGTCTCATAGCCCTTTGAACGCTGATGCCGCGTACACACGATCGGACTATTTGGCCAGACTATCCGGCAGACTTAATCCAAGGGAGGTCGGCCGGACTTTCCGAACAAGCGGACTTGCCCACACACGACCGGCCTTTTCTGGCGTACTAGGTGAGGCGGACAATCGGCTGGACTTGGCAGAGTTCCGCCGGACTTTTGAAATGAATGGACTTGCCCACACATGGAGTAAAGTCTGTTAATTTTAAACGTGACTCCAGGTAGACGGGACTAGCGAAGGAAGCCAATGTTGCCACCTCGATTGGCGAGATTGACACCTTGCTAGCCCCGTCGCCTGGTATTGATTTATTTTTTCAAATTTATATTTTATTAACACCAATTACGGGCAAGCATGAAAGTCAACAGAAACCGAAGCATTACAGAATATGCATTGTATTATTACGGTCCATTTCTTAGTCTCTACCATCTACTTATTCGTTCTATGTCTATTTATTCAGATTTCTTTCAAACGTATCTGGAGAGTTTTCATATAATCTAACTTCTTATATTCTCTCCTGTTTTCCCTTCTTATCTGTTCCCTTAATACTACCCGTCTCCCTTTTCCCTTTTTCCAATAGTTTCCTAAATAATAAAACTAAAAATATAACTAAGCAAAAAAAAAAAAAGAAAGGGGGGGAAGGGGGAGGGGGGGCCTCGTTGGCTCTGGGCAGTCGTGGCGACCTCCATTTCTATGTCTGCTTAGTTTCTATTTCCTAAAAGAGACACGCCCTCTGCTGATACTACAAATTGTTTCCATAGTTTCCAGGTTGTCTGGTAGTTTTCTTGTGGTTGTTTTGACTCTAACCTTGTTTCTTCCATTTTACCTATCTCTTCCACTTTATGTAGCCAGTCTGCCGCTGTTGGAGGGTTCTGTTTTTTCCAATAAAGTGGCACGCAGGCCTTCGCGGCATTAACCAAATGTCTGACTATCGAGTTTTCGTAGTTTTTAACTGGAATGTTTGATACGTGTAAAAGGAAGAAAGCCGGTTCTTTAGTTATCCTGTGGTCTGTGAATTTTTGTGTTACTTCCCAGACTATGTTCCAGAAACTAGTTAGTTTGGAGCATGACCAAAATAGATGGAGCAAGGTCCCTCTTTCCTCCAAGCACCGCCAACAGCGGTCTGTGGATTCAGGGTAATATTTCTTTAAAAGATGGGGTGTAAGATACCATCTTGACATAATTTTATAATTGGACTCCTGCATCTTCGTGGAAACTGATGATTTTAAAGAGAGTCTTACTATTTGTTGTATTTCCTCTATTGTGAATTTCCGTTGAAGATCCTGTTCCCATTTGTCTATAAATGACAGATGAGGCATTGCCATTGGACAATTCAACAATGAGTACATCTTAGAGAGTACTCGTGTTATACCCCCTTCTTCAGAACAGTATTCCTCCAACTTTGTCAGGGGACGCCTATAGCATCTGGGGTCTAATAACGTGTCCAGGAAATGTCTCAACTGAAGTGCCGGCCAGAGTGGCAGTGCGTACGGTCCTGACTCCTCTTTCAGTTCTTCTATAGAAGGCCATCTGTTCTCTTTTATAAAGTGGGAAACTCCCGTTTTATCGCCCGTTCGTAGAGCCCTAAATGTAGCATAATCCAAACCTGGGCGAAAACTAGGGTTTCCCAAGATCGGAAACAGTGGAGAATCTTGTGAAGTGAGGGAGAGTTGCTTGCTAACCTGAGAGCCTATATATAATGTCGTCCCTATTATAGGGTGGTTTTTCAGTTTTGTTTCAAGTTGATCATAGCACCATAGAGTCCCTGATAATAATACCTGTGTCTGGGCTTGTTCCACCTGGGTCCATAGTTTTAGCTTACTGTGGCGGCACCAATCCACAATCCTGGCCATATGGACAGCTTTAGTAGGGATGGACAACCATAAATTAGGTTGTTTCAACCCCGCGCTTGGACAATAGGTGTACAATTGCCAAACTAAAGTATTAGTTATGACAATACAAATAATAAAAATTGTAAAATGTAAAAAATATAATTAATAAAGATTAGTAATTATATTGAGCTGCTCCCTTAAAAATCCTTAGATTTCATTGATGGTGTAATTATAGAAAAAATTGGGGCGCTGCTAACACTAAAGAGATTTAAAAAACATATATAAATGAATTAATTCCTGGTTAGGTTTATCTTTTTGTGTGAATGAACAATTGCCTATATTTTGGTGTAGGTGTCCCCACTTGGGGCTACCGTAAAGATGATAAATCTAAATTTAAATAAATGCCAGTCAAGTGTATCAAGGTGATAAATTAAATTGCAAACCTATGCAATCCATAAAAACCGCTAGAAAAAACTAGAAAAATTAACACTGTAAAGTGCTCCCTAAATGACGGACAGCCCGTCCAATGTGTAAATATTAATTACAAACCAATAATATATTTGCAGACAAAAAAACATCTACAGTTGCCTAAAGGCTGTAAAATATTACTGCAATATTACACAGCATTGGCTAAAGCTGTATAATATTACTGCAATAGAGTGCTAAAAAATATATAGTGAAATATTTTTGACACCGTGATGAAAGACTTTGCAATAAACAATTGCCGTATAGTATTAATGCAATAATGTGCTGAAAGTAAATAGTAAATTATTTTTAGCACCGTGATGACTTTGCAATAAATATTGCCGTGAAAAAAAACAATCCTGGTGGTCTGACACAATATAAATAAATGGAAATAAATAAATAAATCCTTGTGGCACATATACTTCACAAAATGTAACAATGTAACACAAAATATAAATCCCTGTGTCACATATACAATATAACAAAAACTGTGACTGTGATACTAAATAACAAATGAAGCTTTAAAGTCCCAAACAGAATAATCAGACTCCTCTCTATTACGGTCTGATGTGCACAGCTGAAGCAATAAGTGAACACGCTTGTAATAAAAGGTTCATTTATCAGTTGTTTTTTTGAGTGATTAAACAATTGGATCTCTTATCCTAGGCAGTGTAGATCCCTTCACCACAATGATTGTCTTCCTTCACCCAAAATGTGATCAAGCAGATAAAAGCTGGCCGCTTACCAGAAGTTGTTGATTGTTTTAATTAAAAAACAATCAGAAGCGCTTGTTACAGGACTCTGCCTGTTATCAGATAACACCAAAAACTTGTTAGGCAAATCTTCCAGAAGTTGTTGATTGTTTTAATTAAAAAACAATCAGAAGCGCTTGTTACAGGACTCTGCCTGTTATCAGATAACACCAAAAACTTGTTAGGCAAATCTTCCTCCACACAGAACAATTGAGGTCACAACGATGGGTAGCATATGTAAAATCAAAGAAGAACACTTCATAGCGCAATCTTGCTTTTATTAAAAAATGAAATCAGAACAAACATTAGCCAAATGGCCACTTACATTTACCGGTGCCCGCCCGGCACTGGGGCTGCTCGCCTGGACAATAAAATGATGTAGTTTAAGAAACTCTCTCCCCATATGGGTCTCCGCTGTGGATCGGCGTGCGATATCCCTGCTAATGCCGATGACCAAACAGACTGGATCCTCAGGGATGCTTAGCGCTTGGTTAGTGATCAGGTACCGCCTCCGACGTACGTTTCGTGATGTCACGTCCTCATCTTTACGGTAGCCCCATATGGACAGCTTGTTGATATTTCCGCACGTCTGGGAGGGCCAAACCCCCATATTGTTTTGGTAGAGTGAGTACCTTCGATGAAAGACGTATTCTCTTATATGCCCATACAAACTTAACAAAAAGTGTATTAACTTGCTTAAGATATCCCGACGGTATTCTAATTGGAAGCGCTTGAAATAAATAAAGAATCTTGGGTAATACAGTCATCTTTAGTAAATTAATTCTTCCAAACCATGAGTGTAGGCCCCTCTTCCATGAGTCCAGAAGTGTACGGATCTCCACTAACAATGGCGGGAAATTAAGTTCGAACACTCGAGATAGGTTCACTGGAATATATGTGCCTAAATATTTTATAGCTTTTGTCGTCCATTTGAAGTTAAAATTCGCTTTGAATCTAGATAATATCTTATCAGATATCCCACATCCTATTGCCTCTGATTTTTCCCAGTATATTTTCATATTGGAAAATGCTCCATATATTTCGAACTCTCGTAAGAGATTGGGAAGAGAGATCACGGGGTTTACCAGGGAGAAAAGTAGATCATCTGCATAAGCAGAGATTTTGTATTGTTTACCTCCCGTGGTCAAGCCCTGTATATCAGGATTTAGGCGAATTCTATTTAAAAAGGGTTCTAATGATAGTGCAAATAAAACCGGGGAAAGTGGGCATCCCTGTCTTGTCCCATTTGATATAGAGAAGGGATTGGATAGAACTCCATTAATTTTGACCTGAGCTGTGGGTTGAAAGTATACTTTAGTTATCCAATTAATCATTATTTCCCCAAAGCCTAGTTGTCTAAGAACCGTGAACATATATTCCCAGTTTACCCGGTCAAATGCCTTTTCCGCATCTGTACTAAGGAAAATACTAGGTGTCTTAGTAGAGTTGGCTATATGGATCAGGTTAAGAACTTTCGGTATTGGTATTGATTTAAAGGGGAAGCCCTACGCCGAAAAAATGGCGTGGGGGTCCCCCCAAAGTCCATAGCAGACCCTTATCCGAGCACGCAGCCCGGCCGGTCAGGAAAGAGCCGCACCAGGCCGCGTGCCCTCAACATGGGGGGTGCTTTGGGGAAGGGGGGGCCCTGCAGCCCCCCACCCCAAAGCACCTTGTCCCCATGGCCTCTTCCCGACAACCCTGGCCGTTGGTTGTCGGGGTTTGCGGGTGGGGCGGGCTTATCAGAATCCGGGAGCCCCGTTTAATAAGGGGGACCCAAGGTTCCGGCCCCCCACCCTATGTGAATGAGTATGGGGTACCATGTACCCCTACCCATTCACCTGGGGAAAAAAAGCGTACATAAAAAAACACAACACAGGTTTTTAAAATACTTTATTAGACAGCTCTGGGGGTATTCTCTTCTTCCGTCTTCGGGGGTCTTCTCACCGGACTCCTCCGCAATCTTCTGCTCTTTTACAAGCGGAGGAGCCCGGCTTTTTCCTTCGTCGCCACCGCCATCCAGGGGTCTTCTTCCGACTTCGGGGGTCTTGTCCCACTCTTCGGTTCTTCTTACCGGGCCTCTGCTTTCTTCTTCCAGCTCTTTTACTAGCGATGGCCCGGTCTTCTGTCGCTGTCGCAGTCGCCTTCTGCTTCTTCTCCTTCGTCCTTCATCCTTCATCCGACGTTGACACTAAGCTCTCTCTGGCCGCAATGGCAGGGACACGTTGTACGGCGACTTATATAGGCACAAGGGGCTGGGTTACCAGGTGATGTCACATGGTGACCCCCACCCCTTATGATGTCACAGTCCCAGCATCCTCCGGGACTGTGGCATCATAAGGGGCGGGTCACCATGTGACATCACCCGGTGACCACCGCCCCCTGTCCATATATAAGTCGCCGCACAACGTGTCCCTGCTATTGCGGCCAGAGAGAGCATTGTGTCAACATCGGATGAAGGAAGAAGGAGAAGCAGAAGCAGAAGAAGCAGAAGGCGGCTGCGACAGCAACAGAAGACCGGGCCATTGCTAGTAAAAGAGCTGGAAGAAGAAAGCAGAGACCCGGTAAGAAGAACCGAAGAGTGGGACAAGACCCCCAAAGTCGGAAGAAGACCCTTGGATAGTCCCTTTGGTGGGGACTCCAAAGGCGTAGGGCTTCCCCTTTAAATCCATACCAGGTGACGGGACTAGCAAGGTGTCAATCTCGCCAATCAAGACGGCGACATTGGCTTCCTTCGCTAGTCCCTTCTACCTGGAGTCACGTTCAAAGTGAACGGACTTTACTCCGTGTGTGGGCAAGTCCGTTCATTTCAAAAGTCCGGCGGACTAGCCCACCCATGGGCGGATTGTCCGGCGGACTCTGGTCCGCCGGATAATCCCATCGTGTGTACGTGGCATTAGGGGGTACTTGAGGTTCATAGGGCAATTCAACAGAGGACGGCATGGAGGAAGGGGTAGAGCTGACAAATCTCACATCATCACTAGCTGTATGGAGAAGTGGGGGCACAACAAGCTGCAGCACCGAGCCCTGTCCTGCATCCTTCCGAGTTGCAAGCAGAGTTACCCAGTGTGCTGTGAACAAAATATATCGTGCCCATAGGCATGCGCACAGGGTGTGCCAGGTGTGCCTGGGTACACCCTAATCACCCTGTGTGATGCAGATTCCCTGTTTAAACCCCTGATATTTCACCAAAGCCCCCTAGCAGGGCTCCTAAAAAATTTGTAAAAAAATAATTTATATTGTAAGAATAATAAAAAATAAAATAATAGAAATAAAAATGACTGACACCATCCACTGCCCTACTGACACCATCAGTATATATGCACATACACACATACATGTGTGTTTGAGCTTTGAGGTGCACACCCTAATGCAATAGGGTGTGCACACCTATGATCGTGCCTGCCCATGCTTGCTGGACCAAGTGTCAGCAGTAATGTGGACTTTGCGGCTGACTGCTTTGCCCAATGATGCCACAACATTGCCTTCCACATGATGGCAGAGAGCTGGAATGGCCTTACTTGAAAAGAAATAGCGACTGGGAACCTGCCATTGTGGTACAACACATTCTGTAAATTCACGGAAAGGGGCAGAATCCACCAGGCGGAAATGCAGAAGTTGTAGACTTGTGTAAAGGCTTATATGCATGGTATTGTCATAAAAAAGTGTTTGGGGACCTGGGTCCTCCACCAGGGGACATGTATCAATCCAAAAAAAGTTTTAAAAATTTAATTTTTTTCAGGAGCAGTGATTTTAATAATGCTTAAAGTGAAAGTTTAGAACAGTCCCTGCACAAAATGACATTTCTAAAAGGAAAAAAAAAGTCATTTAAAACTACTCGCGGCTATAATGAATTGTCGGTCCCGGTAATACAGATAAAAGAAGTAATTAAAAACACGGCATGGGATCCCCCAGTTCATTACCAGACCCTTTGGGGGCCTCTTTCCCACAACCCTTGTCCTGGGTTGTAGGGGTCTGGGGGCAGGGGGCTTATCGGAATCTGGATCCCGGCCTCCCCCCCTGTGTGAACAAATGTACCCCTACCATTTCACAAAAAAAGTGTCAAAATGGTAAAAATGACAAGACACAGCTCGGGACAAGTCCTTTATCTAAAAATGTCGTGCTTCCCTATAATATTCATACCAGACCCAAAGGGACTGGTAATGGACTGGGGGATCCCATGCCCTTTTTTTCAATGACTTATTTTATCTGTATTGCCGGGGACCAACAATTCATTATAGCCGTGAGTAGTTTTAAATGACTTTTTTTCCTTTAGAAATGTAATTTTGTGCAGGGACTGTTCTAAACACGGGACACATGCGCTACAGGCATACTATAGACAAATCCCCAGGTATGAAATTTAAAGGAAATTTTCACTTTTATTGTTTCACTTTAAGCATTATTAAAATCACTGCTCCTGAAAAAACTTCTGTTTTTAAAACATTTTTTGCATTGATACATGTCCCCTGGGGCAGGAGCCAGGTCCCCAAACACTTTTTATGACCATAACTTGCATATAAGCCTTTAAAATCAGCACTTTTGATTATTCATGTTTGCGTCCCATAGACTAATGGTGTTCGTACAAATTTTTTGCCTGTTCGCATGTTCTGCTGCGTGCCGAACCGGGGGGTGTTCGGCTCATCCCTAGGTGGGAGGTTAAATGCCTTGTCGAGCATGTGGTACCCAAATGGCTGGTGTTTTTGCCACGCTTGATGTGCTTGAGACAAAGTTTGCAAATAGCAACAGTGCAATTGGCTGCACATGTACTAAAAAAAAAAAGACAGCTGAGCTGTGGGAAGTGGGCCGAGAGATAACAGCTCCACAATGTTATGGCTGCTCTCTATTCTTCCATGATGGGGTTGTGCCTCACTCTCACGTTCCTCTGCTCTATCTGCCAACCAAGTCAAGTCATCATCTCCTCCATCCTCATTTCCACTGGAGATATAGAGGATAGTTCAATTCTAGTGGGGTATAGGAGAAATTTGCCCACATCACAAATTTCGAACACACAAACAAAGAAAAACCCTCTAGTGGGACTTTAAAGGGCAACGACTCCAAAAAGGCGTATGCAAATATATATATAAACCATGTAAGTTTAATAGTACAAAATCTAAAAATATAGACACAGCATTGGCAATATCAAACAAAATTAAAAAAATGTATGAAAATGATGTAACATATTGTTCACAATGAGATCAAAGGGCTGAGCTGTTGTAACTGGGAAGAGTTTCTACCTTGGCGGACCTGGCCTGCTTCCTCCGGGGGCCTCGGGGTTCCCCAGATTGACAAAAAGCCTCCTGGGGCCATTGGCGCAGTGATTCTTGAGCCCCAGCCGCTTTTAATATTTTAACAAAAATAATACTCCAGACTCAATAACCTGTGGGTTGATAGGCCGTGCCCTTTAATATAGGTATAATAATTTGTAAATTATCCATTTAAATATTAAAATTTTTTTTTAATAATCAATATATACAACAAATATTAAATTAGTATATAACATATCCAATAGCCCAGCTATATAAGCTGAAGCTAATACAATAAAATCAACATAAATCCCCTTTCGACCAAGGGACAGTAAAACAGAAATTGGAAAGCACAAATAACAAAGAAACATACTCCTCATAAACAGGGCCACGACAGGGTGGGGAAGGGTGGGACAAGCTGATGACGCAGTGATGACGCATCCTCTGTTCTTATATAGGCACCTGCTTGCACCAGAGGACCGTTATTTGACAAACTGACATTAAATTAACCAAGTATAAATTATTATTATTTTTTCTTTTTTAAATAACTTTAATAATTAAACCATTGTCCCTCCATGATCCCATATGTGGTGGCGGGGACATGTTATGCCCCACCTCTCACTTCTATGGGATCATAGGTAGAACTTCTAATATTTTAACAAAAATAATACTCCAGACTCAATAACCTGTGGGTTGATAGGCCGTGCCCTTTATTATAGGTATAATAATTTGTAAATTATCTATTTAAATATTAAATAATTTTTTTTAATAATCAATATATATAACAAATATTAAATTATTATATAACATATCCAATAGCTCAGCTATATAAGCTCAAGCTAATATAATAAAATCAACATAAATCCCCACACGCCAGTCTCAATCAATGAGACTGGCACCCCCCCCCCCCCCCCCCCCCCCCCCCCCCCCCCCCCCCCCCCCCCCCCCGGGCCACAGCCAACTCCTCACAGGTTTGAATGTCCATATTAAAAATATCAAGAGCTATATCCGACAAATGAACCTTATCAGGTCTATACAAACCCAGTAAGCGTCCCTCAAGCTCCATATGTCGGAAGGAAATACCATTAATAATAGGAATAAATTTCATAAATGACCTATTAATACGTTTGCAAATTTTCTCAAAATAATGAAGTTCAGGAGACAGCAACCATAGTAAACGAGGAATGACTTCAGAAGTAATGAAAATAACATCAGGGTATACAGCATGAAAACATGACAAATCTAATTTGATTTGAGCCAGCAAACCCAAAGTATTAAGATGACCAATATCGTTACTGGCCACATGTAAAACTACAATCTGCGGAGCCGGCCAATGTTCTTGTAAAAATGACAAAGTGTCATGCAAATCAGTCCATTTCATTCCTCGTTTTCCAAACCAATGAACACTATACTCAGTCGGCAAACCCAGATTGGGACCATAGACTCTCTGTTCAGCGCGTTCTTTGCCCAAAACACAAACGAGTGGCCAACAATCCACACATTGCATAAGTCACCTGAAAATTTTAAATGAAAAATTAGGCCGCACATAAGATCTAAAGCAATTAGACTTCCATCTACCTATATTTTTAATCACAGACTCATTAAAACCTAGCATGGCCACCTCTGTGGCTGCTCCAATTCTAAAGGAGGGAGAGGTAATCTTCAATTCATCTAGATTTAATCGCATTAAACACTTTTTTAAAACAGACAAAAACGGATACAAAGTCACAGACTTTCCATCCAAATGAATAAGAAACTGGTCCGAAACAGATGGACGAAAAGACAAATATTGTTGCACCAGAGTGAAAACACAAAATTGAGAACCTAAATTTTGTCTCAAAGTGATCCATCTACCACGACCTAATGGGTCAGTCTTATGCCCCGTACACGCGGTCGGATTTTCTGACGGAAAATGTCCTATCGGACCATGTTGTCAGAAATTCCGACCGTGTGTGGGCTCCATCGGAATTTCCGACCGAAAAAGTTTGAGATCCTGCTCTCAAATTTTCCGACAACAAAGTCCGATCACGCAAATTCCGATCGTGTGTAGCCTAGTCCGACGGACAAAGTGCCACGCATGCAATTCTCTGACGGAAGTGCTCGGTCAGGTAAAACTACCGTTCCTAATCGACACAGCACATTCGTCACGCTGCAATGTTAAAATTTGTTTAATGCAGTGCATTCTCTTTTTCTTTACAATGCAAGATGAATGAAGTTTTTTAGCTGCTCATAGTCACACTGACTTCTCGCAAACTTTTTTCTTTATTCTTTTTCCTGATTTATTGGCTAGATATTTTTTATTCGTCAGATCACTAGAATGTTATTTTTTTTTGTTTCATTTATAGTGGTTTGTTTTTTAATCCAGATTTCCTTTATCTTTATTTTTTTTTGTGGGGGGGGGGGGGGGGGGGTTTGGGGGGGGGGCGGGCGTGTGTGTCTCAACTTATCCCAACACCATTATTATCATTTTTTTTTTTGGCTAAATTCACTAGGAGGTTGTTTGGTGCCCCTTGTTAATTTGACTTGATTGATTTGTGAAATGTACCTGCCTTCTCAACTGTCCCTTTTGAAGTAAAACACATAGGCAAGTATTTCTTTAACCAAAAAAAAACGTTATTAGGTGTCATAAACAAAATAAACAGGAAGGCAACGCTGGAGAAACTGGTCCATTTTGTGAAGCCTTTTGGTCCCCACGGCAGACATCAAATATGTAAAAGAAAAATTGGTGGCCTGAGGAGTACATATCTGAGGGAGTTCAATCTGGTCCAGAAGTCCAAGCGATCAGGAAGATCAGATGACATCTATGTCCCCAGGATGTTGTCAGTCAAGAGGCTGCATCTTCTGACAGACCAGACGGAACCCAGGCCCTCCCTATCTGGCCTTTCCTCCAGGCTTCCTTCCAGGCTGTGGCTCAGATCTTCGAGTTGTGGCAGCAGGTGGAGGATGATGAGGGCAAGGGGCAACCTCCCGGCTGCCACTTGCCACAGCCTCCTCCCGGCTGCCACTTGCCACAGCCTCCTCCTGGCTGAGGTCTTCCTGTGTATGAAAATGGGACATAGTTTTAGTTCTTTGTTCCTCAATCACACTATTTTCAGCTCATGACTGTTGCAAATTGAATGTTAAGAAATAGAACATACTATCATTCTGAGACCAGCATTTTTCATTCTTGGCCCAATCCTTTTTGGTCACTACTGTCTATTGATATGTCAACCACTTTGTTAAATCACAACTTAACTGATCAATAATAACATCTAGTTAACATCATTAAATGTACGTCAAGAAATATGTTCACCAATGCTTTACCTGTCTCAAGCTGGGCCCCTCCACATGTTGTTGTCGGAAGCCTCAGCTGGGGGGGAAGGAAGCCTTGAAGGAAGATGGTAGGGTGATGGCATGGGTTCCCTCTGGTTTGCCAGAAAATGTAGCCTCTCGTAGAACTTCATCCTGGGAACATAAATGGCATTTGAATCTCCTGATCGCAAGGAATGCTGGAACTTCTGTCGCTCCCTCAGATAGGTGCTCCTCAGGGCACCAATTTTGACCATCACATAGGTGATGTCTGCCTTGGGGACCATGATTTTTACATAATGGAGTAGTTTCTCCAGCGCTGCCTTCCTTTTGGTTATATTGAAATAATCGGGGTGGGAATTCTGCCACAGGCAGGGCATCGCCCTGAGCTCATCAATTATCAAATCATAGAAAAAAGGAAACTTAAATGGGTCCATAGTATTTTCTGCAAGACAAACCATAATAATGTCAGGCTAAACTCTCCTAATCTTGTACCCAAATAAGCCTCAATGTAGAAGCAGTCTAGGCTAGTGATGTACCAAGTTCAAATTGTACCTTCGTTATAGCGATCGTCTCGTGCATCAGCTCTCTCTCCTCTGCTCACAGATCGTCTGTACGACACACTCGTGTGGCGTTTTATATACAGTGCGCATGCGTGAAACTCTGCCCACCCCTGATGATCTTTCTCGTCTATTCCCAGCAGGTGCGCCCTAACTATTCCAGCAATGAGGAGGAGGACGAGGAAAGCCCGGAGCCAGAAACATCCCGAATCCGGAGGAGAAGATTTAAGGCCTCAAATATGTCTTTTGGAGAAATGTTGGAGATGGTGGACATATTGAAGAGGAGCGACTATGGTGGGAAGTATGGGCCTTACCCCAACCCAAATGTCAGAAAGGCCAAGATCAT
Organism: Lithobates sylvaticus; assembly: GCA_028564925.1. Classification (NCBI taxonomy): domain Eukaryota; kingdom Metazoa; phylum Chordata; class Amphibia; order Anura; family Ranidae; genus Lithobates; species Lithobates sylvaticus. Next base: position 179,528,175 of record CM053031.1, on the reverse strand, counting down.
GGCTAAAGTTGTGAAGAGTCTGAAAAGGAATTTTGGGTTACAACGATCCAAGGATCAACTGAGAAAACGCTGGTCAGACCTGAAACTCAGGGAGCACGATCAATACAGAAAGATCAAGTGAGTTCTTCAAAAGTAAGTAGTTGTCGTGTGTTCATCTTTTTTTTCTTGCTTGCATACTGCTCCATGTGTTTTGTTTTTTAATGTTGGACAGTTGAAAATGGCCACTTTCATGTTCGTGTGTTTAATCGATCCTAATAAACCTTGATCGTTCGCCCACTTATAATACGATGTTTGCTGAAGTTGGAGTTAACTACATTGTTTCAGGCCTGTTTTTAGTCAAAGGAAGTTTGTTGGCTATAGGGGTTTTTAATAGAATGAAATGCAAACTTGATTCAGTGTAAATGAGAGGTGACTCTCGAGCACTAGTGCTGGGACACCCATACACCCTTTTTATTAGGGTGTCCCACACATGTGCTCCAGTGGATACTTTAGGGGTGTCTCCATCTGACAAACTTGAACCAAACAGGTAATAAGTATTGCACATTTACAAAGTGTCAAAATTAATGTTTTTGGGCTTTGAACCTGGCCACAAACCACTATTGTATGTCACTTCCAAGCAATGTTTCAGATTTCCTATTTCTGCCCTCATAGATTGGTGTTCTAAGTATTCCTTTTGTACATTCTCATAGGGGAGAGAAGACTTGGGACGTCTGAGGACACCAGGGACCCCACACCTCCCAATGAAGGGGAAATACCAACACCAGAAGCAGGAGGAGGAGGAAGGAGAGATTGTAGAAGTTGGAGAAATTGTCACCACAACAGGTGAGTGTCGGAGACCACAGCTACAGGTAAGCTAATCAATGTATGCCTGCATCTTTAAAATACACATTTTTTCGTTTTTATTTTTTAGGTGATGTGGATGTTGTGGAAGAAGAATCGCATTTTACCAGTGAAAGTGCACACGTCCTGATCGGGGAGATAATGGTGTGCAATCGAGATCTAGATGATATCAAGAAAAACATCAATGATGTTCAACAAAAAATGAAGATCATCATTGATGTTTTAGGGAAAATATGAAACCCCACAAACGAGCTATCAGACATTTTTGGGTTTGTAAAAAAAGAATTTTAACGTCATAAAATTGCCAAATTTGGAAGATGCACACAGTGTGACAACATGTGCTAGCTCCCATCATGGTGGATCAATGACAACGTTTTGTGGGTGCAACCACTTTACTAACTACTTAAGTGGCTGAGGTAAAGAGGTTGCACCCCCAAAACACGTACATTGATCCCCATGATGGGAGATTGCACATTTAGACATTCTAGGCATGGGTTCTTGCATCAAATGCCCATTTTGATCCCCAAATTGTGTGCATCTTCTAAATTTTGTGCTTCCAGGGGTGACACCCCATGTGATGAAGGCAAGATCAAACACAGTTTGAACATAGTCATGTCTGATCTTGTCTTCACTTTTCAAAGTTGAACTTTGCGGCAAGTTATTAATGTTATTAAAGAATGTTATAAACACCAAATATCTTTTGAGTTTGGAAAAGCCTTTTGGAAAGGCACTTGTGAATGTGCTTGAAGTAACATTTTACCGTATCAACAATGTGTGGCTTCCTTATTCCAAACCCCAAAAGCAGTATTTGCGTCAAAAGGTGATGAATTTGGTGACAATGGGTGCTATTTACTAAAGGCTAATCCACTTTGCACTTCAAGTGCAGTTTCTGGTGCACTTTTGCAGTGCACTTGTAGTGCATAGTGGATTTGTCTTTTGGAAATGACACCCACAGTGCTTTGTAATAAACCACCTATCACGTCATTTTCAGGAATCCACACATTTCTGTCATGGTGCTGAAAGGAGTATTTTTGGGGTCAGTAATGCACTACATACCTTACCTAGAAAAACTAGTATGTATCAGACTCACAACATGAGAAGATTATTTTTAGGAAGAAGAGACTGTAACCTCCTCTCGGCCAGAAAGTGCGTTTCCACTGTTGAAGATAAAGGCCCAAAAAGAAACCATAAAATAAGCTAGAACACACCTACAAGAAACCCAAGCAGTAAATGAAAACAAATCTTAGTTCAGTTTCCAAAATAAATTTATAAAAAAATGCCTCTCACACATTGTCTGGCATATCAATGGCCCCCCCTACCCACAAAGTACTCCATATACCTCTCTCGGACTTTGCGGGCATTTAGGGGGGCAAGCCAGGACGTGCAGCTTGAAGGGCTGTCAGGTTGGCATTTTGTGGGATGTCTGCATCAGGGCCAACAGACACAACATAGTTGGTGGTATGCCGTTTTAAAAAAAATTGTGCAAAATGCAGCAGGAAAGCACAATGTGGTTCAGTTTATATTCCACCATGTGGATAGGTGTCAAAAAGAGGCGGAAGCGGCTGGCCATGATCCCAAAGTCGTTCTCCACCACTCTGCGGGCTCTGGACAGCCGGTAATTAAAGACCCTCTGGTCCGGGGTGAGGGTCCTCATCGGGAATGGCCGCATCAGATGGCTTGACAACGCAAACGCTTCATCCGCGACAAAGACGAAGGGGAGTCCTTCCGCATTCTCTTCTGGAGGTGGCAAGCACAGACTGCCACTCTGGAGATGCCAGTTGAACTCCGTGTGCGCAATGGCACCACCATCCGGGATCCGGCCATTCTTCCCCACGTCCACATAGAGAAACTCATGTCGCCGACACCACCGCCAACATCACAATACTATTAAACCCCTTGTAATTATAATAGTACGACCCTGAGTTGGGGGGTGGGACGATGCGGACGTGTTTCCCATCAATTGCACCTCCACAGTTAGGAAAGTCCCAACGGCTGGCAAAGTGGGAGGCCACAGTCTGCCATTCTTGTGGCGTTGAAGGAAACTGTGGTGTCAAACAAGAAAAAAAAATTAGTCAGTTTGTACATAAACATTGCATGCAGATTATACAGAAACATTTTGGAACAAGATCAGACTAAAATTTTACAAGAAAGTATTTACAAACCAAAGTACAAGGTCCCCTTAGCAGATTACTCACCCCCATCACTCCCCCCCCACTTCTGATGGGCCATTGCCAAAAACTAGGGGGTGGGGGGGGGTTGGACAGGTAATCCTCTCCACTTTGTTGAGAGCTGAATGCCTAAATAATGTGTGATAGTTTGGCCAGACCCTCCTTACTTAACACTATTGGCAGCCCACCGGACAGAAGAGGAGGCCAATCCCCCCAAAAAAAAAAACATAAAGGGAAGCACATTTTGACATTCTGCTCTTACCTATCAAGCTAATAATAGGAGGAAAAAACAAAAAACAATGAATAAAAACATTTGAAAGTATTGAGGCAGCCCCCTTGCACTACATGCTTTGCTGAATTCATCCCTAAATATGACCACTATAAAGAGGTAGGTAGATAGTGTGTATTGAGCTTGGAAAAGCCAGCAGATAGAGGATTGGTATCAGCTGACCAAGCAGTTGGGGGAGGGGGGTTCCTAATGAGTTTGGCACACCAAAAAAGAAACAAAAAAAGGGGACTCTGCATGAAGTAAAACACACAGAAAACATTTGTGCATATTTTAGGGAGTGTTTGGTAGAAACCAATACTATGGAGCAGACAACATACATTGCTTAAGTGACTAGGCCATAGGTGTATATGGGCCCAGAAGAGCATGCTGGGGAGGTAAGTGAAGGCAAAAATGCATGAAGGACAAAAAAACAAAAACATTCTAAGGTTCCAGCATGCATGAGGACAAAATGGGCACAGCATATTAGAGCATATTGCAATCCTGGTAATTAGGGAAGGAGGAAAAAAATACAAGACATTAGCAAACAGAGCATACATAGAAGGGAATAGTAAAGGAGAAATGTTACCTTAATATAGTCCTCCTGCAGGACCTGGATTATGGCAGAACAGGTCTCTGGAATAATGATTCCCAGAGCCTGGGGAGAGATACCTGTGGAGAACTTCAGATCCTGAAGGCTTCTCCCTGACGCCAAGTACCTCAACGTGGTAACAAGCCTCTTCTCCGGAGTGATGGCTTGCCTCATGCAGGTATCCTGCCTGCTGATAAAAGGGGGTCAGCAAAGCCAACAGACGGTATCCTGCCTGCTGATAAAAGGGGTCAGCAAAGCCAACAGATGGTGAAAAACGGGGTCAGTCATCCTGAGAAAGTTCCTGAAATCATCAGGATTATTCTCCCGGATCTCACGAAGCAAAGGCATGTGCGAGAATTGGTCACGCTGGAGCAACCAATTCTTGGTCCATGAACTCCTCCTCGCCCTGTTCATAGACTGGGCTTGGGTCAAAGCTTAAAGCCCAACACCAAGCCCCTGCACAGCAAGAACTCTACGAGTACGTACATGAAACATGGCTTCCAAACGGTCGGCTGGTCAGAACGGACAAACAGAAAGCACCGATAAACAGCAAGGCCTGAAAGAACGAAATGAATACCAGAAACGAGCAGACAATAAGCAGTGAAAATCAAAGTGTCCTATTTCAAGATATAGGCCGCAATGACCAACAAATGCGAACTGACTAGTTCTAGGGCCGTCAGCTCCTCTGTCAGTTCCCGTATCCTAGCCTGTCTTTCCCTTTTTTTCCTCGCTTCACAGGAGATGAGAATCCCCCGAATGTAGGCCTTATGCGCCTCCCAGAGGACCGCTGAGGAAACCTCCCCAGTGTCATTGGTCTGAAAAAAGAATTCAATTTCCCTCTTTACTGTTTCCGCTAAATCCACCTCCGAGAGGAGTTGGTCATTGAGGTGCCAAGTAAACGGTTTTCTTTGGGACTCCGGGATCCTAATCGCCAATGAAACCGGAGCGTGATCCGACAGTGTCGTTGGCTCAATCCGCGTGCCCGCTACTTGATCCAACGACCTGTGCTCTATGAAAAAATAATCCAGACGAGAGTGTGTTCCGTGGACCGGGGAGAAATATGTATAATCTTTCTCTTTCGCATGCATCACATGCCAAACATCGATTAGTTGAGCATGGGACATTTTTTCTTTGAATTTTTTCAATTGTATATTTCTACTGCCCTTTACCCTGGACGTCCCAAAGGGGGTCTAGGCTGAAATTGAGATCCCCGGCCAGGAACAACACCCCCGTCTTAAATTCAGATAGTCTCCTCAGGACTCGCATCATAAATTTTATTGGATTTTTATTAGGGCAATACACGTTGGCAAATGTGAAGTGAAGCTCCCCCACACACCCCTTAAGGAAGAGGAACCGTCCGCCGGAATCCATTAATCTATCTATCAGCTTAAATTTAACATTTTTAGAGAAACCGATCGCAACTCCCTTGGATCCTTTAGTGAAGGAGTCACAGTAGTACCACACAGGGAACTCGGTGGAGAATATCTTAACGTTGCCCTCATGACAAAGATGCGTTTCCTGCAGGAACACTATATCCGCACGTAACCTCTGGAGTTCTTTAAGAATTTTATGTCTCTTTACAGGAGAATTTAAACCTCTCACGTTGTATGTCAGGAGCCTCAAAGCAGTATTTTCCATTTCACAGAGGGAACTCTACCAGAAACCTGTAAGGTGGCCCCTCTCCTTTTATTACAGAATTTTGCAAGGTATCCCCCCTCCTCCTCCCCATCCGCCCCCCCCCCCCTCTTCCCACCCTCCTGGTCCTGTACAGGGCCGCCCTCCCCCCCTCCCCTCCCTCTTGGTCGTGCTCCGACCATCTGCAGACTTTGGGGCATCTAATCAAGACCCCCCCTGTCTGCCCTTAGAACCAGGGTGGGACTCTGACCCTTGGGCGCCCCCTAAGATCTTTTTCCCCTTCAGCCCAGAAACTGGGCCGAGGTGGGTTCCCCTTGGATACTCCAAGACCCTCCAGCCCTACGAGACCTCGACCTCCCAACCCACCCCATAAAAGCGAGACCCCCCACGACCACGAGACATATCAGAAACTGATTAACAAGCGGCAAGAGTTAAAGACAGTCCTGGAGGTGGAATCCAGGAAATGGTTTCATAAGATTGCGAGAGAGAAATATCGATGGGGGAATAGGTCAGGCCGCCACCTGGCTAGGATACTTAAAAAGAAGAGAGAGATGAATTTTATTGAAAAAATACAAAATAAACACGGGACAATGGTCCACTCCACGGTAGGTATAGCAGAGGAATTCAAAAATTACTACGAAGAACTATATAATGTTAGGAAAAATGAACCACAGTACCCGGGGGAGGTGGAGAGGGAACATGATTTCATTAAGGGGAGTTCCCTACCGTCCCTTTTAGAAGCTGACAGACTTAATATGGACAGGCCGATCTCCCTTGAAGAAATATACGAAGCTTTGCGTACCTCTCCGCCGGGTAAGTGCCCAGGCCCCGACGGCTTTTCGTTGGCATACTACAAAAAGTACAAAGAGATACTGATCCCTAAATTGTGCCAGTACTGGAACCAACTAGGAACAGAGTGTTCATTGGCTAGAGAAGCCCTTGTTGCCTCTATCACTTTAATAGCTAAAGAAGGAAAAGATAGGACCCTATGCTCAAGCTACCGTCCGATTGCCTTATTAAATGTAGATACTAAACTTTACGCGAAGGTTCTCGCAAACAGATTGAAAGATAAGATGACGGAACTAGTACACCCGGACCAGGTGGGCTTTGTGTCAGGTCGGGAGGGGAGGGACAATGGGGTACGGGCGCTGCTCCTGATGGAGGTGGACAGGTCGGGGACGGTCCCCAGTCTACTCCTGTCAATTGATGCCGAGAAGGCCTTTGACAGGGTAGACTGGGGACACATGATAGCAACATTGAGGGAGATGGGCTTGGGCCCAAGAATGTTGAAATGGATTGAAATGCTGTACTTGCAGCCACAGGCCACGGTAAGGGTAAATGGGACGTCCTCAGAAATGTTTACAATGAAAAACGGGACCCGGCAGGGCTGCCCGTTGTCGCCCTTATTGTTTGTCCTAGCCCTGGAGCCCTTGCTGTCCATGGTACGGAAGAGTGTCGATATTACCGGGATTAGGGTGAAAGAGGAGGAGCATAAACTAGCGGCTTTCGCTGATGACGTCCTCTTCTTTATCTCTAACCCCAGGATAGCGCTGGGGGGGACCTCAAACTTGAAAGTGAATCTTAACAAGTCTGAAATACTAAATATCAATATTAAAAAAGAGGAGGAAGTATTGCTATCAAAAGAATTTAACTTCCCATGGCGAGATAGTATCAAATATTTAGGGGTACATTTATCGGACTCCAGTAAAAAAATGTACTTAAAAAACTACATCCCCCTATTAGATGAGATCAAAAAAGAATTACATAATATGGGAACACGTCCTCTCTTGGATAGGTCGGATCAATGCAGTGAAAAATGATAGTGGCCCCTAAAATAAATTACAAGTTTCAGATGCTTCTACTGGAGATCCCCCATGTATTTTTCGTAACTCTGAGGCAAATTATATCACGGTTCATCTGGTCTTACAGGAAACCTCGTATCGCAGCTAATATCCTGCACAGAGGAAAGGATCAGGGGGGGCTGGCAGTCCCACACTTCGAAAATTATTACTCAGCAGTTGTACTATCAAGGGTTATTGAATGGGCGAAAGGAGGAGACAAGAGGTGGATAAGTTTAGAATGCACGTTAAGTAACTGTCACTTGGGGCACGATATTTGGAACCCACCAAAAGCAAGGATATTAGGACAAAATACGCACAAAATAACACGAGTTACACTAGATATTTGGGATAGATTACACAGACGATACAAATGGCAATATAACTCCCCTTTAATTTATTTAAAAGAGAACATATTTTTTCAACCAGGCAGAAGGGAGGTGGGGGGGAATTGGATAAAACTAGAAGGGGCACAATTGAGAGATATAATGAAAAAAGGAAAAATTTGCACATTTCACGAGTTATGTTTGAACACATCATTAATGGAGGTTGACATATGGAGATACACGCAGCTAAAACACTTTGTTCAAAGCCTCCCTCAACCCATTCGTAGTGAAGATGATCTCACCCCCTTTGAGAGATTTTGTACGCGGGAGACAAATAGGAATAATATATCTCAGATATACAAACTCCTTATAGGCGAAGAGGCGCTGGGGGCACCTCCATATGTCTCAAAGTGGGAGGAAGAGCTAGGAGTGCACTGTAGTCAGAATAAAATAAGAAAAATTTTCAAGATTATCCATAGCTCGACTTTTTCTACTAAAACAGTTGAAACAAATTTTAAGTGTCTTGCCAGGTGGTACATCACCCCCGACAGACTGAGCAGGTTCCAGGAGGGGTCCTCCTCAGATTGCTGGCGTGGATGCAAAAATAAAGGGACGATGGCCCACATTTAGTGGGATTGCCCAGTTATTAGGAAATTTTGGAAGGATATACTAGAGTTAATCCATTATATAACACTGGTAGTTATTCCGGATGATCCCTGGACTGTTTTGTTTCATGGGACGGAGATGTCCGTGAGACTTTATAAATCGGCGCTAATACCCATCCTCCTAAATGAGGCTAAGAATCTAATCCCGAAGCATTGGCGGGAAGCCGGCAGCCCGGCAATTCGCGATTGGATTCATGGGGTAAATGCAATACAGGTCGTGGAAAGCCTGGAAATAAATGAGGAGGGTAGAGGGGGGACTCAGGCCCAAAACGATAAGTGGACAGGATGGAACGAATTTAAAAATTCTTGGAGATATTACATCGTGGTCACAGGATAGGGTAACTCTCACGTTGGGTGTCAGGATTCCAGAGGGACAAATAGATAGAAAAAGGGAAAAGTGGTGAGCCCCCCAATCCAATATATGAAAAGCCAGGGGGGGTGGGGGGGGAGGGATGGGTATAAATGTGTAAGATATATGATGTTAAGGAAAAGATGTTTATATCTGTCTCTTTGGCTTGTTTGTTAAGGAAAATTTTGTGTATAAATCAAGAATTAAAAAAAAAAAAATGCGAACTGACTACACGCACTGATAAACAGATACGGACCGACAAGCACAAACTGAAGAGCAGTAACGGTCTGAGCCTGAAGTCTGAAAAGCGCGAATCGAATGTAACCAAACTTCTACTAACACGCGATAAACACAGAATAAGCAGAAGGAGCCCAACGGGTGCCGGACGTGGTGCTGAACTTCCCTTTTCTGGTCCTGTGGAACACTGCTTACGTCACGGCGTTCTCGAAGACCGGAAATTCCGACAACGTTGTCCGACCGTGTGTACGCACCAGCTTCGGACAAATTCGGATGGAAATAGTCATGGGAAAATCCGACCGTGTGTACGGGGCATTACTCTTACGTAACAAAAAATGTGGACAGAATACAACTTCAATAAAACATCATTAAACAAAATACCAGACATGTCTCCTAGCTTACGGGGAAGCAATTCAGAGACCCTAAATGCACCAAAAAAACAAAGGTAAAATGCCAAACGAAATAACAATGCTTCATAAGGCGAAAAACAGACATCACCAGTAGCTCCTCCAATTTTAACCAACAATTCACTCGATATAGGCAACCTAGAATCCTGCACCCCAATTGTTTTCCGGTACCCTTTTAAAGCACTCTTAACAGCAAAAAACTGCAGACAGGAACCATAACCAGACATGCGCATGAAAAAAGAAACACTCGCCAAAATCTTCATCACGTAAGAGTAAAGCCCCATACACACGCGCGGATTATCCGAGGACCAGGTCCGTCAGACCATGTCCGTCATACTTTGTCTGATGTTGGTTTTGCGTACACACGGTCGGACAAAGTTGTCTGAAAATCCGATCATTCTGAACGTGGTGACGTTTGTTGCCTACGACGGGACTACGTAGAGGCTAGTAGCCAATAGCTTTGGTCTTGTAATGTGATCTGAGCATGCGTAGCACTTTGTCCGGTCGGACTACCATACACACGATCAGATTTGGTGTGATCGGACCGTGTTGTCGGAAAATCTATCCAGCAGGAGATAGGACTTTGTCCGTCGGACAATACGACGTACACTGTCCGATGGTGCATACACACGGTCTGATTTTTCAACAACATTGTCCGATCGGACAGAATCCATGCGAAAATCCGACCGTGTGTATGGGGCTTAAGACTATGAACAAGAAAAGAAGGTAACGAATAAAAGACAATACCAAGCCTTCCGAGAAGGAAGCTTGTTGTGACCCTAATGATAGCAGGTATGAACACCACAACAACCATGCTGCTTTGTAAGACACCCACATGGCAGGAGCTACAGAATTCCTTATTGCTTGAAGAATCAGATCTACACAAGGTCCCATAAGTGTTGCGGGCAGGATACGCACGTTAAATCTGCGTACGGCACCAACTCCTTGAATTCCGAAATCTGCAAACGGGACAAACGATCAGCTATTAAATTCTCAACACCAGGCACATAACGTGCTTTAAGCCAAATATTCAAAGACAAACATTTAAAAACAATTTGTCGTAAAATAGTAATAACCGGTAGAGACCTTGATAACAAACAGTTAATATCAAAAACAACACCTTTGATATCTGAGTGAAGCAGAATCCGCTTATTAACAAAATGCGTTCCCCAGAGGTCCAACGCCACCAAAACAGGAAAAAGTTCCAAAAGAACAATATTAGAATTCAAACCAGTAAGTACCCATCTATCAGGCCAAAACGCACCGTACCCGCAAGATCAAGCCGCATCCGTAAACAAATCAAGTGCCGAAGCTGGACAAAAAAGATACTGCCACAGGGAACAACCATTAAAATTACGTAGAAACCTAAACCAAATAATCAAATCATCCTTGATATCCTTTGTAATTCGGACAAAATGAAACGGAGAAGATAAACCCGAGATAGCTCTATAAAGGTGTTTCGAAAAAATTCGACCAATGGGCATCACATGAGAAGCAAACGCCAGTAAGCCTAATAAGGATAGCAGAAACCTCAATCTGACTTTATCTCTAACCAAAACAAATTCCAACAACTTTTGCATGCATACGATCTTATCAAGCGACAAACGGAATTACATGGCGACAGTGTCAATTTGTATCCCCAAAAATTCAATACACATCGTTGGACAGACAGACTTCTCAGGAGCCGAAGGAATGCCAACGACTAACAATCCTGAATTCAGTAAAAAGGTACAAATACTCAGCCGATTCTGCACGTCCTATAAACGAAAAATCATCCAATGAAGTAAATTATCAGAACGTGTATAGCGACTGACAACCCATTCGATAAAAGATGAAAAAAGCTCAAAGTAACGACATGAAAGGAAGCATCCCATAGGAAGACATCGATAAAAATAAAACCCACCTTGGAAATGAAAACACAGAGAATTAAATGCCTTTGGATGAATTGGCAACAATCTAAACGCAGACTTGATGTCAGCTTTCGCTAGTAAAGCAGACCCACCTACGTTCCTCAGTCATATGTAAAGCAACAGACGGAAGATTATTAACAATAGAACAACCAGAACCAGTAAACAATGGCAGAATAAAAACAAATAAAAAACCATCATGCAAAATGCATGCTGTCCGATGATCTGGATACAGCAGGAGCTGGTAAAAAATTTTGAAGAATCACCGGACTGGTTGCTTTTGAGAAAAAACTCCTTGGAAGCCCCTGGGGAACCAGTAGACAATTTTTTAAAACATCGGGGTGCCATATGTGGTCCAGCACAAAAGTTGCATTCATGTTTGTATTTACACGAATTTGACCATTTGCACTGACCATCATTAAAATGAAAACAAACACCCTTCCTATAAACAGTAGGAATAGCAGGAAGTTGTTTAACAAATAGTTTTTGAGGTTATAAAAGATTTAGCCATAAACCTACATCTTTAACCCCCCATTTCATGGACTTGTGTACTGACAATTTTCGCCAAAAAGATTTGTCGCAAGCAAACCAAGTAAGTCCAGGAAAGGTCTTGTAGGCTTCTAGAATTTCAACATGTTGAAACAAACCGCAGCACAAATCCGGTCTTTTCTCTCCCATAACACTAGCAAAAACACAGAAAGCCTGCAACCAATTAATAACAGAGCTCAGAACAGCCCTGCGTTTATCATCCTTTAAACCGTCCGCCTCTTTTTTATCCATTCTATATTCCTTAGAAGAAGGGATTAAAGAAAGAAGGTCAATATATTCTCCCTTTCATATTTTTTCTTTAACATGAGTACTCAAATGAAACGGTGACAATTCACACGTCATTACTTCACGTAAACAAGCTTCAGGAATATTTAATGGATTCGGAATTGAAGGCGCATCGGCGGCATTGGTAGCCACAGCAACAGAAGTACAAACAGGAGTACTCATAGATGGCAGAGCAAGCCACACAGGGGCAACACTCTGATTTAACGATGGTAACGGATTCCCAACATTTTTAAAATTAGCAGAGAATTTAGACATCATATCATACATGGAAGAAAAAAAACTTTAAAATGTAACATGTCATTTGACTCACCCGTGGTAGTCATAGTAACAGGGATGGATGCATTATTAGCATCAGAAAGCTGATGTCGCAATGCCATCTCATCCGATTCCGCTGATTGACGATCGCCATCTGTAAATACACCAACCTCAGAGCGAATAAATTCAGCAGGAATTATGCCAGAATTAATTTCAGAAGAACCATCAGCATTGAGACCATGTAGAATAGAATTGCTGAAAGTTAAATCAGGACACAATGAATAATCAAACTCAGAGCTAAGAGATTTGTTTTTGCACTTTTTACCTTCACAGAGTACCTTCACAGGCACTCGCCGAGCTGGGGAATCGAATCTGCGAGGCCTCTTCTGTGATCTGACAGAGCGTCTCCCAGTTGTCCTAACTGCGTCATCATGTCCATCATCAGCCGTGGGCAGGCCTACATTAGCTTTGGGAGGTGGAGCTGTCATGACGCCGGCAGAAGGCAGGACCAAAGGAGGAAAATTCAGAGCCTGTGACCCGAAACAGCTTGCAGAAGGCTGTACCATAGCAGAGGAGAATACACCGCCCATGGAGGAAGAACTGGCCCCAGGATCAGGCACACCATGCCCCGCAGAAGATGGGGAAACAATTTGGGAAGACCGAGCATCAGGTGAAGAAGAGAAAGACAGGCAGCGGAGCATCCACTTGTCCCCGTCCTCCGCGGCGGCCCTGTCCATCATCATATGCAGTAAGTTCTCCATCACAGCGAAGTGGGACAAGCTTCCTTTCGGTTGTCTTCTGTCTTCTGCTGAGTGATGACGCATCCTCTGTTCTTATATAGGGCACCTGCTTGCGCCAGAGGACCGTTATTTGACAAACTGAAATTAACCAATCTCAGGTAAGTAGACATTTTTTTTTAAAATAACTTTAATAATTAAACCATTGTCCCCCCATGATCCCATGTGTGGTGGCGGGGACATGTTATGCTCCACCTCTCACTTTTAGGACTGCAGCTTTGGCCTTAGCATGGGGAGTGGCGGCCATCTTGCTCCACCCGGCTGCTGTGCCCACACTGCCTCCAGGCCTCCCGGACTGCCCTGTATCTGACTACATAGCCGCACGGACACCGGAGGCATCCGGTCCACCATCCCCGGCCCGCAATCCCCCCTGTGTGGATCCTGTGGACACAGTTTAAGACGGCCATCTTTCTACACCCTGGCCAACCTGAGGGACATCACATGTGACGGTGGCCATATTCCTACACCCTAGACAGCCTGAAATACGTGGCAAGTGAAGGCTGTAGAGAAGGAGAAGTCTGGATGGCCGCACTTCAAGAAAAGGCTTCTTTATTGAAATGATTAAAATCCAAACAATACAGTTACATCATCAGAACATGGATACAGCAAAGATAGCTGACGCGTTTCACGCTTTAACAGCACTTAATCATAGCTAAATAAAAAGAGCATATGCCTGAATATATATAGGATAATATGTGGCGGATTTAGAAAATGAACAGCCAATCAAGGGTGTTAGAATTAGTCACACGGCTAAACGACTTCACCTGACAAAAATGAGACACACCTGGATAGAGAAAATTCAATGAACTCCATGTGTGAAATCATGATGTCAGTAGAAAAACATGAAGATAGTAAAAAAACTAATAAAAAAAAAAAATGTAATTGTATAATAATAATAAACATTATCTCAAAATAAAGGGTACATTTCTTGCCACGAGGGAATGATCTTAAAAACTATTTAATTGCAGCCATAGAGCAAACTCAGAGAGAGCAACATATTCAACCAATGAGTAAATAAATAAATAAACATGGAATGATGTTCTCAGAGAAATTCCTCACAACCTTTATAGGAATGAAATAATAAAGTATCACCATGTACCAAATGAATGTTTAAATGAAAACAAAACAATACAATTAGGGTAAAAAAAATGTGGTGATTTTGTGCCTGTAAAACATAAGCAAAAAGAGAGATGTTATCCCGCTCCATATAAACCACTAAATAAAATCATTTATTTATATATATTAGAAGTAAATTCATTTTTGAAGGTGAAGGCTGGTATCTTGCTATACCCTGGCCAGCCTGCAGCACACAGTAAGTAACAGCGGCCATCTTGCTTCACCCTGGCAGTCTCCCCGACTCCTCTGGGCCAGATCCAAGTCCCATCTGCCCCCAGGAGTGCCCCGGCCTGGTGGATTGTGGCCCCCAAGATAGTAAATGGCATCCACCCCCTTCTACAAAGTGTGTTGCAGCCGTGGCCCTAGCTCCGAAGGCCACAAGTGGTGGCCATTTTGCTTCACCCGACTGTAGTATTAACATAAGAGCCTGGCCTCTCTACCCCCTCTGGGCCTGGATCCCATCAAACACAGATATAAGAGCTGCTCAACGGGTTCAGCTGACACCAGGGAAAGAAACTCATCAGGGGGCGTGACCAACCATGAATGGCTAAAAACATGCGCTGCTGAGCCCCGTGATCGCCCATAGCTGACAGGCTATCCTCCAGCCATAACATACCTTTAAACTACATGTCTACACACAGCTCCCGATCTGCTGAATCCACAGAGCTGCAACAGGGCACAATACAGTGACACCTGCTCCGCACATCTCAGTCAGATTCCTGTACTCCCAAAGACAAGATGGCGCCTGCTCAAAACACAGGGAAGAGCAAGCATCCCCTCCCCGCTCAGCCGGCGACAGACAGCAGTGAGGAATCGGATGACCCCCTGGACCTGCATTCGGTCCCACCAGCTGTGGTAACCAGGACAGTGACCCCTGTTGCTCCACTCCCTGACACAGACCCTGCGGATGTGACCCCCTTCCCCCCGGGCCTCAGGGAGATCATCCAGATCTGAGGCCTCGGCCCTCCTGTCAGTCTTCATGGGGGAGTTTGAGTCCTGGGCGGTCAAAATGGAGACCTCACTTCACAAAGACCTCCAGGCCCTCCCACTGAGACCGCAGTGTCTGCTTTAACTGACACCCAAACTGACCATGCAACCAGCATCACATCCCTCGAACGGGCCTCCAGGGAACAGTTGCACCGCATAAGGCAACATCAATTGCGCATAGAAGACGGAGAAAATAGGAGCCGTGGGAACAATATACGGATACAAGGAATACCAGAGGCCATGACTGGAACAGACTTAAAACCTTCTGTCATTGCCATACTCAAGATAGTCCTGGGAAGAGAGGCTTCATCCCCCATTGAAATAGACGCAGTGCACAGAGTAGGAGGGCAGAGGAGGTATAATAGTGACCGCCCGCGCAATGTCCTCTGCAGGGTACATTATTACACCCTTAAGGAAGAACTTATGCGCAAGGCATGGCATTTAGCATGGGCGTCCGCAGTTAGGGGCAAGGATCAGCACATTCAGCACAGTGGTGTCACTATGGGGGTGCGGGCAGCCAGCGGGGTGACACCATTAATGTGCTGTCAAGCCCT
Organism: Lithobates sylvaticus; assembly: GCA_028564925.1. Lineage (NCBI taxonomy): Eukaryota > Metazoa > Chordata > Amphibia > Anura > Ranidae > Lithobates > Lithobates sylvaticus. The sequence continues at coordinate 179,512,403 of CM053031.1, read as the reverse complement.
CCCATCAGTGTAGTGTGACTGCGCGCTCTTTTCCCTGCTCAGTCCAGCAGAGAACTCTGCAGTGCTGTGTCAGGAGAAAGGCGAGCTGCGGGCTGTCAGAGGTTTCCCCTGCTCACCCCCCCTTTCTCCTGTCAGGGAGAAGAGACAGCGGCTCTCCCCAGGTTCCCTGCCGAGCTTCATGCCCGTTCCGTTCCTTCCCCATTGGTTATATCTGCCACGCTACCCAGCACCACCAGAGAGAGCCATGCTACCTAGCACCACCAGAGAGAGCCACGCTACACGGCGCCACCGGAGAGAGCCACGCAACCCAGCGCCAGAGAGAGAGCCACGCTACCCAGTGCCAGAGAGAGAGCCACGCTACCCAGTGCCAGAGAGAGAGCCACGCTACCCAGTGCCAGAGAGAGAGCCACGCTATCCGGCACCAGAGAGAGAAAGACTGAGCCACTGCCACGGTACAGACTACTGACCAGAATCGCCCCCGGGGAACCCAGAGTGAGCGATTGTCTAGCCGGAGGAATCACTTCTGTAGTTTTGCTGGGTCTGGTAAGAGGGCCTGTCAGCCATTATCCATTACTTATCCTAGGGACTGTACTACACCTGCAGTCTCTGACCATGACAATGAGATTGTCGAAAAGGGGCGGCCCATGGGTGACCCAAAAATGATGCCCCCTGAAAAAAGTTCTGCGGACGCCCATGGCATTTGGCCCCTCTGGACTTTGACGGTTCTGCAATTCATCTCTACCTGGACCTCTCTTGTAACACTCTCCACATGCGTCATATGGTCCAGCCTTCTTCCGCTTTCTGGAACAAGACCTAATCGATGTTCCAAACTGGTTAGATCTACCAAATGACCACACCAGGGGGCAGGCACATGACCCCCTACCACAACAACGCAGGCAACCGAGGTCCAGGTCACATTCTCTGGGCCCTAAAATGCGTCAGCATACCTCACGGGAAGCTTAAGGCAACTCTAAGATGTTGCAAAAAGCCATATCAACACTCCTCATGTAACTAGCACCAATCCAATGCACTTTTACTTCTCGTTTCCTGGACAGGTCGATGCAAGAAGCCTTCCCCTCCCCTTTTTGTTTTTGTGTTTGTGTTTTCTCGCTTTACAACTTCCCTCTTTGTTCCAACTGCTTTCACCCGGACAGGTTACTGAGGGCGTCAAAATTACCTGTTCCATACTTTAATGCCTCACAATAATCGGTGCAATAAATTGTCAAGCCTCTTTCCCGCCCTTTGCTGGTGTGTTGTATCTAGCTGGGGTTTGGGAGAGACTATGGAATTGTGATATTTCTGATATCTGATATGCAACTATTAAGCTTCTAATATACTTTGCTGAACTGGTCCAATCCTTATGTGTTTAGAGCAAATGTCCTACCTGGATACAAGCGAGGGGGCCGATAGATGGACCTGCTGGGTCCATGGTCCCTTGCCACTGTCCTCGTGGACACCTATAGCTCTCTGTGTACGATTTCTATTACACCGCCTAGTTTCACCCTAAAATGTTAACTCGCACTGTTACTGATTTTAGTATTGTTACTCAGATTTATGTTTCCAGGGTCCCTGTTGGAGTCTATGGGCAATGTATGTTTAATATGATTATCTTCCCCATATGATGTTATTTCATAGATTGATAATTTCTCTATGAATGAGAATGGGTGATCTTGCTCAGGAATATTCGCCAACGCAGACCGCCACCCTCCTTCACAAATGATCTGATGTGTGTTCTACTGTTTAAATACCTTATTACACTGATGTGTCTCAATTATGCTATACATGCTACTGGGCTCACGGCTCAGACTCTCCTTCTCGTCCTACCATCCTCAATAGACTTGGCATGAACTGTGCCTAATTACGTGATTTTTCACGTGGTGTCCCGTCCTCGCGGACCCCTTAGAGTTTGTTAGGCTCATTATTTAGGTGTTATTATTATTTCTGCCATAGTGCAGGTTTCCCCTTCCCCTCCCCATCCCTCTTCCTCTTTCTGCTATCTATTCTGCTATTCTCCTATAAATATAAATGTTTAATTAATTTTTTATATATTTTTATCTATATATATATTTATATTGATTTTTACAATATTTGGCCTTCATCGCCGATATTCTTGTTTTTAAATTTTAACATTAAAATGTATCACGCCGGTTGTACATTTGCTTTTTTAGTGTATAATAAGCGTCTATTACACACTTACTATGATTTTAATGTAAATATCTGTTTAGCGCCAGACCATCCACTTGGTTCCTTGTAGTTATTAACATTGCTGATAACCCCCCCCCCCCCCCCTTATCACTTTTCAGATGTTGGACACATAAGTTTTGGGCACCATGTTTGCTGACACAAGGAAGTGCTTTCTTTATCATTGACCTTCCTCTGTTATCAAAATGAGGCTTGATACTCAAGCCTCTGGGGCCATGCTTGTTAACACCTTTAGTGTGTATACCAAAAGGAGGCTTGACACACAAGCCATAGACGCCATCTTTGCAGATACAGGAAGTGTCATTTCAGCACGACCACACAGGTGATGGCAGTCTGGCCCTAATTCAGGTACCCCCATCCTATATATACGCAGTGGCCGCAGTGGACCAGCACCCCCAGATGATGCCTGTATGAGGCGAAACGCGTCAGGACTCGGTTAGCTGTTACCACTGCGTTACCAGTAGACCATTATATGCTTTTACATGTCGTTTTAAATGTGAGTACCCATTTTTATATGCTTTGTCAAAATAAATCCCCTATGGTATTACACTATGTGGCTCCATTTTTCTCTTTATCGGTCCCACTAATTTGAGTACTACCAGTGGTATAACATCCATCATCCCTCCCTCCTGAGAGTTCTTTGGATATATCCAGTGAAGGATCTTTTCGTTTGGCACCATCCCCAAGTAGATGCGCCCACGGGTGTAGTGACACCAACTGCCTTTTGGGACTCATACGGCGTAAGCCTATCTGAGTTCACGCTATCTGGTAAGCGCATTCCCAAGAGGTGGTGGACTGCAACAGACAACTTGCACCAAGTCACCTGTTATATATTTCTCAACGCACCAATGTTGAATTTAGGTCACTATTAGGTGGTGTTTTTTGCTTAGATCACTATTTGTAACACACATTGCTATATGGTTTTGTTTATATGGTGATATATATTCAAGATTTTTCTACTGTCATATTTATTGTATATGTGATCTATGCGATTATGTGATTAGTAGGTCTACCAACCCTTTCCATATATATGACCTTTTGATTCACAATCCACTTGATTTATCATATTTGTTTGTTCACTATTCTTAGTGACACACATTCATATATTAATTTTTATTTTTTGAATACTGTATCATTATTTAGGATCATCACTTTTAGACATTGATTGTTATTTTCGTGCTCTATGAGCGCCACACTTTTTTATATTTAAATTTATTCACTCATTACAGTTACCTGTTGTGCAGGCCGCTAGTATACACATATTTTTCAATATCTTTATAAGACAGCGCAGTTTTTCTTTCCTTTTTCACTAGATGTTATTATTGATCAGTTAAGTTGTAATTTAACAAAGTGGTTGACATATCAATAGACAGTAGTGACCAAAAAGAATTGGGCCAAGAATGAAAAATTCTGGGCTCAGAATGATAGTATGTTCTATTTATTAAAGCGGTTCTGCACTGTGTGTTGTTTTTTGTTTTTTTTAATGTAATGCATAGGATTAGGAGGTAAATTGGGGGACTCACGTGTTCCATGTTCTTATTTGATTGCTGCCGGTTTTCGTCTTATAAAATATTTTTTAAAAATGTATTCTTGCTGGGTGCCATCTTGCCTGTGGGCATGTGAAACCCCACAGGCACTTCAGATGGCCCAGCATGCACTGCCGTTACTGCGCCGAGCTCGCGCGTGTGCAGTAACGGCAAAGTGCAGCTCGCGTTCCCCTGAAATCTCGCGAGATTTCGGCACATCTACCCGATGTGCCCGAAATCTCGCGAGATTTCGGAAGATGTCCGCACTGACTCCTGGGATCAATGACACCAGATCCCAGTAGACAGTGCGGCATGACGACGATCGACGCAGAGACCCCGCTCACCGCCGAAGGGACAGAGGAAAGGACGTCAGCGATTACAAGGTAAGTGGGAAAAAAAAAAAAAAATTTCATTTAGTACTCTTTGCCTGATTTGGAAGGCAAAGAGATTTACTAAATAAAATGTGTGCACAACCGCTTTAACATTCAATTTGCAACAGTCATGAGCTGAAAATAATGTGATTGATGAACAAAGAACTAAAACTATGTCCCATTTTCATACACAGGAAGACCACAGCCGGGAGGAGGCTGTGGCAAGTGGCAGCCGGGAGGTCAACCATCGCCCTCCTCCACCTGCTACCACAACTAGAAGATCAGAGCCACAGCCTGGAAGGAAGCCTGGAGGGAAGTGCCTAAGTAAGACCAGAGAGTGATGGCCTGGGTTCAGTCTGGTCTGTCAGAAGATGCAGCCTCTTGTCTGACAACATCCTGGGGACATAGATGTCATCTGATCTTCCTGATTGCCTGGATTTCTGGACCAGATTTTACTCCCTCAGATATGTACTCCTCATGCCACCAATTTTGCTATTACATATTTGATGTCTGCCGTGGGGGCCAAAGGGCTTCGCCAAATTGACCAGTTTCTCCAGCGTTGCCTTCCTGTTTATGTTGTTTATGACACCAAATAAAGTTTTTTTTTGTTTGAAGAAATACTTGCCTATGTGTTTTACTTCAAAAAGAACAGTTTATTTGTGAGTAGGCAGGTACATTTCACAAATCAGAAAGTCAAATTAACAAGGGGCACCAACAAACAACCTCCTAGAGAATTAAAAAAAAAATTATAATAATGGTGTTGGGTAAGTTGAGACACACAAAACACAACAAAAAAAAAAAAAAACGAAGATGAACAAAATTACAAATAAAGAAAATCTTGATTAAAAAACCAACCACTAAATTGAAAAAAAAAAAAAAAAAAAACATTTTGAGATCTGACGCATAAAAATATTCTAGTCAGGAATTTAGGAAAAAGAATAAAGAAAGACGTTTTGGAGAAGTCAGTGTGAATATGAACAGCTAAAAAACGTAATTCTTCTTGCATTGTAAAGAAAAAGAGAATGCGCTGCATTAAACAAATTTTAACATTGCAGCGTGACGAATGTGCTCTGTCGATTAGGAACGCAAGTTTTACCTGACCGAGCGCTTCCGTCTGAGAATTTCTTCTGAGCATGCGTGGCACTTTGTCCATCAGACTAGGCTACACACAATCGGAATTGGCGTGATCCGACTTTGTTGTCGGAAAATTTGAGATCCAGCTCTCAAACTTTGTCTGTCAGAAAAGCCGACGGAAAAAGTCAGATGGAGCCCACACACGTCCGGATTTTCCGACAACATGGTCCGATCGGACATTTTCCATCGGAAAATCCGACCGTGTGTACGGGGCATTAGTGTGTGTTCTGTGCCTCCAGCAGTGGTGTTCTCTATAAATACAGCCATCTGCAGGATTTATAGTGTGTGCTGTGCCTCCAGCGCAGTATACACCTGTATCTACCCTTTAGTGCTGTTGTTCTCCATTAATACAGCCATCTGCAGGAGTTAGTGTGGGTTGTGCGAGTCCAGCACAGCATAGTATACACCTGCACCTGTATCTACCCTTTAGTGCTGTTGTTCTCCATTAATACAGCCATCTGCAGGAGTTAGGGTGTGTTGTGTGAGTCCATCACAGCACAGTATACACCTGCACCTGCCCTTCTTTGCTGGTGTCATCTAATCCAGCCATCTGCAGGAGTTAGTGTGTGTGTTGTGTGACTCCAGCACAATATACACTACCCAATTGTTGTTTTTCCCATCTCCCTGCAGGCCATTACAATGTCTGGAAGGCCAACAAGGAGAGGCAGACAGTCACGAGCCAATAAAAGAGGGCAAGCAGGCTCTGTGTCTAGAGACAACAGTGCTGGCCATGGACGCGGTGCATCATCATCAGCACGTGGCCAAGGAACCTGCTTGTCCTTATTTTCGGCAGCTGGACATGTTGAGCCGCATCATGCCGAAGACTTGGTAGAGTGGATGACCAAGCCCTCCTCTTCATCCTCTCTCACCCAGGCTCAGGGTACTGGCAAAGCAGCTGCCAACGCGTACTCTTCCCTCGTCTCAATGTCATCAGTCACTCCTTCCCTAGACCCACCATGTCCTCCTGAGGAGTCCCCCGAACTGTTTGACCACAGTGTTGGGTACATGCTCCAGGAGGATGCCCAGCGTTTTGAAGGCTCTGATGATGATACCCAGCTAGAGAAAGACAGTAGCGTGAGCGCAGAGAGAGGGGATGCTCAAGGACATCAATCTGGCAGTCATGTTCCACCAGCTGCAGCATACTGCCAGGTTTGCTCCAGTGGTGAAGAGGGAGGGGATGATGAGGTCACTGACTCCATGTGGGTGCCTGATCGGAGAGAGGAGGAGGCGGCACATCTCCAATGAGGAAGGATGCCCTCCAGGGGCCAGCTTAAGGGCAGCACACCAACTGAATCGCACTGCAGCGCTCCGCCTGTGCAGGGCGCTGCCTCTGCGCGTTATTACAAAAGTTCTTTGGTGTGGGCCTTTTTTGAGACGAGTGCATCAGATTGCACCACTGCTATTTGCAACATATGTCTCAAGCATATCTCGTGTGGCCAAAACATCAGCCGCTTGGGCACCACAAGCATGACCAGACATATGTTGACCTGCCATGCAGCTCGTTGGCAAGCGTACCTCAAAGACCCACACCAAAGAACAAAGCGGACCTCTCCTTGCTCCTAATCAGCTGGGATCTCCAACCCCACTATACCTTCAGTCCTCTCTAAAAGCTGCACTGAGAGGAATGAAGAATTAGGTGTGTCACAGCCAAGTACTTGCGGGCACTCTGCTAGCAGTACACCGACGTCCGACTGTACCAGGCAAAATTTCCCTGCCCCAGCTGCTGGACCGTCAAAAGAAGTTCACTCCCAGCCATCCACATGCCCAGCGGTTGAATGCTAGCTTGGCTAAATTGCTAGCACTTCAACTGCTGCCTTTTCAGTTGGTAGACTCGTCCCCCTTCCGTGAGTTTGTGCAATGTGCGGTTCCTCAGTGGCAGGTTCCCAAACGCCACTTTTTCTCACGGAAGGCAATTCTGGCTCTCTACCGGCAAGTGGAAGGCAATGTCCATGCCTTGCTGGACAGGGCAGTCAGCGGTAAGGTGCATACTATCGCTGACTCATGGTCCAGCAGGCATGGACAGGAACTTTACCTATCTTTCACGGCCCATTGGGTCACTCTTTTGGCAGCTGGGAAGGATGCAGGACAAGGTGCAGTAGTGTTGGAGGTTGTTCCGCCACCACGCCTCCAAAATGCTACTACTGGTTGTGACACACCTCTCTCCTCCACCCCCTCCTCTTCTTCTTCCTCCATGGCCTCTTCCTGTCCTTTGTTCTCGGAACCAGCGGTGCTCCATAGGCGTTCAATGGCACCAACCTCCTCTCCGCCCTGCGACAGGGACAATTGACCCATGTGCCCTGTATGGCTTACATCCTTAACCTGGTGGTGCAGCGGTTCTTGGGCAGGTACAAAGGCTTACAGGATGTCCTGAGGCAGGCCAGGAAAGTCTGTGTGCATTTCCGCCGATCATATAATGCCAGTGCACGGCTGGCTGAGCTGCAAAAGGAGTTGAACCTGCCCAAGAACCGCCTTATATGTGACATGCCCACCAGGTGGAACTTAACGTTGACCATGCTGCAGCGACTGCACATGCAGCAGAGGGTCATCAATGAGTACCTGTGCGACTACGGCACCAGGACAGGGTCAGGGGAGCTCAGGTTTTTTTCACCACGCCAGTGGAGCATGATCAGGGATGCAGGCACTGTCCTGTCACCATTTGAGGAGGCCACGAGGATGGTGAGCAGTGACAGTGCATGCATTAGTGACACTGTACCTCTTGTCCACCTGTTGGAGCATACGCTGCGTGGAATAATGGACAGGGCACTTGAGGCAGAACAGAGGCAGGAAGAAAAGGACTTCCTTGCCTCTCAAGGCCCCCTTTATCCAGACAGTGTTCCTTCTCTCCCACCCATCACACAGGAAGAGGATGAGGAGGAGGAGGATTGTGTCAGCATGGAGGTGGAGCCTGGCACTCAGCATCAGCAGTCTTTTAAGGATGATTTACAGTCCCAAGAAACCGGTGAACTTGTACGTGGCTGGGAGGAGTTGGCTGCGGATCATGTCGTCCTCAGTGACCCAGAAGACTCCGGACCAAATGCCTCAGCTAACCTATGTTGCATGGCCTCCCTGATCCTGCAAAGCCTGCGGAAGGATCCTCATATTCTTTGGATCAAGGAGAGGGACCATTACTGGCTGGCCACTCTCCTTGATCCCTGGTACAAGGGTAAGGTTGCGGACCTTATCTTGCCATCGCAGAGGGAGCAGAGGATGAGACATCTCCGAGAGGCCTTGCAGAAAGGTCTGTGCAACGCGTTCCCAGAGACTGGGAGGTTACAAACTCCTGGTCCTGAACGACGAGTTGCTGAGGCTTCGGTCAGTAGCAGAAAGAGCGGTGGGGGAAGGTGGACATCTGACCCATGGGTTCAGAATTTTTTTTAGTCCGTGGCTCCAAGGTATGATCGGTTCCAGCAACCATCGCCAGCGTCTGATATACATGGTGCAGGAATACCTAGGGGCAAGGTCAGACTTGGACACCTTTCCCACCGAAAATCCTCTGGCTTACTGGGTCTTGAGGATGGATCACTGGCTAGAGCTTGCACAGTATGCAATTGAGCTACTGGCTTGTCCTGCATCCAGCGTTCTTTCGGAACGCACATTTAGTGCTGCTGGAGGCTTTGTCACCGATCACAGGGTGCGCCTGTCCACCGACTCGGTTGATCGACTGACCTTCATAAAGATGAATCAGTCTTGGATCACCACCAGCTACCAGTCACCTGAAGCTGATATAACTAAAGAATTAATTTTGAAATGTCACATCCCTTCAAGACTGCCTATGCTGATGCTGAGTGACTGTCCTGTTATGTTGACTGACTATCCTCTTCCTCCTCAATGATCCTGATGATAGCTTGGAAAAACATTTTTGTTTCTGGGTGCCACCACCATCGGCTAAGGCCCAATTTTTCAGCCCCTTTTTAACAGGGGCGTGTAATTACATTTTTTTATGCAATGCTTTGCAACAGGTCTCATTGCTGTGCTCCAAGTACAGTATCTGTGAGGGGTTGCAGTGTTGTGGCACCAGCACCAGTGCCTAAGGCCCAATTTTTCAGCCCGTTACACAGGGGCGTGTAATTACAATTTTTTATGCAATGCTTTGCAACAGGTCTCATTGCTGTGCTCCAAGTACAGTATCTGTGAGGGGTTGCAGTGTTGTGGCACCAGCACCAGTGCAAGGCACAATTTTTCAGCCCCTGTTTAACAGGGGCGTGTAATTACAAATCTTGATCTAATAATTCACAGCAGGGCCCATTCCTGCACCCACCAAGAGTAACTGTGAGGGCTTACAGTGTTGTGGCAACACCGTCCACCACCACCACCAATGGCCCAATTTTTCTGCCCCTGTTCAACAGGTGCATGAAATTACAATTCTTGATCTAATAATTCACAGCAGGGCCCATTTCTGTGCCCACCAAGAGTAACTGTGAGAGCTTACAGTGTTGTGGCAACACCGTCCACCACCACCACCAAAGGCCCATTTTTTCTGCCCCTGTTCAACAGGTGCACGCAATTACAATTATTGATCTAATAATTCACAGCAGGGCCCATTCCTGCGCCCACCAAGTGTAACTGTGAGGGCTTACAGTGTTGTAGTACCAGCACCACCACCAAAGGCCCAATTTTTCCTATCACTGTTCAACAATGGCATGTAATTACAATTCCTGATGTAATAGTTCACAGCAGGGCATTCCAGCGCCCACCAAGAGTAGCTGTGAGGGCTTACAGTGTTGTGGCAACACTAACATCTAATGGGGCAAATTTCTGCAGAGTATATACGGCAGGCCCCTACTTTCAAACATCCAACTTAGAAACAACTCCTATTTGCAAACGGAAGGAGAAAACAGGAAGTGAGAGGAAATCTACCCCTAGGAAGGGAAATTCTAACCTGTTAGATTTAATTTGGGAAAAAGGTATCTCCTCTCTACTAATGCTTTATCACCAATCCTTGTTTCAATAAAAACCCCACTTTTCCAAAAACATTGGTCATTGGGACGGAAAGTGAGGTGAAATGTTCTGAACAGGTGCACAGACAGCAAAACAAATGTTACAGGGGTGATAACCCTTCCCTATGTTCTCCAAAAAGCGTAAAAATTGATTTTAAGCTACACCTAAAAATTTACCTGTTCAAAAATACAAACAGATTCTACTTAAGAACAAACCTACAGTCCCTGTCTTGTTTGCCCCGCCTGTATACTGCTGTTTAGAGTATATAGGGTTGTAGGTATAGGGTTTTATTTTGGGAGCGGGGTTCCCCTTAATACCCATACAAGACCCAAAGGGGCTGGTAATTGGCTGGGGGGGGGGGGGGTGATGGGGTAGCCATGCCATTTTTCTCTAAGATTTTCATCCATATTGCCAGGACAAGACATGACATTAAAGCCGCAAGCAGTTTTAAATGGCTTCTTTTTTTCCTTTACAAATGTCATTTTGTGCAGGGACAGTTCTAAACATGGGAAACACATGCCACTTCACAGGCATACTTTAGACACCCCCCAGGTACCATATTTAAAGGAATATTTCACTCATTTCATTTTACTTTTTTTTTTCACTTTATGCATCATTAAAATGACTGCTCCATAAAAAACGTCCATTTAAAAAAAACGTCTTTTTGCATTGATACATGTCCCCTGGGGCAGGACCCGGGTCCCCAAACCTTTTTTATGACAATAACATGCTTATTGGCCGTTATAATTAGCACTTTAGATTTCGAACGTTCGCGTCCATTGTAACTAATAGGGTTCTAACGATCGTGCAAACTTTCGGTCCGTTCGCAGGTTCTGGTGCGAACCGAACCCGGGCTCATCCCGGCTCATCCCTATATTGCATTTTCTCTGCAAGACACAACACAAGACAACCCCTAATGTCAGGCTAAACTCTTCTAAACTTGTCCCAATATAAGCCTCAATCTAGAAGCAGTATAGGCCAGTGATGTACCAAGTTAAAATTGTACCTTCGTTCGAGGTGGCTGTGGAATGTGGCAGCCAGGAGGAGGTAGGCGTTAGTGGCAGCCAGGAGGTGGGCAAGCCTAGGAGCCTGGCAGAATCCCAGGTCCCTCCCCTCCACCTTCCAATCAAAAGGCCCAGAAAGGGGGGGATGTGGAGAGGTCAGCGCTTAGGCTGATTGGGGAGGCTTCTGCAGCCCTCAAAACCACCCCTACTCTTCAAGAGGCCCTTACCGCCTTGGCTGGCTGCAAAATGGAGAAAATGGAGGAGAGGCAATGCCTCATGTGTGAGGAACTAATTTACCTCACACTAAACAAGGGGTTGAAGGGCGAACTAACCCCAAAAACCCACCTGTTTGAGTTGGACCATACTCCTCCTCCTCCTTCTGCCACACCTACAAAACTCCGCAGCCACAGCCTGGAAGGAAGCGTGGAAGGAAGACCAGAGAGTGATGGCCTGGGTTTAGTCTGGTCTTACAAAAGATGCAGGCTCTTGTATGACCACAGCCTGGGGACATAGATGTCATCTGTTGCTGTTCCTGATCTCTTGGACTTCTGTACCAGATTGTACTCCCTTATATATGTACTCCTCAGGCCACCAATTTTTGCCTTTAAATAGTTGATGTGTGCCATGGGGGCCAAAGGCTTCACCAATTTCACCAGTTTCTCCCTCTTTATTTGATTATGACACCTAATAAAGGTTTTTTTTTGGTTAAAGAAATACTTGCCTATGTGTTTTACTTCAAAAAGGACAGTTTATTTGTAAGTAGGCAGGTACATTTCAAAAATACAAAGTCAAATTAACAAGGGACACCAACACCAAACAACTTCCTCGAGATTAAAAAATAAAACAATAAAATAAAAAGATAATAATGGTGTTGTGGTAAGTTGACACACAAAACACACAAAAAAAAAGTACGAAGATGACCAAAATTTCAATAAAAGGAGATCTTGATTAAAAAAGCAACCACAATTTTTTAAAAAATATTAAAAGATAAAAATCCAAAATGATTCGGGAGATCTGACGAATAAAAATATTATATTCATGAAATCAGGAGAAACAATAAAGAAAGAAGTTTGTGAGAAGTCTGTGTGAATATGAGCAGCAAAACAACATCATTCTTCTAGCATTATAAAGAAAAAAAGAAAGCGCTGCATTAAACAATTTTTAACATTGCAGCGTGACGAATGTGCTATATATCTATTACGAACGCTAGTTTAACCAGACCGAGCCCTTTCGTCTTGTTAATTATTCTGAGCATGCGTGGCACTTTGTGCGTCGGACTAGGCTACACAACCGAATTGACGCGATCGGATTTTGTTATCGTAAAATTTTAGATCCAGCTCTCAAACTTTGTGCGTCGCAAAATCAGACGGAAAAAGTCAGATGGATCCCACACACGGTCGGATTTTCCGACAACGTGATCCATTCGCACATTTTCCGTCAGAAAATCCGACCCTGTGTACAAGGCATTAAAAAGGAAGCCAGAAACTGTGTAGACGCTGCATATATGCAAGTAAATTAGATAATTTTAAAATTCACACAAAGCAATAATCTTAATAATGATCTTAATCAATATAAGAAAATAAAACAGTGATCCAAAATCCCTATTAATCGAATACCTAAAAAAGGCAAACTAGGAACCAACAATATTAAATTATAAAAATTGATACTTAGGCATTATTTATGAAGCAATTAATGTCCCAATTGAAATTTAAGCCGAAAGGCACATAAGGTTTCACATCAAATATCTATCTTGTTTCTAGCCTAGAAATTGATCTAACCATGTTCATCCCCCTCCAATGAGGTAAAGTCTTATCTAAAGCCAAAAAAGGGTACCTTTAGGCTTCTTATCATGGTACTTTGCATAATGTCTGGATAGATTATGTTTTCTAAAACCACGCTTAATATTCCCCACATGTTCGGCTAAAGGCAAATTTAATGCCCTTTTAGTGCGTCCAATATACTGCTTGGAACATGGACACTGGATCATATACACAACATATTCTGTGGACCAAGTAATAAATGATTCTATGTTATACATACTGCGTGTCTGTGTAGATTGAAAGGACTCCCACTTACGCCCCCTAAAGGAATTAATCTGACAAATATTGCATTTTCTACTTGTCTATTCGTCTACTTCATGTATTGAAAAGAATAGTTTTCGGGGGATCAATTATATTCGGTGCTAGTGAAATTTTCAATATCACTAGCGCTGCATCTATTTTGTATGTATTGTCAGATAGGAGTAAGCTTCGATCATGTTGGATGAGAGACGTCCAGGAATTAGAGGAGGAGAACTAGGAGGATACATGGGGATTCCCTTTTCAGATGTTGATCTCTCTTTGAGACAAACTTATACAATTTAAGATAACACATAGAACGCACTATACACCATATAGATTATATAGAATTGCTGGAAATGTGGGTATATTACAGGAGATTTTATCCATATACTCTGGTCCTGCCTTGCTACTGTTACATTTTGGGCAGGGGTAATAAATGTAATTGCTACAGTTAAGTTGGTTGTTTTAGAACAGGACACAAGGATTTGCCTTCTGGGATTGGTGGGGAAAACTATTTCTAGAATGGCAAAGAGAACACAAATAGGTCTTTTCCTTTTTAATGCGAGAAATGTGATAGAACTGAACAAAATAAGTTTGCCCCCTCATTAGCCTTCTGGAAACATTTAGTAAATGACTATTTATCTTTGTACAAAGAAATATACTGCAATAGAGGATGCCAAGAAAAGTATGAAAGAGTTTGGTCAAGTTGGATAGCAGAACAGCCTCTGAGCAAACTAAGGATTAAATAATTGGACTAGGACTAGACATATGGAAAGGTTAGGAAGCAAAATAAGTAATGGGATGTTGGATGAAAAAAGCAAATGGGGTCAACAAACCACACCATAATACACAGTTTTATGGGGAAGAATGGGATTTCTTTTGTATGTAATTATCGTTAAAAGAGAAGTATGGAACATAAGAGAGACAGTAGGGAATTTTCTACTTACATCACCTGCTCTCAAACGGAGCACTGAAACATTTTGACGTCCTACGCAATGAATTCACACTCCCAAACTATGTTTTTTCGGTTCCTCCAGGTTGGTCATGCCATACAATCCCAGTTCCCCCAGTCCCCCCCACAGCCGACTTTCAATGCCCTTATGGTGGTGGTCAAGGGTACAGACCCACAAAAATTGATCTCCACTTTCTACAATATATTTTTTTTAAATATCTTTATTTATCAAAAAATTTTCCTTTTTTTCCTTTACAACAGTTTGCATTGCTTACACACAGATATCATAGTGGATACATTTACTTTGTACATTAACATATTTAGTTGCCAAAATTCGATATAAATATAGCCTTGTGTTTATTGTATTAAATTTACAGTCTGTCCACATATAACATTCATTCTTCAAGATCCATCCCAATATACATCCATACCTCAACATCAACCAAAAAAAAAAAAAATATTAAATTTTAATATAATTCCTCCCTCCTTTTCCCCCCTTCTCCTTCACCCTTTTTTAGAATTGTTCTCTCCATCTAGGTTGTAGAATATTAAACTCAATCCAGGTCTGCCATGCAGTCCTAGGCTCTTTTTTAACCTCCTTCTCAGTTTCCGATCTTTTTTCCAATGCACACATTTCGTTCATCTCCATCTCCCATTCCTTTATGTTCGGGCTTTCCCTATTTTTCCATTTTCTAGCTATTATAGTGCGTGCAGCAGTAAGAAAATACTTCAAAGTACCTTTCCTGACCTTTTTTACCGATCCCAAATTCATTGACAATATCGACATCAAAATGTCAGGTTGAATTACTCTTCCTGTCATTACTGCATATATTTTGTATATTTGCTCCCAGAAACTATAAATCCCAGGGCAGTAATACCAGATATGTGACATTGTTCCAATATCCTTTTGACATCTCCAGCATTTGTCTTCATTTTCTGGATTTATTTTCTTCATGTCTGTTGGGCATCTATACCATCTAATTAGAAGTTTATAGTTCCTCTCCTGATGTTTACTAGATTTTGATAGTTTATGTATTATTTTAAATGCTTCGTTCCATTTACTTTTGGGGATATTTATTCCTAATTCTTCTTCCCATTTTTTTATCTGTATTATCTCCTGTCTGTTATTGTTTTTCATTAGATACTTATATATATTAGACAAATTGTGGGTTGGTTTTTGTTTCCCTATCAGAATTTCCTCAAAGTCTGTCAGGGGTCTATTAACCACTTGCCGACCGGCGCACGACGATATACGTCGACAGAATGGCACGTACAGGCAGGAGGGCGTATATATACGTCCCTCCTTTAGCCTGTCCGTGCCATCGGGAGCGCGCCGGGAGCGGCGCGTTCCCGCGCCGGTCGGGACCCCCGTGAGTCCGATCGCGGGTCCCCGCGGACTCGATCGCCGCGGGGACCCCTGCGATCGTCTCACGGGGCGGCTGAACGGGGAGATGCCGAGATAAACAGCATCTCCCCGTTCTGCCTAGCAACTAGTGACGCCGATCTCTGCTCCCTGTGATTGGAGCAGAGATCAGCATTCACTAGCTGACAGCTACGCCCCCCCCACAGTAAAAAACACACCCCTAGGCATAGTTAACCATTACACTGCCCCCTTGTGGTTAACCCCTTCACTGCCAGTGTCATTTATACAGAAATCAATGCATTTAAATGCATTAATTGCTGTAAAAATGACAATGGTCCCAAAAATGTGTCAAAAATGTCCGATGTGTCCGCCATAATGTCGCAGTCACAAAAAAAATCGCAGATCTCCGCCATTAATAATAAAAAAAAATTATTAATAAAAATGCTATAAAACTATCCCCTATCTTGTAAACGCTATAACTTCTGCGCAAACCGATCAATAATCGCTTATTGCGATTTCTTTTACCAAAAATATGTAGAAGAATACGTATCGGCCTAAACTGAGGAAAAAAAAAGTTTTTATATATATTTTTTTTGGGGATATTTATTATAGCAAAAAATAAAAAATAATGCATTTTTTTCAAAATTGTCGCTCTATTTTTGTTTATAGCGCAAAAAATAAAAACCGCAGGGGCGATCAAATACCACCAAAAGAAAGCTCTATTTGTGGGAAAAAAAGGACGTCAATTTTGTTTGGGAGCCACGTCGCATGACCGCGCAATTGTCAGTTAAAGCGACGCAGTGCCGAATCGCAAAAAGGGGCCTGGTCCTTTGGCTGCAAATTGGTCCGGTCTGAAAGTGGTTAAGTATCTCTTCTTTCGCTAAGTGGGTAATATATTTATGTAATTGCCAGTATTGTATCCAATTATTATTATATTCTATATCTAAGGCTTCTGGTGATATTAACCTGTTGTATTCAGTTATCTCCCATACTCTAGTGTCCTGCTTTTTATTCCACTTTAAAAAGGTTCCTGATTTCATTGCTGGTGGGAATCCCGGGTTATTAAATATAGGGGTCATTGGGCCTACACATGAAAATCCCTGGCCCTGTCTTGCCAGGCTATCCCATACTTTCATCGTCAGAGCCACAAAAAATGGCATTTCACTATCTAAGGGGCGATGTTCTTTTTTAACCCATGGTAATGATTTCAGTCTTATGGCCGTGATCTCTTCCTCCAATCCAATCCATTGCTTAGTATCCTCGTTTTGAAACCAGTCTATTATTCTTGTTATTAGGGCTGCTTTTAGGCAAGTCGTAACATCTGGTAGTGCCAACCCTCCTTCTTTCGTTCGAGTCAGTGTTGACCTATTTACTCTAGCGGGCTTTCCTGCCCAAATAAAACTTCCTATTGCTTTCCATAATTGGTTTATTATATTTTTTGCAGGAAAAAGTGGGATGGCCTGAAATACATATAAAATTTTTGGTAGTATGTCAATTTTTATTATGTTTATTCTTCCTATCCATGAATAAATCCCTTTAGTATATTTTTGTAGTGTTTTTATTATTTTAGCAGTGATTGGGAGATAGTTAAGTTTGTATAACTTGTCCAGTTCCTTAGGAATATATATTCCAAGGTATTTAATTGCTATTGATTGCCAATTAAAAGGGAAATTAGTCTTAATTAATTCCATTTTATCTGAAGGAAGTGAGATGTCCATCATTTCAGACTTGTTATAATTTACCTTAAAGTAACTTACCCTTGCGAACCTCTCAAATTCTTGTATCAGGTTAGGGAGTGTAATTATGGGATTTGTTATATAGACTAATAAATCATCTGCATAAATAGAGATTTTATATTCATGTTGTTGTGTTTTTAGTCCCTGTATATTTGGGTTGTTTCGGATAGCTATTGCAAGATGTTCCATAACCAATACATACAGTAAGGGGGACAGGGGACATCCTTGTCTAGTTCCGTTTGTTATACTCATTGGCTCGGATATTTCTCCGGCCGTTCTTATTCTGGCTGTAGGTTTTTGATATAGTACCATAATTTTTTCTAATAGGATTGGGCCTACGCCCCATTGTTTTAATGTTTCTTCGAGGAAGCACCATCCCACCCTGTCAAACGCTTTCTCAGCATCCACTGCCAATAGACAGGATGGGATGGCATGTCTCTGAGCGTATTCTATAAGTGTTACTGTCTTTAAGGTATTGTCTCTAGCCTCCCTACCTTTTACAAATCCTGTTTGATCTAGGTGAATGTATTTTGGGAGTATAGGAGTGAGTCTATTTGCTATGACCTTTGAATATATTCTAAGGTCCACATTTGTCAAGGAGATAGGACGGTAGTTTCCGCAAATGGTGTGGTCTTTTTCTGGTTTGGGTATAAGGGAAATGAATGCTTGCATTCCTTGTGGAACAAAGGGTTGGCCTTTTGATACTCCATTAAATAACTGTTTCATAATTGGGATTAATTGTTCTTTAAATTGTTTATAGAACCGGGGGGTGAAGCCGTCCGGTCCTGGACTTTTCCCCACCACCAGTGAGTCTATCACTCCTTTAATTTCCTGTTCCGAAAATTCATCTTCTAATTGTTCTTTATCAGTGTCAGTTAAGGTCTGTATTGGGGTTTCTTTTATATACTCCTGTATTTTTTGCCGAAGGGTCTTGAGGATTCTTTCGGTCACCTCATTAGAGATATTATATAGTTTAGAATAGAAACTCCGAAAAGTTTCCACAATACCCTTTGGGTCATGAGTATAAGTACCCAATTCGGTTTTAATCTTAATAATAGATGTGGGATTTGTACGTTGGCGCAGTATATTTGCTAGTAATTTACCAGGTTTATTACCTTGGTGATAGTGTAGGGATCGTATTGTGTCTCTGATTTGTAAGGTTTGTTCATCTAATAATATTCTAAGTTCCGTTTTCTTTATATTTAATTCCTTTAATATTTCCTGTATGGGATTTAGTTTGTGTTGCTTTTCTAGATTTTTAATATCACTTGAAAGTTGGACTATCTGATTTCCTTTTATCTTTTTTAATCTTGTCCCATGTTTTATGAACAAGCCACGTATGATACATTTTAAAGTTTCCCATTGATTGGGGAGAGACGTGGTGTCCTCTATATGATCTGCCAGGAAATTGGTTATTGCTGACCCGATTTCAGTTACACATATTTCGTCAAATAATGGGTTATCGTTCAGTCTCCAAGACCCTCTATTTTTTTACTTTTACCTATCGTTAACGTTATATAGATGGGTGTGTGATCTGACCATATTGCGCTTCCTATTTCAGGGGAAGAGATCTCGGCCATTCCTAGTTGGTTTATTAGGAAATAATCAAGTCTGTGGTACGTTCCATGAACTTTTGAGAGGAAAGTATAGTCCCTTTCTAGAGGGTGGTCCATTCTCCATATATCTATTAGTTGAAATCTATTCATCATTTCTTTAAACCTTATTCTTATATTTTTCTTTTCTTTAATTGGGGGGGCTGTCGTATCTATCTCTCGATCGAGGACAAAATTGAAGTCCCCACCAATTACTATACTCCCTTCTGCCCTCTCCATCATTTCTGATATAAGCTGTGTCCCAAATTCCATCTGATCTTGATTAGGCAAATATATATTTATAAAAGTGTATTTCTTACCATAGATAGAGACCTTTAATAAGAGTCCTCTTCCATCTTTAATTTTTATAACATTCTAGGACTTGGTGTGGTATTGATTTATGTATTGCAATGGAGACTCCTCTTGATTTTGAATATGAAAAGGAGTCATGATACCATGTTGGATAGTGGCCTGTTTGTATATTGGGTATGTGATCTGAGCGAAAATGTGTTTCCTGAAACATGATAATACCCACATTTTGTCTATGAAGGGAGTATAAAATCTGAGATCTTTTAGAATGTACATTTAGACCTCTGACATTATATGAACATATTTTAATCATAATGAAAATTCGGGAGAGGGAAGGAGATAAAAGGGGAGGGGGAGTGGGAGGAGAAAGAGGAAGAGAGAAAAAAAATAAAATAAAATTTAGGGTCAAAGGGTCTGCGTTATATTTGCAGATTCTTTGTACCTCAAGCATTCACATTCATACCATTCTCACGCCATACTTTTTTGTTATCTATCTATGACTAAATTAAGTCTACCCTTACGTATAAGGTCCCTAATTGGGGTGTATGAAGCTACCCCTCGCAAGACAGTGCCCTCCCCAGTCCCTCATCTACACCCATAAGTTTTGTATTTGGTTTCTTTCCTAATAATGTGTTTTCAAAACAAGACGACCGAGAGTTTATACAGAGACTCATGGATCCGTCTGTGGGATTATTGGGGGGGGGGGGGGTGCGGGGGGAGGGAGAGGGAAGGGATGGCAGGGGCAGAGAGGGGGAAAGAGAGAAAAGAAAAAAAAAAAAAAGGAGAAAACAGAAGGAATATAAAAAAAAAAAAAAAAAAAAAAAAGAAGAGAGAAAAAAAAAGGGAGAAAACAGGAGTATAAAAATTAGTGCACGTGTTTCTAATGTGCTATATATTGTCCATTTAGGACAATTTAAAGAAAAAGTGAGGGAAAAAAAAAAAAAAGGGTTTAACTTTCTTGTCTTCCTATTACCCATTATTAACCCAGCAGTAGAAGGAAAAATCATCATGTATCTATTGTATAATATACTTCACATTTATCCCCCTGTACATATGCAAACAATATCCATATATATACTTTAACCATGTGTAAACATGAGATGCTGGGTACATATTGTATTAAATTAAAAAAAAAAAAAAAAAAAGATTTAAAAACACCACAGGGACTATAGAGATTGGTGCACGTGTTTCTAGTGTGCTATATATTGTCCATTTAGGACAGTTTGAAAAAAAAAAAAGGGTGGTCAAAAAAAAATTAGTGCACATATTTCTTAATATATTGCGTGTTGTCCATTTAGGACAGAGAGGGAGAGAAAAAAAAATAAAAAAAATTTGTGAAAGGGAAATAAATAAAAAGCGAAATATAAAAATTAGTGCATGTGATTTTTGTGTTGTTAACCACTAGCTGACCGCCCACTGTCAAATGACGGCGGGACGGTGCAGCTACTGTGGCGGGCCGCCGTCATATGACGTCGTCTACAATTTGGCTACTGTGGCGCCCGCCGCGTAGCTGGGGCCCCGGTGCACGTGCCCGGCGGTCGCGATGACCGCCAGGCACCAGCAATTGCCCAGTAATCGAGCAGGACGTGGATCTGTGTATGTAAACACACAGATCCACGTCCTGTCAGAGGAGAGGAGACCGATGGTGTGTCCCTTGTACATAGGGACACCGATCGGTCTCCTCCCCCAGTCAGTCCCCTCCCCCTACAGTAAGAATCACCAAGATAGGGTACACATTAACCCCTGCAGCGCCCCCTAGCCGTAACCCCTTCCCTGCCAGTCCCATTTATACAGTAATCAGTGCATTTTTATAGCACAGATCGCTGTATAAATGTGAATGGTCCCAAAAATGAGTCAAAAGTATCCGAAGTGTCCGCCGCAATGTCGCAGTCACGATAAAAATCGCAAATCGCCGCCATTACTAGTAAAAAAAAAATAATAATAAAAATGCTATAAATCTATCCCCTATTTTGTAGACGCTATAACTTTTGCGCAAACCAATCAATATACGCTTATTGCGATTTTTTTTTACCAAAAATATGTAGAAGAATACGTATCGGCCTAAACGGAGGAAAAAATTTGTTTAAAAAAAAAAATAAATTGGATATTTATTATAATAAAAAGTAAAAAATATTATGTTTTTTCAAACTTGTCCCTCTTCTTTTGTTTATAGCGCAAGAAATAAAAAACGCAGAGGTGATCAAATACCACCAAAATAAAGCTCTATCTGTGGGGAAAAAATGATAAAAATTTTATTTGGGTACAGCGTTGCATGACCGCGCAATTGTCATTCAAAATGCGACAGCGCTGAAAGCTGAAAAATGGCTTGGTCAGGAAGGAGGTGTTCGTGGCTGGTAGGCAAGTGGTTAATATTGTCCATTTTGGACAGTGAAGGTGCTTCTGTTTATGATTCTTATTTCATTAGTGATATCTATCTAAACATTAATTTTCTTCGTGTTACTCAAATTTATCATGCGTGTAATCAAACAATATCCATTTTAGCTTTTAAAAAAAATACAAATAAATTCACATTGCTGTATATGTGCCAAAGTGTGCAATGGAGTAAAAAAAAAAAAAAAAAAAAAAAAAAAAGGTGGTAAAAAAATAAAAAATAATAAAAAAAATAAAATAAAGTTTTCCTTTTCTTTTCTGTATAGTTTCTCCCACATTGGTGCTTATGGTTTCTATCCTATTTTGGGTGTCTATTACCGATGCTTTTATTATTTGTATTTCGGTCTTGTATGACGTCTCTAGCCTGTATACGTATTTGTCCATGTCCTCTCTTGTGGGTAGTAATTTAATGTATGATTCTATATCCCAGTTTTGTCCTCCCATCGCTCCTTCCATTTGCGTTGTGCTATGTAGAATATTACTTTCTGGGCTATTATTTGCTATTACTTCTGGGTCCTTTCCTGTTCAGACATCATTGAACTTTCCAGTTGTATTTGCGGGTTTGGGTTTTTAAAAAATCCCGTAATGTCTGTTTTCGGTATAGGGCTTGATTTTACTTCATTCGAGGAATTTTTTGTAGTTCCCCCTATTGATCCTCTTTTCGCTTTTGGTGCGTGGGTGTTTTTAGGTGGCATTTCCAAAGAGGGGAGATGAGTGGGGTAGAGAGGAATATATCTCGCTAGTGTGTTTTAGGGTTTATGGTACAGGGATCTGTATGGATTGTCCGGGGAGATATAGTGGTGTGTTTTCGGCTGTTTTTCTCTCCTCTCACCTTTCTCTTCCCTCTCCTCCCTGACCCACTTATCGTTTGTTCCTCTCTAATAAGATAATGCTTGGTGTTGTATAAGTCCACCTGAGATAGTTTGGGGGAGACTTGCCATTGATTATACCAGACACAGATAAGTCTATTATGCTCTTGCTGTAGTTAGAGCTAGGTATGCGACAGCTTATGTAGACCGTATACAAATAGATGCAACCGATAGGTATTTATAAACAAGACAGAAAAAAATAAAATGGGTTCAGACCTAGTTTTCAGGGCGATTCGGTCCTCTAGGTTTCCTCATGCATTCAGTGTACTTATTGTCCCTTAGAGGTAGCCAACCTGGCGCAGATAAATATGGGGTTCATAATGTACATTCAGATGTATTACCTTTTGTTGCTTGTGTGTTCCGAGCCGCTGTGTAGCGCGGTCCTCCTGCCGCAATATGGTGTCGTGCCTTCCCGGATGTCTCCGCACAACGGCGGTATCGCTCGGCTGTTTTCGGCAGGGCGCGGGGTTAATATCGAGGTTTCGCTAGCTTCCGACGGGTGAGTGTCTCCTGGGCTGTCGTTTCTCTCCCACGCTATGGTTGGTTTTATACAAGGGTGCGCGTTCAAACCGCAGCATAGGGGCCGTGGGATGGGACCGTACAATCGGGCCAGGTAACTTCCTCTATCGAGGCGCAGGTTTTTGTGGTCCCCTCAGGTGGCTAGGTCCAGTCAAAGCAAGCGAGGTCAAAAGGTGTATTCGTCTGCATCTAGATATGGCTGGAGTTGTTGCCCATCTGCTACGGGAACGCTCTGTCTTCACTGCTATGCTGTGATTACTGGGGCTTCAGTCTGAGGATTGCAGGCCTTTCTCGTCCATTCTCATTAGTTCATCAGGGCTTACAGCTGATTGACTGGGGAGGAGGAAGAGCAGAGCTCAACACACGTCTGCTTGGGTCGGCATCCTCCCCCTGGCACTTTCTACAATATGATCACCACACCAGCATCCACTAGAATAGCCTACGGCCTCAAATCTCGTTGGTAGAGGGAGGTGGATCAGATGGAAGATGAGGAATGGACTGAGGCATTGGATACCTGCAAAGCAGTTTCCCCTAAGCTTTCGGACAGATTGTCCCAAATTTTCATCCTACACAAGCTTATCTCACCCCACTCAAAATCGTTAGATACAAGAGGGACTGCCCCCCCACCTCTGTCTCACAGAACCAAGTACTTTCTTCCACCTCATCTGGGCATGCCCACTGAGATTTTGGAAGCAAGTGGTGGACTTTCTACACGACACCATGGGTCCCCCACTCACCTTAGACCCAAAGCCTTGTATACTGGGGATATTCCCAGACCAAGATATTGATAGATTTACCAAGATATTCTTCCACGAAACCTTATTTTCGGCCAGGAAAACCCTGGCTAGACAATGGATGAGGCCATCTCCCCCCACCCTCTCCGACTGGAAGGTAGATGTGAATAGCACCCTGCCTTACAAAAAATTTGTATATAAAAACAGAGGGTGCCCAGCAAAATATGAAAAAATCTGGGAGAGGTGGCTCTCGGAATCTAACACATGTACTGATCCAACACCATAACCCTTTCTGAGGTGAATAGCTACCGGATAAGACTATTCTACCGCATTGAGTCTGCATATACTATATCCCGTATCAGCACTGTATCCATATAATGATCAGCAATGTTATGCATACTGTTTTGACCTTCTGTTCCCCTTATTTTTTCTCCTTTTTTTTTCTTTATATCTTTCTTTTTCCCTTTTAATATACATATGACCTTGTATAGCCACAAAGTACCATGCATGTATAAATTCTATGTGTATATTGATTAATAAAAAGTTTTTGAAGTAAAAAAAAAAGAGAAGTATGTTTTTTTTTCTTAAATTAAAGATTCACTTACCTAGGTGGATGCAGAAGCAGACCAATACTGCATCTGTCCCCTGCCGTCTCTGCACTGAGAACAGAGCCACTAAACATCACTGATGGCCAGTTTTTACAGATCCCCGAGAGGAGCGCTAAAATATGGAGGGGCAGGGAGCGGCCATCTCAGCGGCTCGCTGAGACTGCCATCAATCAAGGCAGCTGGCGGATTCAGACTTGGGAAGTTGGGATGACGTGCTGCCTCGACTGATGGCAGTGACTTCAGCGGAGAGTGGACTTCAGACCGCTCTCGGCTGAAAACGGGTCACAGGAGTGCAAAACTAATTGCACTCCTTTGACCCAGAGGCTTAGCGCGGCATTGGCATCCTCCAACGTCCCGCATGGGAGTTTGTTTTTAAAAAAACTCCATTTATGCTGGCTGCAATTTGTCGCAGGGACACAAGAGCAAAAAGGGGCAGGAAAGAGGTCTGGTGACACAGGCATTCCTATTTACAGGCATTCCTTTTGACACATTTACTATCGCATCAGGCTGAGCATTAATAGCAGCAGCAGTGGCTGGACTATTGCTCAAGCAGTGGATGCGATCCTTCTGGTAGTACCTCTGCTTTTCGTGCAGAAAAAAAGCCTAAAACTTATCTCTGCAATGGCATCCTCCCCTGAGAGGAGTTGGCTGGTCAGAGTGAGCATTCAGGGGCCATGGAATGTTTACAACTGTTTACAACACTGCAGCCCCTGTCTATATTTCTAAAAAGTTTTTTTTTTCTCAGCCATGATAGGATGGGGAAAAGGTTAGCGACTTTAATCGCATTCCAGATTGGAATAAAATGTGACAGATTCCATTCCATTTCCCTAGGACCCTCAAACTGAGGATCTGGTGGTGGGAGAAGATGTTTTCTCTCAGAGGATCGTGAACAAGGCCCATGACTCCTCTTCTGAGGGGTCATATGCGGAAGATCAGCTTCACATTGTGGGTGCAATTTCTTACTGAATTGGTCCACTCCACATTTTATGCTACCCTTAACTGAGTGTCCTTTTCTTGTTTTGAGTTTGCTAAAGCTTCCTCAAAGCTGTGCATGCCTTTTCTGTCCATTCATTGTTGGGAAAGTTCATGTATTCTGAGTGGGATCACCCAGATAAGCATTTTTTCTCTCCTAAAAAGTTTTTCACACTTTATCCTATGGAGGAAAAAACTTTCTAAGGGTGAAATATACCAACAATTGACGCTGCTATATCTTCGGATTAAAAGTTTGACTTGTCCGGCAGACAATGCTCAAATACTAGGGATGCAACGGATAAAGAGTTGGAATTCCTATTAAAAAAAAAACATATTGTTTTCCTGACAGGTTAAGTGTCTCAGCCTGTGCTGACAGTAATTGGTATATGTCAAATCCTTAAGGGACCAGTTTTCAACAGGTGCTCAGTTATCCCTGTGCAGCAGGCCCAGGTTCTGGCAAGCTCCTAGTAGCTTTATGTTGGCAATAGACCCTAAGAGAGATTCTATCTTCAGGCCTCACGCCTTTTGCTGGGCTGGTACATATGTATAGAATACTATGGTTAAAAAATGAGTCAGCCAAAGCGTCATATATATATATATATATAAACAAAAAATAAAAATAAATCATGGCTGGTTTTCCTTTTTGCGGTGAACAGCTGTTTGGGATATCTTGGATAATTCATCCAAATAATTTCTAGTGGAAAGGTACCCCTTTGCCATTTAAGAAAAGGAGTAAATGTATTTCATTTGAACAAGCTCCTTCTCCAGTGCCAGGGGCATCAGCCTCCAGGCAGTCACGACGGCTTCCGCCGTCAAGTTCAATTGGTAATCCTCAGGGACAAAAGAAACCTAAAACTAGAACTAAAGTCTCCTTATGAGGGGACACCCATCGCTCGGGGGGGGGGGGGGGGAGACTTTTGCAGTTCTCAAGGGTCTGGCAGAAAGAATGTGGAGACAGATGGGTGGCTTCTTCAATAGCTCTAGAGTACAATCTGGGGTTGCAAGAGTTCCCGTCTCCTCGTTTTCTCAGATCAAACGTTCCTACGAGAAAAAGAAGTCTCTCTTCTAGAATTGGACCATACTTTAGCAAAGAGTCCCGATGAAAGAGCTAGAGTTGAGGTTTTATTCAAACCTTTTTTCACTGCAAAATTGAATGGAGATGTCAAACCCATTCTGGATCTCAGGAATCTAAACCGGTTCCTGAATATCTGCTCTTTTTCACATGGAGTCAATCCAATCAGTTGTCTCCATCTTACAAGGAGGAGAACTTTTTAGGGTTTTGGCTCCTCCTTTAGCCAGACTAAGGGCCCAAGGTATAACGATTACCTTATATACTCGAGTATAAGCTGACCCAAATATAAGTCGAGGCACCTAATTTTACCACAAAAACTGGGAAAACTTATTGACTCGAGTATAAGCCTAGGGTGAGAAATGTGCAGCTACTCTAAGTGGAAAAGAGGGTCAACAGTGCCCATTTGCATACTTACTGTGCCCATTTGAATGCTTCACTGTGCCCATTTTCAGCCATAGGTCCCCCAAACTTCAAACTTGGTAGTTAAGGGTTCCTAGATGCCCCCTATCTGCAGCCAAAATTGGTCTCTGGACCAAAAGGGTCCTGAAATGACATTGCTGCAGATGGACACAGTGGACACAGTTGACCGATTTGGGGCCCCGTATCTTGGGGCCACTTGGTGCTAGGAACCCCAAATTTGGTGTGCAAACCCAGTGGAACTAGCACTATAACATATCCAATGGGGGTTCCTATCACCAAGTGGCCCCAAGATACGGGCCCCCAAAGTCGGTTCGGAAAATGTCAAGCACTTTTCTGCAGCAGAGAATGACATTTTCCCACGACTTTGTGGCCTTGAATTTCGGGGCCATTTGGCGCTAGGAACCTTATCTTTGGATATGTTATAGTGCTATAGTTTCCACTGGGTTTGCACATTTTAAGGGTTCCTATCACCAAGTGGCCTCGAGATACGGGGCCGCAAAGTCGGGTCGGAAAATGTCATTCTCTGCTGCAGAAAAGTACTTGACTTAAGTATAAGCCGAGGGGGGCATTTTCAGCACCAAAAAAATGTGCTGAAAAACTCGGCTTATACTCGAGTATATACAGTATAGTTTACCTAGACGATGGGCTCTTGATAGACCAGTCGGTAGCCCGCTTAGACCAAAGTATGGTCACCACATTCAACTACCTGGAATACCTAGGTTGGATTCTCAAGCTAGAGAAATCTTCCTGAAAAACATTAAAGAGATTAAAATACTTGGGTCTGTTCATAGAGACACCCAGAAAAGGGTATTCTTGCCCCAGGCAAAGATCAGCGCCATAAAGGAACAGATTAAAGTGGTCGATCCAAGATGAATCCTTCTATTCAGCTTGCATGAGGGAAAGATGGTGGCTTCATTCAAAGCCATTCCCTATGCTCAGTTTCATTCGAAACTGCTGCAAAACGGTATCTTATCGGCTTGGAACAAGAGGGTTCAAGATCTAGATTTTCCAATGCGTTTGACTCCAAAGGTGCGCCGGAGCCTCAGTTTATGGTTAATAACCCAAAAAACTGCAAAGGGGAAAAATCCTTCCTACAGTTGCATGGGAAGTGATAACAACATACGCCAACCTTTTTTTAGGTTGGGGAGCAGTCCTGAAAGAGATAACTGTCCAAGAGAAGTGGTCCAGATGAGAAATTACCTTGCCCATTAACATTCTACAGATTCGGGCAGAGCGCTTGGGCCTGAGGGCCTGGACATTTAACTTGTCAGGATACAATCCGACAATATCACAGCAGTGGCCTATATCAATCACCAAGGGGGCACAAGAAGTTGTGTGGCCCAGAGAGAGGTGAATCATATCCTATCTTGGGCAAAAAACAATGTACCTTGCCTATTGGCAGTTTTTCATTCTAGGAATAGAAAATTGGCAGGCGGTCTATTTGAGTCGCCAGCAGTTGTTCCCGGGAAAATGGTTCCTTCACCCCGATATCTTCTGACAATAGGTCAAAGATGGGGGATTCCAGATGTAGATCTGTTTGTGTACAGGTTCAAAAAAGAGATTGTCAACTTTGTGTTAAGAACAAAGGATCCGCTAGCATGCGGAACAGGTGTCTTGATGTTCCAGTGGAATCAGTTTTACAGTTTTATGCATTCCCTCCTTTTCTGCCTGCATCCACGACTTCTTCGCAAGATCAAGCAGGAAGGGAAGTCAGTGATTCTTGTGGCCCAGCGTGGCCCAGAAGATCTTGGTATGCAGAGATCGTAAGGTTGGCGGTAGGGGTCCCATGGACCTTACCACCACGTCCAGACCTTCTCTCCCAAGGTCCAGTATTCCATCTTAGCTTTCAAACGCTAAATTTAACGGTTTGGCTATTGAGACCCACATTCTGAGGGAACGTGGGCTTTCAGGTTCAGCGGTACCTACCTTGGTTAATGCAAGGAAGCCTGCCTCCATAATAATATATTATGGAGTCTGGAAAGCATATGTCTCCTGGTATGAAACCAGGGGTTGGCACCCCAGGAAAGGTGACTAAATTCATAGTTCGAATCCTTGACCTTCTGCAAATGGGGTTAGAAATAAAGCTGGCCTTGAGTACTTTCAAAGGACAGGTCTCGGCATTATCTGTATTTTTTTCAACGACCAATTGCTTCGCATTCTCTGGTTTAGGTTCATAGCTTTATTCAGGAAGTAATGCGGCTTAATCCACCGGTTAGGTCAGCCCTGAACCCTTGAGACTTGAATTTAGTTCTGTCTGCATTACAAAAACAGCTTTTTTTGAGCCGATACAACATATTCCCTTGGTCCTTTTTTTGACAAGGAAACTAGTTTTTCTATATACCATATCTTCTGCAAGAAGGGTATCAGAGTTGTCTGCTCTTTCTTGTGAAGAGCCATATTATTATTCACAAGGATAAGGTAGTATTGCGTCCTCATCCTAACTTTTTACCGAAGGTAGTATCAGGTTTTTAGCTAAACCAGGATATTGTTCTACCTTAATTTTTTTCCAGAACCCTGTTCTATGGAAGAAAAATCACTACATTCTGTTGATGTGGTGAGAGCAGTCAAAGTCTACTTAAAGGCGACTGATCAGATTCGGAAAACGGATGTTTTGTTCGTATTGCCTGAAGGTCCTAAAAGAGGACAGGCAGTATCGAAATCTACTATTTCTAAATGGATTCAACAAGTAATCTTTCAAGCTTATGGTTTAAAGAGGTAGATTCCACCCTCTCAAATCAAAATGCACTCCTCTATGGCTGTTAGTGCTCCGTGGGGAGTGCATCACTAAGCCTCCATGGCTCAAATCTGCAAGGCCGCAACTTGGTCTTCAATCCATACATTTACCAGATTCTATCAGGTGAATGTAAAAAGGCATGAGGATATCGCCTTTGGGTGTAGTGTGCTGCAGGCAGCAGTATAACTCCTCTAGTCTAATGTTGCCCTAATTCTGTTGTGTCTCCCTCCCCTCAATTGGCATTGCTATGGGACATCCCACAGTGATTACTATGGCTCTGTGTCCTGTGATGTATGATTAAAGAAAATAGGATTTTTATAACAGCTTACCTGTAAAATCCTTTTCTTTTCAAGTACATCACGGGACACAGAGGTCCCACCCTCTTACTAATATACACGTGTATTGCTTTGCTACAAAACTGAGTTACTCCCGGTATGGGAGGGTTTATATGGGGAAGAAACTTCCTGTTTCGTTTCTTGTCCAGCACCTGAAGGTGGCCTATAACCATATAGTGATTACTATGGCTCTGTGTCCCGTGATGTACTTCAAAAGAAAAGGATTTTACAGGTAAGCTGTTATAAAAATCCTATTATTCGGAGAGTAGTGGTTGATGATTGCAGAATTTTGTGACACTTAGAAAATATGTAGTGTCCAAGGCAATTTGTTTAACCACTTACCCCCTGGGCACTTAAACCCCCTTCCTAACCAGACCAATTTTCAACTTTCGGTGCTCTCACACTTTGAATGACAATTACTCCGTCATGCAACACTGAACCCAAATGAATTTTGTGTCCTTTTTTTCACACAAATAGAGCTTTCTTTTGGTGGTATTTAATCACTGCTGGGTTTTTTAATTTTTGCGCTATAAATCAAAATATACAGAAAATTCGGTAAAAAAAATAAATAAAAATTCTTTGTTTCTATTAAAATTTATTGGCGAGTATTGGCGAGTATTGGCAGAGTATTGGCAGAGTATTGGCAGAGTATTGGCAGAGTATTGCAGTGTTGCACAGTGGTGGCAGAGCATTGCACAGTGGTTGCAGAGCATTGCAGTGGTGGCAGAGCGTTGCACAGTGGTTGCAGAGCGTTGCACAGTGGGGGCAGAGCGTTGCACAGTGGGGGCAGAGCGTTGCACAGTGGGGGCAGAGCATTGCACAGTAGTTGCAGAGTATTGCACAGTGGTTGGTGGCAGAGCATTGCACAGTGGTTGCAGAGCATTGCAAAGTGGTTGCAGAGCGTTGCACAGTGGTGGCAGAGCATTGCACAGTGGTGGCAGAGTATTTCACAGTGGTGGCAGTGTATTGACCAGCGCTGTGGGCACTACACATCCAGCCCACAGCGCTGGTCCCGTCTCTCCCCCTCTTCGCTTCCCTCCTCTCTGTACCGATCGGTACAGAGAGGAGAGGGAGGAACCGGCGCCATGACGTGACGCCGGTTTGTGTACATGTGATCGCTCCGTCATTTGATGGATCGATCACGTGGTAAACGGCCGCTATCAGCGGCCGTTTACCGTGATCCGTGATGCGCCGGGTCCTCGGGACCCGGCGGTCACGGATGTTCCCGAGTGTGCGCCCCAGGGGGCGCGCGGGAGCAAGTTTCTGGGAGGACGTCCGTAGGACGTCCTCCCAGGATAAGCCGGCCGCGCTGTAGCCGTCTTTTGACTATAGCGCG
The DNA here is from genome assembly GCA_028564925.1 of Lithobates sylvaticus. Classification (NCBI taxonomy): domain Eukaryota; kingdom Metazoa; phylum Chordata; class Amphibia; order Anura; family Ranidae; genus Lithobates; species Lithobates sylvaticus. Next base: position 179,481,226 of record CM053031.1, on the reverse strand, counting down.
GTCGGCATGTGGTAATTAAATAGCTGGCAAAATAAAAATAAGAGTGACTTTATTGTAGAACACAATGGCAATATAAATGTGAGAAGTAAAACAAATAACAGTTTGGTGTAAGGTCAAAAAAAAATACAGTGAATAAACGTTAAAAGAACAAAATGAGGGGGGGCGCTCGCGAGTAGCGATCCAAGATGGCCGCTAGTGCTACTCTCACTGCTCACCGCCCCGACACTTCAGCCATCTTTCCTGCTACCAGGAGAGCATATTCCTACCTTCTCCCTTCTCGGAGATTCTAATAGAAAATACACGTGCACCCGCGCATCCAAAGCTAAATCTGCAGACCAGGCTCCGGAAGATCTCTCCCCACCAGACGCCATCTTTGAGGCTCAAGCCACATGCCCAGATCTCTCCCAGCTGCATTCCCTCTGAGGATATGGATCGCTCACTCCTGCTGTGTGACAGCCAAGAGAAGCCTGCAGCTTCTATGCAGCCTGCCCTACATGATTCAGACCTGCTAGCCCAATTCAAAGTCATGCTGCAGTCAGAACTTTCCGCTGCGACTTCCAAGCTGGCTGCACACCTGACTAAGGAGATCCATGAGTTTGGCTCCCGCACTAATTATTTGGAGGAGATGGACGCTGCAGCTACAGTCCTGGAAAATCATGAGCAAGACCTGACTGATCTCTGCAAGGAGCTAGAAGCAGCTCTCCTTCGCGTAGAGGACTTTAAGAACAGGTACTGCAGAGGGAACCTGAGCCTCCGCAGGGTCGCTGAGACAGTCCTAGACCTCATCACCACGGCCAAGGCCCTTTTCCAAGAACTGGTCCCAGCCCTACCAATTGACAGGCTTAATTTTGATCGGATTCATGGAGCTCTGGGCCCAAAACAGCCAGATGGGCCCCCCCGCAAAATCTTGATCAAATTTAGATACTACCACACTAAGGAGACTCTCCTGCGAGCAGCCAGAGATAGTCTGATCTTGCCTTCCAGGGCTATTGCTACCAACTATTTGCGGACCTTTCTCAGATCACCATCCAAAAACGTAGGCTTATAAAGCCCTACACTACAGCTTTGCTGAACCATCAGATCAGTTACAGATTGGGCTTTCCCTTTAAGTTGTCCTTCTCATATCAGAGCCGCAGTCAAGCGGTAATCTCTGTCGATGAAGCCAGATCCACCATGGAATCCCTCTGCCTTCTCCCACCCAGCGAGAAGGCCCATGGCCCATCAGGATCGCCACACTCTCGTTCTTCGCTACACCTTCCTGATCGATCCTGGGATAAAGCTACAGGATGCAAACGCTCCCTACCATGCACCCCATCTGTGGCTGGCTCCCCAAGATCTGATCCTGGGTAAAAGCTTTGATCTCCTGTTTTTCCCGCTAGGGTTGCGATTTTCACCCCTGGAAAGCCACGTACCACTCGTGGCAGGAGAGGATAGAGCCTACCTCCCATCTCTGACTGTATACTATAGCCCTATTCATGATTCAGACCCCCTGATCTCCCACGTTACTGCCCTGACTTTGTCCCTACCCTACCAGCCCCAGTAACCTCCTAGCATCTGCTGAACATACTTCCCTCTGGAGCAACCCCTTAGACAACCACTGGGCCTTTTCCCTGGACATGCTGCTTTCCCATCACTGTCCGAGAAAGTCATACAGCTTTGAACTCCCAAGACCCCCTAAGGTTTATCTACCTTAACCCCCCTGCTGTTCACTGTATCTGCTTGTCGACAGCCATCTGGACTATGTTGGTCCTGCAGGTTTTGGGCCCTGTGCTGCAGTATTTTTCGCTGGCTGTCAGGACTTCCGTATCACCCAAATGCCTGGGACTGTCACCCTGATGGGCCAACGCTGGTTTACTGGTTGTTTAATGTGTTGACTGACTTACCTAGGGCTCATAAAGCACCCCAACCCTTGGCCTTACCCTGCTTTTTCCATCCCCTCCCACCCTCCCTTTCCCTCCCCCCGCCCCTCCTACCCCCATACCTCTCCCCACCCCCCTCCTCTCAGCCCCTTTTTCCTCCCTCCCTTTCCCGTCCCCCCCTAACCTTCACCCCTTGGATGTGGTAGACGGGAACGTGGAGCTGTGTACCCCAACCAGTCACCCTGCAGCTATCTGCTCCTTTATGTAGTCCCGACTGTTTCCAGTGAGCCCTTGGTTGTATATGTGTATGCTATGTTTGGGTTGGTTCGGCCTCTGGCTCCCACTCCCTGCATTGGTTGGGGGGTGGGTCCCTGAGGCCGCTCCTGCCCCCCATGTTATGTTATATTAGACAATGGTTATCATTTGAATTTATGGTAGATTATAAGCTTAAAAATAGCATAAAATGCCAAGCTGCAGTTTCCAAAGTGAGCAAAGTTCTTTCTTGTATTAAGAGGTATACACTCCAGAGAGAGAAAGATAATTGTGCCCCTGTACAAATCATTAGTAAGATTAGAAACATGCAGTTCAGTTTTGTGCACCAGTTAACAAAAAGGATATTGGGGAACTGGAGAAAGTGCAGAGAAGGGCAACCAAACTGATAAGAGGCATGGAGGAACTCAGCTATGAGGAAAGATTAGAGGAACTGAATTTATTCTCTCTTGAGATGAGGAGATGAAGGGGGGATATGATCAACATGTACAAATATATCACTGTACGGTCAACAAAGAGGACAAGGGGACTCTTTACACCTAGAGGAAAAGAGACTTCATCTCCAAATATGGACAGGTATTTTCACAAGAGCTGTGAAAATGTGGAATAGACTCCCTCCCAAGGTGGTTCTGGCAAGCTCAGTAGATTGCTTTAAGAAAAGCATGTATTCTTTCCTAAATGTACATAAAATAATTGGGTACTAACATTTATAGGTAAAGTTGATCCAGGGAAATCCGATTGCCTCTCGGGGGGAACAGGAAGGGATTTTTTCCCCTGCTGTAGCAAATTGGATTATGCTTTGCAGGGGTTTTTCGCCTTCCTCTGGATCAACTGTGGGTATAGGATTGGGTATATGGGATTGTATGATATTATTTTCTATTTGTTTATTTTTATGGTTGAACTAGATAGACTCTTTTTTTCAACTTGACTAACTATGATTAACTATGATAGTCCTCCCAAAAATGTTATATTATTTCAGGACCCTACCGGTCCATGTCTCTTATTTCTTCTTGCGCCTGCTCCAGCAAAGGATCCTTTCTTTCATCTGAGCCTTTAAACATCCCAGGGTCCATTGTTCCACCCTATTCAGGCATAGACTGCGGGGGGTCTTGGGGTCCCCAATATAACAAAGTATTATCAGGCGGCCCAGCTCTCCCAACTGACCCTACTCCACGCCACCACAGACGTGCCTCTGTGGCTTCTCGAACTCCCCAACTGCTCCCCGATTCCCCTGTCAGACCTTTTTTGGCTCCCACATAAGCTCCGCCCTTCTACTCTGAGCCATCTTATGCTCCACAGCCTAAAACTCTGGGACTTGGTCTGCTATTCTGGCAATCTTATGTCTCCCTTCCTCCCGCTCTTCCCTCTTTTCGACAACCCCCTTTTCCCTTCGGGTCTGAAACAACCTGGTTCATTCTCCTGGTGGGCGTCCCATGGATTCACAAAGGTCCGGTATTTCCTCTATGCACACTCGTTTCCCTCGTGGCCTTCACTCTGGGTAACCCATGAAGCTCCAACCGTTGAATTTTTTCAATATGCTCAACTTCGACACTGGGTGTCCTCTCTGCGACGTAATTCCGATTTCCTCTTTCAAAAAACAGCATTCAAACTCACCTGTGTTCACTCCACGGGCACCATCTCTCAGGTCTATTCATCAGTTAACACGCTTGTTCGACTGCCACCTCCTATAAGTCTAGATGGGAACATGATTTGGTAAAAACCATTGAACCTGAGGAGTAAGGCCTGGACTCAAATTGCAAAGTGCTTCTTTAACACTGCTACATTGGAAGCTACCTACAAGGTTCTCAAGGTGGTATTGGGTTCCGGCCCATATAGCCAGTGCAAACCCATCCTATAGCGACAGATGCTTTAGGCTGTGGGCATGGGGGAGATGTTATCCACACCTGGTGGTCCTATCCTCAGTTGACGGGGTACTGGTCCAGGGTCTTCTGACTCAAACCTTATTCCATATACCTGTGCATAAAGATGGCAAGTTGGCTTTGCTGCATTGTCCGATTCAGGGTCTTATCTCGTACCAACAAAAACTGGCAACCTACCTGTTTATTGCTGCAAAGAGAGCCTTTGTCAGAGCCTGGAAGAAACCCTTTGTTTCGATCGCTGTGGTGAGGAGTATAATGACCTTATGATTAAAGAGAAAATGTCAAGTATTTTACATGACTCCCACACCAAATTTTTGAAAATCTGGTCCCCTTGGTGGTCTTATGCTCTCCCCACTCTACTCCTGATCAGTCTGGGTGCTTCCTAATTAATGGTGATCCTAGCCTGTGGGTATTTTACTCTCCCACTCCCTCTCCATCCCCTTTGTGTCCCCCCCATGTGATTTTTCCCTTTGTCTTGTTTCTTCTGCGTTTTCTTTTCTCCTTTCTCTCCCTTTCAGTTGGGGCTTCTGCCCATTTTCCTCACCCTTTTCTATTATGTGCCGCTGCCTTTAGACTTCGGTAATTTTCACAGACCTACAGCCTGTGCCACAGGGTCGTACCTTGACCTCTTTCTCTACATACCGGACCTGTTTTGGGTTCATTCATTGACATTCTATGTAATCCCCGTGCATGGGCAAACTGTTGATTTGCACCTATGCATAATTTTTTCCTCAATAAAAAATAATTGTACCAGAAAGAACAAACTTCAAGTTAGCATTTCTTGGTGTGAGAAAGTGGTCTAAAAGAGCGTGAGTTCCGAAATGACAGCTGCTAAACTAGTGTAAGCAAGACTGTCCGTCAGCATGTATGCAAAAATGGGTGTCTAATGTGATTGTGTTTCCCTCTCTTCTCCAAACATCCCATATTTATGTTGAATACAAAGGTTATGATGCCAAACTCCAAGTCTTTACTTGGAAGTCCCTACAATTGAAAATATTGCTTGCCTAAATTATCTTTAAAAAGCGCTTCTTAGATTGACAAATCAAACGGTAATTCTATTTTTATTGTTAAACATGACTTCACAGGTCACGACGCTGCATTAGCTTACTTATGTGACCAGCTTCTCCTTATGGACTTATATGTCCAAAGAATAGTATAACATAAGAATCTTTTCATTTACAACATATTATTAACTTGTACAACATTAAACTAATACACATAGATACTATTAATTATAACTAAGAATACACTAATCCTAACAGTATTAACCACTTGACCACTGGGCACTTAAACCCCATTCCTAACCAGACCAATTTTCAGCGTTCAGCGCTCTCACATTTTGAATGCTAATTACTCAGGCATGCAACACTGTACCCATATGAAATGTTTGTCCTTTTTTTCACAAAAATAGAGCTTTCTTTTGGTGGTATTTGATCACCACTGGGTTTTTTATTTTTTGCGCTATAAATCAAAAAAGACAGAAAATTTGGTAAAAGAAAATAAAAAATTATTTGTTTCTGTTAAAATTTATTGCAGAGTATTGGCGAGTATTGGAAGAGTATTGTCAGAGTATTACATAGTATTGCAGAATATTGGCAGAGTATTGCATAGTATTGGCAGAATATTGGCATAGTATTGGCAGAGTATTGCATACTATGGGCACTGAGCAGCACTGTGGGCTCGATCTGTAGTGCCCACAGCGCTGCATCTGCTCCCTCCCCCTCTCCCCTCCCCTCACACTGTACCGAGCAGTACAGAGAGGGGAGGGAGGAACCGACGTCATGAAATTACGCCGTTTTTTTTACAAGTGATGCTCCGTCATTTGAGGAGCGATCACGTGGTAAACGGCCGCTATCAGCGCCCGTTTACCGTGATCCGTGATGCGCCGGGTCCGCGCGGGAGCGCTATTCTGGGAGGACGTCCCACGGACGTCCATCTAGAATAAGCCGGCCGCGCTGTAGCCGTCTTTTGGCTATGGCCCGGTCAGCATGTGGTTAAATAACTGTATTATTGATTACCATTTATTCTCTTTTATAAATATAGTACTGTATTTCTTTGTTAACTCTTAACTGCATACCAACGCAAGTATTTTAGTCTTGAGAACCCTCTGACCTAATGACCTCTCAGTTACAGAATTTCATAGTACACAAACTCCTGCTCATGGAGCGCATTTTAAGGCCTAATCCTGACTTCATTGAGCACCCAAAGTCACAGTCTAAGTACAATTTGAAATGCAATATAAAATGCAGACGTTTGTAGTTATATTTATTATTATTAAAAGCCAGATTAATAAAATAATTCTTTACTCCCCCTGAATATATTTTTTTATTAGATTACCTAATGAATTGATTCACACTCCATTCATGGCTCTTTCATACACTCTGAATCAGTTGTTCTAGATATACCATTTTCTACAAATGAGTCAGTTAAACTAGAAGTAATTCTTCGTCCAAAAACACCTGTCATGATTTCTTCACCTTTTTGTAATTTCTTTCTAATTCTTCTGAATTTCTCTATGTTATCTTTGCTCTTCTTAGGAGATAGTTACCCTCTATATTTGGTTTTAGATGCTGTTGGATTCAATATGAACTCATGTAATATTTCTACGATTCACTTCTTGTTTGCTATAAGCCAGGTTGCCTCAGTTGGAATGAAGCATATCAAGCTTTGTAATCAGAGGAACAATGGCTTGGCTCGGGCCCACCTGCTGTGATGGGATTACAGGGTCCAAGAGAATAAGACGGCTCAAGGCTAATAGAGATGCTGCCCCTAGTGGATCTAACAGCATGCTTCCTGGATTACCTCTTTGCAATGTCTATTGGATGCAAAGCAAATGGGACTGGCAATGGGGGGGGGGGAGTTTTGAATGAGTGAGTTTGTTCAAAAGGGATTGTAGCAGAGAGTCATTCTGTCTGTTTGCTAGGAAGCATTGACATGAGGCTGTTCTCTGCTAAGCTGTTATTCGGCCATCTTGAGGCCTACTTTGGATGATGACTTGGGCCTAACTATGTGGACATTTCTCTTATTCGATCTCAGCTACTAGGATGTGCTAAGTATACGATTGTATTGTATTGTGATTGTATGCTATGTAATCTTGTAACTTCTAATACTAAGCTTATATAAGCTTTCTTATTTCCCTGGGAAATAAATGAGATTTGATTGATCTTAAACCGTGTGTTTGGTTGCATAGTTAACTTGTATTGTGATATTAACAGTAGCTTGCGCTCATAGTTTCAACAGACTAAAAAAATTATAGGGACTAGACAATTATACATAGATGATATATTAGTTATTAATATTGCATTACATTCTACAGATGCCATTTCTGTAAAAGAAATGTAGTGTCAATACTTTAGCATAAACTGTTAACTTTTATTGAACAAGAATAATGTAAACAGCTAAGGGAGGATAGTTTAACCACTTGCCGACCAAGGACGTCATATGACGTCCTTGATTTTGAGTGGTGATATCTGAATGATGCGTGCAGCTATTGGCATCATTCAGATATCATTTTTACCGGCCGGCGATTCTGTGCACCATAAGAATGATCATAGCGGCAGTTCCGCCGCCTGATCGTTCTTATAGGCTGCGGGAGGGGACGTCCCCCCCCTCCCGCCGCCATCCGGTGCTTCTCCGGGCTCTCCCGTGCCATCGGGGGCCCGGAGAAAGAATCGCTTGCCGCCGGATGACGAGCATAGAGATTTCCGGTGACCAGATGGTCACCAGTCATCTCTATGACCGTCGGAGGCCCGGGCGCGACGTTATGACGTCACGCCCGGTACCCGGAAGTAAACAAAGCCGCGATCGCGGCTGTCAGCATGAGATCGGTAAAAAAATTTTTACCGATCTCATGCTTTCCAGCCTGGAGGAGAGATGTGGGGTCTTATTGACCCCACATCTCTCCATAAAGAGGACCTGTCAGGACAGGACCTGTTTTTTTAAAAAGTGTAAAAATAAAAAAAATTAAGTAAAATAAAAATAAATAAATAAAAAAAAAAATTAAAACGCCCCTGTCCCCTGTAGCTCGCGATCAGAAGCTAACGCACACGCAAGTCCCGCCCGCATATGTAAACGCCGCTCAAACCACACATGTGAGGTATCGCCGCGTGCGTTAGAGCGCGTGCAACAATTCTAGCACTAGACCTCCTCCGTAACTCTAAACTGGTAACCAGTAAAAAATATTAAAGCGTCGCCTATGGAGATTATTAAGTACCGAAGTTTGGCGCCATTCCACGGTTGTGCGCAATTTTAAAGCGTGACATGTTTGGTATCTATTTACTCGGCGTAACATCATCTTTCATATTATATAAAAAAAATTGGGCTAACTTTACTGTTTTCTTATTTTTTAATTCATGAAACCGTTTTTTTTTCCCAAAAAAAGGCGTTTGAAAAATTATTGCGCAAATACCGTGTGAGATAAAAAGTTGAAATGACCGCCATTTTATTCCCTAGGGTGTCTGCTAAAAAAAACGTACTCAATGTTTGGGGGTTCTGAGTAATTTTCTAGCAAAAAAATGATGATGTTTACATGAAGGAAAATAGGCCAAAATAGGCCCGGTAAGCAAGTGGTTAACCGGTTCCCCTACCGGCGCACGACGATATACGTCGGCAGAATGACACGGACAGGCAGGAGGGCGTATATACGAGTCCCTCCTTTAAGCCGTCCATGCCATCAGGAGCGTGCTGGGAGCGGGACCCCCGTGAGGCCAGTCGTGGGTCCCGCGGACTCGATCGCCGCAGGGACACCCGCGATCGTCTCACGGGAAGGCAGAACGGGGAGATGTGGAAATAGACAGCATCTCCCCATTCTGCCTAGCAACTAGTGACGCCGATCTCTGCTCCCTGTGATTGTAGCAGAGATCAGCATTCACTAGCTGACAGCCACGCCCCCCCCACAGTAAGAAACACACCTCTTGGCATACTTAACCCCTACACTGCCCCCTTGTGGTTAACCCCTTCACTGCCAGTGTCATTTATACAGGAATCAATGCATTTAAATAGCATTGATTGCTGTATAAATGACAATGGTCCCAAAAATGTGTCAAAAATGTCTGATGTGTCCGCCATAATGTCGCAGTCACAATAAAAATCGTTGATCGCCGCAATTACTAATAAAAAAAAAATTATTAATAAAAATGCTATAAAAACTATCCCCTATCTTGTAAACGCTATAACTTCTGTGCAAACCAATCAATAATCGCTTATTGCGATTTTTTTTACCAAAAATATGTAGAAGAATATGTATCGGCCTAAACTAAGGAAAAAAAATATGTTTTTTTATATATTATTATATTATATTATAGCAAAAAATAAAAAATAATGCGTTTTTTTTCAAAATTGTCACTCTTTTTTGTTTATAGCGCAAAAAATAAAAACCGCAGGGGCGATTGTGTTGCGTTTGTTAAAATATGATTTTTTAAACATCAGACCTAACATTACATGGGAGAATATTACAAGTTTAAGTTGATCAGATTGCAAACAAGTCTCTGATATGAGTAGAATTCTCAAACAAATGCTGGTTTCATACAATGGTGTTAGATAACATTCTTGTATTCAAATTGACAGTTTGAGAGGCTATTGTCTCGTCAGCTACAGTAAACAGGTTGAGAGTGTCTGTCAGACTGAAAAGAATGACTGTTATATTGATGACAGGATTTGGTTTGAGGAAACAATGGGTAGCAAGCAACAGTCCATTGTCTTTTCAGCTACAGTAAACAGGTTGAGAGGGTGTCTCAACCTGAAAAGAATGACTGTTAGTCGGTTGTTATGGAAACAAGTTTATAAACATTAACTTTGGTCAACAAACTGGGACAAATAAAATGGAGGAGTAGAGACACAGAGGGGAGACTGGAACACATCATGCTGTAACATCAGGACACACATCATCATGCTGTAAGATCAGAAGAAGCCATGATACAAGAACAGAACCTGGTCTCCAAGAAGAAATATTGCCAATGGAGATCATGAACATACAGTAACAGAAGTTAAGTAACCCTTTAAATGTATTTGTACTGTTAGACCATAGGCTGTTCATTTGCTTGTTATAGATATCTGTCAGTCTTGTATTGTATTCCTAAGATTGTAATAGTTTTGTACAGCAGCTTTGTATAGTAAAAAAGCACATCTATACACTGCAGAAGTCTCAGCTTCCTTGTTATACCACAGAGTAATCTTGCTAGATAGACGCAAAGCAAAACAGCGATCAAATACCACCAAAAGAAAGCTCTATTTGTGGGAAAAAAAGGACATCAATTTTGTTTTTAAGAGCCACGTTGCACGACTGCGCAATTGTCAGTTAAAGCGACGCAGTGCTGAATCACAAAAAGGGGCCTGGTCCTTTGGCTGCAAATTGGTCCGGTCTGAAAGTGGTTAAAGTGAATATAAACCTGAAAAAATAAATTAAGGCTTGTACCTTTTCTTTGTAGGCAAGACAGTTTGAACGGAATTCCGTTGGGAAAACCATCAGAGCTTTTTCCAACGGAATTCCACTCAAACTGTCTTGCCTACACACGGTCACACCAAATTCCGACTGCCAAGAACGCGGTTACGTACACCACGTACGACAAGACTATAAAAGGGAATTTTAGCACCACGTGCGGTACCCTTTGGGCTCCTTCTGCTGATCTCGTGTTTATCACGTGTTAGTAGAAGTTTGGTTAGAGACGATTCGCGCTTTTCAGACTTGTGCTTCAGATTGTTCCTGCTCTTTAGTTTGTGCTTGTCGGTGCGTATCTGCTTATCGGAGCATGTAGTCAGTTAGCATTTGTTTGTCATTGCGGCCTATATTTATATAGTACGCTTTGATTCTCAGTGCTTATTCTCCGCTCGTGTCTGGTTTTCAGTTCGTTCAGGCCTTGCTGTTTATCAGTGCTTTCTGTTAGGCCGTTCTGACCAGCCGACCGTTTTGAAGCCATGTTGCGTGTTCGTACTCGTCGTAGAGTTCGTGCTGTGTAGGGACTTGGTGTTGGGGTTCTTACTTTGACACAAGCACAGTACATGAACAGGGTGGGGAGGAGTTCATGGACCAAGAATTGGTTGCTCCAGCGTGACCAATTCTCGCACATGCCTTTTCTGCGTGAGATCCGTGAGAATAATCCTGATGATTTCAGGAATTATCTCAGGATGACGGACCCCGCTTTTCACCATCTGTTGGCTTTCCTGACCCCTTATATCAGCAGGCAGGATACCTGCATGAGGCAAGCCATCACTCCGGAGCAGAGGCTAGTCGCGGTACTTGGCGACGGGGAGAAACCTTCAGGACCTCAAGTTCTCGACAGGCATTTCCCCCCAGGCTCTGGGGATCATTATCCCAGAGACCTGTTCTGCCATCATCCAGGTCCTGCAGAAGGAATATATTATACTTCCAATACTTTCAAATGCTACTGTTTACATTTTCCTTCTCCTATTATTATCTTGATAGGTAATTGCAGAATCTAAAAATGTGCTTCCATTTATTAATTTTTTTTATGCCACTTATTACCTGTCCAGTGGGCTGCCAATAGTGTAATTAAGGAGGGGCTGGCCAAAGTAACACACATTACTTTGTTACTCCATTATGTAGTGGAGAGGGTGGTTACCTGTCCAAAACATACCTCCCCCCTAAAATATTTACAAGGGGCCATCAGAGGGGGTGAGGAATCTGATAAGTGGACCTTATATTTTAGCCTTTAAACACTACAAGAAATGTTATACTGATGTTGGCCAAGAATGTTTGTGTATAATCTGCTTGTAATGTTTCTGTGCAAAATAACTAATTTGATTTTTCTTGTTTGACTCCACAGTTACCTTCAACGCCACAGGAATGGCAGACTGTGCCCTCCCAGTTTGCCCAGCGGTGGGATTTTCATAACTGTGGAGGGGCAATCGATGGGAAGCACGTCCACATCGTCCCACCACCCCATTCGGGGTCATACTATTAACTATAAGGGGTTTCATAGTATTGTGTTGATGGCGGTGGTGTCGGCGACATATGAGTTTCTGTATGTGGACGTGCGGAGGAATGGTCGGATGGAGGAGTATTGGCCTGGACCAAGTTTTACCAATGTCTCAAGAGTGGTGGCTTGGAATTGCCAACCCCGGAGGAGACTGTTGAAGGACTGCCATTTGCCTTTGTCGCAGATGAGGCTTTCGGTCTGGGAAACCATGTCATGATAAATATAGGAAGGTACTCAGCGCTGTCATAAAATCAAAGCAACAAATAAAAACTAGTCTAAAAATGACTGCTGACACTCAAGGTTAATTAAAAAAATACCTCATAAGAACAATAAAATACAATAGTGCAGCGCAAAAAATAATAAATAATTAAATGAATGAATAAATGAAATAAATGAATGAATAAATGAATCAAAGTCCAAGTAACAATGCTCTGTGATAGTGATCCCTTCACCATAAGTAACGGTAGCATCTCACCTCCCTGCTTCGACCTACAATAGGTCACAAAGCAGTATGCAGCAATGTAAAACTCTGGTCTCCAGCGATCAGGGTCTCATCTCCAACGCAGGGGAAAACCAAGTCCAAACCATAGCCAGCATGCATATGAAAGTAAAAAGGACAATCTAGTGCTCTCTGAGCCCTGGAACTTCCCTGATTGCTGGAGACCAGAGTTTTACATTGCTGCATACTGCTTTGTGACCTATTGTAAGTCGAAGCAGGGAGGTGAGAGGCCACCCTTACTTATGGTGAAGGGATCACTATCACAGAGCATTGTTATTTGGACTGTGTCATCACTCCACTTGAAGTTGTAGTAGTGCCTTTTTCCTGCACATGCACCTTATTTTTGGAACTTTTATTGACCTATCTTCTGGGACTGCCTGTGATTCATTTAAACCATGTCATGAGGCATTGATTTTGAAAAGAAATAACCCAAATTATGTGGTCACAGTTGGGCCTGTGGCCAGACTTCAGCAATCAATAATGGCCCTGGAAGCGGGCCATCCTGGCTTGCCCCCCCAAAGTGCCTGTGAAGTTCGTCAAAATTAAAAAAGGTGAACGGTTTCATCTCTGATCATCCAGCAATTACCTTTAAGAGGGCTATTTCCCTTAAAGATAAGTTAGTGCACAGCGAGTATAAAAATGAACAAAAACGCCTGAGACATTGCTCGGTGTTTGGTTCCTTCCCTTGTGGCCATTTTTCTTTTTGTCAATACATCAGACGAGAAAGGGTTTTTGTCCTCCCTAATGGGGCAATTTTCAAACCCTCACATTACGCTAACTGCCAAACCAGGGGCATAGTTTATATCATGTCTTGTGAATGTGTGGCTTTTTATGTGGGAAAGACGAAGCAGGAGTTTCACCGCAGGATGTCTAAGCACGTATATTCCATGCAAATTGGAAACCATTATTTACCTCTGGGCCAACACGTTGTTGTAAAACATAACTATAAAATGCCCCAAATATCCTTCACCGCCCTCGACTGGGTACACATTCCCGGTCGAGGCGGTGATTGGAATAAGATCCTCTTGCAGCACGAACAAAGATGGATCTTCAAACTGCAGGCAAATTTGCCTCCAGGGTTGAACGAATCCATCTCATATGCGCCCTTTTTGAGGGGTTTCGTGTCTGGCAAAACTCAATAATACCTCCAAATTCATCCTGCGTCCTTTCACCCCTGCTTCATCTTCCCCCACTATCTTAGAGAGCCCCCCCCTCCCCATTCCCTTTGATACATTGTTGCTATGACATCCCACAAATGTGTGCAACAACGAACACTATATTTTCAATTGTTTAAGTACACCTAACATGCGGCTTTTTTTTTGCATATATTATAACGCCTGTGTAACTATGAAGGCATTTAAATATGGTACCTTCATTATGTTAATCTATATATATATTAATACTCTTTAAATCACAATAAAGTTTTAATGTCATGAGTATTATAGATTATGTGAGATATGAGTATATTAGAATGGACTACATGGTAGCATTTAACTCTATGTAATTTTGTTTTATGTTTTCTTCCCATTATCTTTTTCCTTTAAGTGGCGCCACCTTGTGTCTCCTATCTGCATGACTGGCTGGATACTTTCGGGCCGTTTGTGCCTTCACAGATAAGGGGAGGGAGTTGCCTTTTTACTTTGGCCCTCCCTCTATCCTCTCTCTATGGACGTCCAGGCAGGTCCTGGGCGTCCCTGTGGATTGGTCCCTTGCTGGCGGCGTCCTCTGGCATTCACAGACGTATCGCAGAGTAGTGCGCATGCGCAGGGCCCCGTGCGTGCGCGCACTGCGATGACGTCACACGTATTGCGACGTGAATGACGCCGATGCGGGGCTCCGCCTCCTCAGGATGCCGGGGGGGTACACACAGGGCGGACCTGTATGGCTGCCTTGACCGCCACCTGGGACCACCGATTAGCACCTGTGGGTGCAATACCTATGGGGGGGCGGCGTGGCCCACCTGCGGGGTTGACCAATCACCATTGGGCATATGCGTATATAGCCATGCGGAATGGAGCATAGTACTCCACTTCCGCATGAGGCTACGCATGTGCCCTGCTTTCTCTCTAGAAACAGTAAGTACTATCCTCTTACCTAGATAATGCTGGTCACTTATGACATTGGAGGAACAACTATTTCTAATCCTCCATCTCTTTTCCCACTATCTGCAGACTGCACTATAGACTCTGTTCCGATCCCATTGAAGCTCAATTTTGATCAGGACAGGGGCACTTTGAGCCCCATATATGCAGTCTCTGGGACAAAAATTCAAACACTCAAGCCAAGGTAATGTTAACTGCTTTTTTGCCTATTCATTGGAACCTCCAGGTGCTCCCACCTACCCTTATACTCTATATCTCACTTTCCCTATTTTTTCCTTCTCAGTATGCACACACATTTCCATCACAACCCACTGACACTGCTGTATCAAATTATTCCACCCCTCTCATCGTTTTTCCTCTCCCAATTACCTAATATCACACCTTCACCCCTCCATTTCTTTATCATTCCTTGTTTTTTTATTATTTTCACATGTTTTATTTTTTATTATTTTCACACTTGTCTGATTTCCCCCCCTCCCCCTCCTCATCTCCCTTTTGCGTATTATTCATTTTCACACACTGTCATTTTAATTACACTCCCATACACGTCGCTTTACCCTTTCACTCACTCCCTTATTTGTTTCTATCCTTGTTACAATATATATCCACACACTTTGATCCTTTGCCCACAACCATTCACCTCACTTCCCACACCCTTCATCCCCTTTATTCACCACCTCCCTCTCCCCTCTTTTTCCCTTTTGTCTCCCTTCTTGCACACCCACTTCTTCCCCTTTCCTAACCAACTCTTTCCCTTCCCTTCTCCTCTCCATTCACCTTTCATTCTTTCTGTCCTTTTATCTTTTCCTGTATATGAAGCGCGCCATATATTTATTCTCATTCTTCCCTTTTCTTTATCTCTCTTTTCGGTTCTTCTTTTTCCCTTCTTTCATTCCCATTTCCCTTCCCCTGTTTTCCTCCCCCTGTCCCCCCCCTCCCCCTTTTAGCCCCTGTCCGATCTTCCAATCTATAGCCCAACCTCTTGGACCTTAGTAACTAAGTATAATCATGCATACCTCCTCTTGGGGACCCCATGCCCCATAGACGAGAAATACAGCCATTAATGATAGGCACTCCACCCTTGAATGTAAGATTACCATTCCACAACTTGGATTGAGGCACATATATATCCCTCTTCCTCTGTTTTCTCTCAGTATGCCCATGGTGATATCTTGGTCTATTCCAGGGGTCCCTCGTCGCGGGTGTGCCACCGCTGCCCTCTCCCTCCTTTTTGCCTCAGGGTGCCTCGGGGTTCCATTTGGCATGTCAGCAACAAGTGTGACCCTTCGTAAGCCACACACGGCCTGGATATCTGTCCTGCCTTGACCTGCCTGTGGGAGCCACATCTGGGGGCCACCTGGAAAAATTGATGGGTGTTTTATGAATTCCCATACAGAAGACTATCTTACGTACTACACGCATACTGGTAATTATACTCACTAAAGCTGGATAATCATGCTTTTTATACGTATGGACATAAATACGACACATTCAATACTTAACTGAATAGTTGTTGTTATGCGGTCTTTTACTCCTACAGACAAAGACACTCTGAAGAAGACCTAGACAAACTACAGGTCGAAACGTGTCAGGTCTTGTTGCATCATATTGACCCCCCCTGTTATATCAGTTGAGGTGTTAGATGCTATCTGTTGGTTTTACCTGTGTGTGTACTGTATATTTCTTTTATATTCTGTATGGGCTTATGTTTTATACTCCACTTATATATATTTGACATGAATAAATACTTTAAACTGATTCTGATATACTGAGTCTCTCACTAAACACTTATTTTGATACAATAACCATTGCTGCCTAAAAACCCCACCATTTTAGGGGGAACTTTTCCTTTTTTATTTAATCCCGGGGTGAGCGGCAACCCATTTCCTTCAAACGTGTCATCTCTTTTCCTTTTTCATCAAAATTATTTGGAATATTTTTTGGGGAGGGGGGCCATTGCTTTGCCAGCACATTTTGAATAAATGTTATAGTTAATCTGCTAAAATCTTGATTTTGATTTACTGCTTGTGTTTCTTTTTTGTGTCTCCTAGTGAACTTGTAGTGCCAAATGGTTTTTACATTATTTTTTACATTATTAAATAACACCCATGTCACTGTAAACACCAATTTCAACACAAAAACTGGTATTAATCATTGAAAGAAGAAGCCACACATTGTTGAGTATAAATCCTTTTACTCCGTACACATTCATATGTGCATTTTTTTTTGAGGTCACATAAACAGCCATGTTTTAAAACAGAACATACACAACTCGGGAACTTACAAAGTTCAACATTTTAAAAAGGCAAGATCACACATTATATTGTCCAAAATGTGTGGATCTTGCCTTCAACAGATGGGGTGAAGTCACCCCTGTAAAAGCCTAATTTTGAAGATGCATGTATATGCATGTATGTGTTTTGGGGGGTTTAACCCCTTCCTCTCACCTACTTGAGTTTTGAGGAAGGGGTTGCAGGCACAAAAAGCGTACATTGATATCCCCTGATGGCAGATAGCAGATGTGTGCATCTTCAAAATTAGGCTTTTTAAAATGTTTACAAAATGTCAAAAATATTGCAAAAAATTGTGCCAGTTTTTTGGGAAATTAGATTCTTCCGAGGAAATCAATCATGTTCTTAAGTTTTTGTTCAATCTCCATATTTTTTTTTTTTTATATAAAGTCTAAATCCTGACTACACCACATTATGTCCTGGATTAGCCTTTGGATACTGTCACTGGTGACATAATGTGATTGTTCTTCCACAACCTGCACATCACCTAAAAATAAAAAAACACACCATGTATTATAAATATGCAGGCATACATCTCTTACCTGAATCTGAGGTGTCAGACACTCACCTGTTGTGGTCTCAATATTGACCACCTCTCCTTCCTCCACATCCTCAGGTTGTGACCTCTGTTCCCCTTCTTCCTGAGGTGGGGGGTCCCTGGTGACGTCATATTTCCAGATTCTTTGCTCCCCTATGAGAATGAAACAAAAGGTATACTTAGCACACAGATATTTGAGGCAACAAATATGAATGAGAAACATTGCTTGGAAGTGGGGGACAATTGTCTGTTTGGGCAGAATTCCAAGCTGAAGACATGATTTATTCCCTTACCAAAGCTGAAATACTTACCTTTTTTGGACAAGTTTCCCACCTGGAGACACCCCAAGTATACAATGGAGTAGCTGTGTGGGCACCCTAAAAAGTTTGTTCTGGTGTCGCACACTAGTGCACCTGAGTCCAGATGAGTCCAGATGAGTAAACAGCTGCTGAGTGTCCTCTCCATACATTACACTGAATCTAGTTTGCTATTCCTTCTAGGTTCAAACACATCTAGATAACAATGTCCTAAACCTCTTTTAAATTATAAATTAGCATGACCAAAATGTATTTAATCAGGTATCTGGGAACAACATTGTATTTATTTGGGAAACAAACGATGTTTACTACGACCAATTACTGTGCGTATGAACATGAAAGTAGCCATTTTTAAATGTACAACACCATAAAGAAAAACACATGGCGCAGCATGCAATAATAATAATAAAAATAGGAACACACCACAAATACTTATTTTTTCGAAGAACTTTCTTGATCTTTCTATACTGATCCTGCTCCCTTAATTTGAGGTCCGACCAGCGTTTCCTCAGTTGATCCTTGGTTCGTCTTACCCCAAAATTCCGGTACAGACTCTTCACAACTTTATTCATGATCTTGGCCTTTCTCATATTTGGGTTTGGGTACGGACCATAATTCCTGTCATAGTCGTTACTCCTCAAGATGTCGACCATCTCCAACATCTCGACAAAGGACATATTTGTGGCCTTAAATCTCCTCCTGGATCGTGACGTTTCTGGCTCTGGGCTTTCCTCCTCCTCGTTACTGCTATTATGCACCTGCTGTGTCTCCGCCATGTTCCTCTCCAACTTTGACGAAAGAGACGGGGCAGGTAATATTCTAGAAAGAACGTTAGGCTTGGGCAGAGTTTCACGCATGCGCAGTGTATATAAAGCTTAACACACGTGTGTCGTAACTACGTTCTGTGTGCAGAGGAAGGAGTCACGGCATCGACGAATGTTATAACGAAGGTAAGATTTTAACTTTGGTAACATGAGAGGACTATACTGAATCTAGATTGACGCCTATATTGGGTTAAGATTATCCTGAGATGAGTGTTTTTGTCTTTTGTTTGGTCTTGCAGAGAAAATGTATCTATTTAAAGACCAAGAATTCCTGGGAGAATTCCTTGATGAATATCGAGATATGAGAAATCTATAGGAGGTGAAAAACCCTTTATATAACAACAAAGCAGCTAGGAAGGCAGTGCTGGAGAAACTCCTTGAATTTGTAAAGACTCGGGCCCCCAATGCAGACATGAGGTCTCTGGAAACTAAAATTGTTAGCTTGAGAAGCACCTATAGAAAGGAGTATCAGAAGGTCCAGCAGTCCCTGAGGTCAGGAGCTGCAGCAGATAAGGTGTATTACCCAGTCTGTGGTACTACAACAGGATGCGCTTTCTTGGTGACAAGATTGAGGCCAGGGAATTGCTTTCGACACTTCCGGCCCCTTCCATCCTGCCTTACCTCAACCGCAGCTGAGGCTTCCGTGGACCAACCTGGGCCTTCCATCCAGGAAGAGATTGAGGAGTTGGAGCCAGGTATAGTATTTTTAAACATATTTTTTTAATGTGAAAATGATTGTTTGTAACTAGATGTTATTATTGATAAGAAATGAATGATTTAACAAAAAGTGTTTCACATATCAATAGACAGAAGTGGCCAAAAAAGATTGTGACAAGAATGAAAAATGCAGGGCTCAGAATGATAGTCTTTTCTATTTATGTAGTGTCAGCCAGGAGGTGGCCAGGCCCAGTAACACCCAATCTCAGGTGCCTCCCCTCTGCCTTCCATACAAAAGACCCAGGAACAAAAGACCCAGGAACTAAAATGGAGGAGGCAGCACTGGCCCTCATCAAGGAGGCTAATGATGTGGTAGAGGCCTATGACATCTACATATCCTCCAATTTACAGCAAATGGAGGAGGGCCAACACCGCAAATGTGAGAAAATAATTTTTGCAACCATCCACAAGGGGTTGAGTGGCAAACTAACTGATGACGACCACCTGTGTGCACTCTGCCACAAGTCCACCTCCAGAGCCACATCTTCCAGGAAAGGCTGCAGGGAAGGCTGCAGGGAAGGCTGCAGGGCAGCGTGGAGGGAAGGCTGCACAGAAGAGTCGAAAGCGATTGCCTGGCTTCATTCTGGTCTGACAGAACATGCAGCCTGGGTACATATATGTCCTCTGCTGCTGTTCCTGTTCTCTGGGATTCCTGGACCAGATTGACCTCCTTTCTATATGGACTTCTCAAGCTAACAAGTTTTTGAGCCACAAAGTTGATGTGTGCCTTGGGGGCCAAAGGCTTTGCAAATTCAAGCACTTTCTGCAATGTTGCCTTCATCTTTATTTTGTTATTATGATGGAAAATACATTTTTGTGTTTTTCTTCAAATAGCAAGTATAAATTTTTTTGGGTGTGTAGGCAGGTACATTTCAAAAATACAATGTCAAAAAGAGACACCAACAACAAACAGGTTTACAAATACAAGATAATAATGGTGTTGTGGAAATGTGACATAAAAAAAATAAAAAGGGGAGCACGAGAAAATAATAAAACAATCAAAACATTTTGAATAAAAAAAAGGACAAATAATATATATTTTATGTAGATCTGGCTTAAATTAAAATGAAGATTATTCAGGAGATACCTAGAAATAATAAAGAAATAAGTTTGTGAGAACTTGTGTGAATATGAGCAGCAAAACAACTTAATTCTTCTAGCATTATAAAGAAGAGAATGTGCGGCATTGAACAATTAAAAAATTTGCAGTGTGAAGAATCTGCTATCTCCATTACGAATGCTAGTTTTACCAGACCGAGCGGTTCTATCTCGTACTGGATTCTGAGCATGCGTGATTTTTTGGCGTGTCGGAATTGCATACACACGATCAAAATTTCCGATAGATTGAGAACATGCTATCAAATTTTTGCTGGCAGAAATTCGGCCAGCTAAATTCAGATGGAGCCTACACACGGTCGCATTTTCCGATGAAAAGCTCTCATTGGTCTTTTGCTGGCCGAAATTCAAAACGTGTGTACGCGGCATTAGAGTATAGGATTTGATGTCATCTGTGCCCAGTCTTGCCACAAAGAGTTAATCTAGCTCTGAGCAATCCTCTTATCTTTTTTCAGTAAGATAAAAATGGACACACAGAGAAACAGGTGTTTGTTTCTTCCCCTTGCTGTGACAGACAGGTGATTTCCTTATCTCATGCACAAGAGAGAGAGGCATTATGTGTACTTCACCCCCCCTTATTTCTTCTCCAGCTCGTCCAGGATTGGCTGCTCCACACCTCAGCATGATTGGGCATGTTGAAGTCATGTGATGCCTTTCCTGGGTTTTGAATGGATGTCAGTGATCACGGGGTGTGATCCACAAGACCAGCAGAAGTTCAGTGTAAGAAATACACAAAAGAAAATCTATGTTGCCAAGGAGAGTGTAGAGGTGGGCGAGGAGACTTCTGACATCATGACTCCACCCACCGAGCTCCGGACAACAGACACGTCCCACAGAATCTGGAGTTTTGCAGGGCTACAAACAGAAAAATGGGAGATATTTGACAGGTAAGGATACATGCAGGAGGCATGCATTGCCTTAGAGATAAGCACTATGGCAGTAGTTTAGCAATGATGAGAGTGGGTTTACATCCATGTTAATGATCTTTGGAAAGCTATATGTGAAATAATACTACTTTCATATTTTTTTCAAAGATGTCCTAACATCTCTTTCTTAGTCATGACTCAAAACCTTGTTTTCACAGACAAACAAAGAAAGATTTTGTACCACCCCAGAGATGAGAGAATGGACTATGCCTTTGTTCATATCTCTTTAAATTAGAAACATGCATAACTGCTTTTTGTGCAGCTATTATTCTAGCATCAGGATGTTATGCAGTAGCAAGTACTGGTTCAATACCTTTCTCAGTTCTCAGTTCTGAAAATGTGAGGTAAAGACTTCTTAGATACAGCTGTACAAACGTGTTTGTGTGTTTTCCTGAAAATATCTATCTGAATGTGTGATGACAATGCTCGGAAACATTGAGAATACCTTTCATGACATTCTCTGAAACCATCTTCCTCAAGAAAACCTTTTAATGAGCAGTCAGGCGCCTGTAATATAATCTCCACTGTGTTCTCTGTTGCTTTGATTGCATAAATAACACTTAGCAGTTGCTTTACACTTAATTCAAACGTTTTTTTCCAATGGTGATAAAACTCTGGAGAAAAAGCAAATAATTCTATCATTACCTTTTTAATTAAGATACAGTTACTGAGATTGCAAAGTTGAGTTTTCAAAACAAAAATACTCTAATGTATTTAATGTTTGAGCATTCTGCAAATCTTTTTTCAACACGTCAAAGGCATTCTTTTTGATTAGACCCCATTGTTTATGTTTATTATCTTTACTTCCTAAAATATTATATAATGGTATGAACTCTCTACGTTGATTTATTTTATTCAAAAATTGATGCAATGTTTATTGAGTTGTTGGATTTGGAATGGAGGTAACAGCTCTGTTTCTTGCAATAATTGTCTCTTTCCTTAACTAATTTGCATGTGAAGGTAGTTCACCTGCTGGACATTTTCTGTGTTTAATTTTAGTCCTTTTCCTTTTCTGCTTCTTGCAACAAAGTAAAAAACTCACACAAAAGATCAATATGTTCATCAATATTCCAGGTAGTCAACAGCTTACAATGATCTGCATACATCTACACTTCAAAAAGCATCTGCCCTTGAGTCATAAGCAGGGATGTCGTTTAAAATTTTCATTAGTGGGGAGTGCGTGGGCAGAGTCTAGCAGAACAGACATGTTCAGCTAGAGCTCTGCTAAATGAGGGGTAACCCAGTGGACAGAGACCTCTGAATAGAGGTAACCCAGCGAACATTCAATTAGCGGAAATATAATCCCATATACCGGAGAGGTGAGAGGAACATTTTAATATAAGAATGGTGCTTGGAGGAGCCCGCATTAAAACAAAAACTAAGTTAGGAGGCACACCAGTGTGGGTGTCACCTAAAATGGCACAAATTACCTTAGAAGCAGCCTCAAACACCTCAGCACGCTGTACTAAACAACAATTGAAATTAAACCTAATACAGCCCGTTTCCTCAGGAGATTCAGACAATGAATTATCTGCATCTCATTCAGCCCCACAAGATTCTATTTCACCTCAAAACATTTTGAAGCAATTTGAAAAAATGTTACATAAAGCGCAAAAAAAAAATTCAGAGCAAATCACTGAAAATATTACAAAGGAGATTAGGGAATTGGGACACCGCACAGCAGCACTTGAAATTAAAGTGGAAGATATTGAACATACAACTAATGAACTCAGAAATGGATATGCTTAAAGAAGAAATTATTGTATTACAAAACAAACTTGAGGATTGTGAGAACAGAGCTAGAAGGTCAAATCTGCGTATCAGAGGGATACCAGAATCTGTTATAGATTTAGCAATCCTCAGTAATGGCATTGTGTCAAGAATTATTACCAGGTATACCAATGGAAAGATTGGAGATGGACAGAGTGCACCGGGCTCTTATGCCCAAAAAAGCAGATGGCCCCCCAAGGGACATAATAGCTAAATTCCACTTTTTCAGAACAAAGGAACAATTATTAATTGCTGCTAGAGAAAAGACTAACTTAGTCTTTCAGGGACATAACTTTTTTTTTTTTTTAAATATCTTTTTATTGATTTACAAAAAAGCAGAGCAAACAACAAAAAAACAAACAAACAGTTAAACATACAATGGTCTTACATGGCAACAATGTGGTCCCTGTGGGGACCTTATTACAGTTATGTCTTATATAGATAGCAGGCATATATTATGATTGTTTGTACAGCACCACAGTTCCCTGGGTCACAGGATATTGTAGTTTAACATTTGTATATGATGGTACAATATCTGATATATTCATTGTGCAGTTGGCACCCACTTGAGAGCTATTTTGTGCAGGGTCTACTAAGAGGCCTCCGAAGCAGAGGAGAAATCTGCCAACCATTTAGACCAGACTTTGTCATACTTGTTGGGGCAGCCTCTATTGACGTATGTGTCTTTATATAGAGGTAGGCTATTGTTGATGAGTTGTTTCCACAGGGAGAGAGGAGGGGGGGTTGGTTTGCACCAGCTAAGAGCGATGGCTTTGCGGGCATAAAACAGTAGGAGTCCCACAAGCGTGCGTCCCGCCACCGTAGGGATTAGTTGCTCAATAGGGCCTAGTATGCAAATTGCCATTGATTGTTGCAATGGTACAGAGGTAATTTGCGCGATAAAGTCTAAGATCTCTTTCCAGTAACTGGTAATTGCTCTGCAGGTCCAGAAGATATGGGTGAAATCCCCAGGAATCACACCACATCTCCAGCACCCGGGAGGGGAGTCAGGGTTCGATTTGTGTAGTCTGTGGGGGGTAAAGTACGCCCGGTGAACTATCTTGAACTGGATCAGGCGGTCTCTCAGAGAGACCAGGGAGTTAAAAGGGAAATCGCATATGTCGTTCTAGTCATCGTTGTCAAGATCAGGGATGTCATGGGACCATTTAGTTCTTAGCTTTTCCAACGCCGGGAGAGAGGTGATAATCAAATGTGAGTACAATTGAGAGGTGGGCTTTTTAGCACAATCTGACCTAAGGAGGTCCTCAAGTGAGGACTGAATCAGTTGAGGAGGGGAGTTGGAGAATTGGCAACCGAAGGCATGGGTTAGTTGATGGTATCGAAAAAAATAGGATCGTGGTACATTGAAGTCAGAATTCAGTTTGGAAAGTGGAACTAGGGATTGGTTGGAGACAATCTGTGATACCGTTGTTATGTTAAATTTGGTCCAGGCATGGGGCTCAGGTAATTTGTAGATGTGCTCTAGGGTTGGGTTTCGCCAAAGGGGGGCATTGGGTGAGATTGCATGTTTAGGGTATTTTTCGATTCTTAGACCTGCCCCCCATGCACGCAATGTGGTGCGCATGGAGGGTGTCAGTGTGTAGGGGGCCCGGGGGCCTCGAAGGAGTAAAAATTTGAGCGCCTTAAGGGATCCCAGCACTGCAGTCTCTATCTGGGTAGCTGGGTTGGAGATGTCCGGATTGAGCCACCAAGCGGCCGTAACTAGCTGGGTGGCTAAATAATACTTCTATAGATCTGGACATGCCAAGCCACCCTGAGAGGTCGGGCGTATCAGTGTGGTCCAGCTGTATCTGGGGGACTGGGATCCCCACAGGAAAGAGGCGAGGAGGCGGTGTAGACATGTGAAAAAAGATTTGGGTATCCACTGTGGAGAGTGGCGAAATAGGCATGTGAACTTGGGTAATATTTTCATTTTAAACAAATTTATACGTCCCATCAATGAAATGGGCAATAATTCCCATGCCTTCAGTCGTTGCAGAGCCTCCTGAACTACCGGGGACAGGTTCAGGGGTAAGTAGTCAGAGGCCTGTTTGGAGACCACCATCCCCAGGTATTTAAAGGTCTCGACCCATTGGAGGGGAATATTAGGAGGAGCTGTGACACGGGCCGCTGGGTCTATGGGAAACAGAAGAGATTTTGTCCAGTTGACTCTGAGGCCCTTGACAGTGGAAAAGGAGTTGAGGATCTGTAGGGCTCCCTCGAGCAATGGGCCCGCATCATTGAGGAAAAGCAGGAGGTCATCTGCGTAGAGGGTGACCCTCTCCTCCAGCCAGCCAATCCGCAGCCCCTTAACGCAAGGGGAGGTGCGGAGGGCCTCTGCAAGTGGCTCCATTGCAATGGCAAACAGGGCCGGAGAGAGAGGGCAGCCCTGCAGCGTACCTCTGGACAGACGGAAGGACTGTGACAGGCCCCCTCCCAGCTTAATGGCGGAGGTGGGGTCACGGTACAGGACCTTAATCCACTCAATGAAGACCAGGGGGAATCCCATTCGTCGGAGGATCTCCCAAAGAAAAGGCCACTCGACCGTGTCAAAGGCCTTTTCGATGTCGAGAGAGGCCACCACCCTGGAACCTTCATTAAGATGCTGTGCGTGTATGTTAGTAAACAGGCGTCTCAGATTTACATCTGTTGATCTATTGGCCATGAAACCAGTTTGGTCGGTCTCGATGACAGAGGGGAGTAAGGGCTGTAGTCTCATGGTCAATAATTTGCAGAGGATCTTGAAATCCGTATTGAGTAGGGCAATAGGCCTGTAGGAGGCACAGGATGTCGGGTCTTTAGGTGCTTTGTGGATGAGAATGACGTGGGCATGACTCATGGAAGCTGGAAGGGCACCATCAGCCAAACAATGGGTAAAAAGTTGAGCTAACTTGGGGGCCAGTAGGTCCCCATGAGTTTCATAAAACTCAATGGGGAGTCCATTCCGGCCTGGAGACCATCGTTTTCAGTACCTCCTCCGGGGTAATCGGCCTCACTAGGGATTCTCTCTCTTCATCAGAAAGCCAACCAAATGCCAAGGGGTCCAGCCAGGGTGCAAGGTCCCATGGCTGGAAATCCGCTGGTAGTACTGAGGTATAGAGGGAGGTGTAGTATTTGCGGAATGCCTCCAGTACATCTGGCAGAGAAGAGACCGATTCTTCCGAAGGGGACACCACACTGGGGATCACCGTCAAGGGTTTGTCGTGTTGTGTCAGCATCGCCAGGAGGCGACCATTCCGGTCTCCCTGCTCAAAGAAACGTTGCCTATTCCGGTAGAGGTCTAGTCTGGTTACCTCGGTGAGGTGGAGGTGTAGCTCACGTTTTGCTGCATTGAGGAAGTCATAATGTGCATCTGAGGGGTAGGCAGCATAGATATCTGACTGGGATTGCGCAGCGGCCTGTAGGACAGTGGTGGCAGCAGCTTGCTCCCGCCGGATCACAGCGATAGAAGAGATGTATTGCCCTCTGGTGAAAGCCTTGAAGGCATCCCAGGTCACAGTTGTGGAGGAGGACCCTATGTTAAGATCCCAAAATTCTGTCAAACGTGGTGAAATGGTATTTGCTAGGTCCGCATGGGAGATCCAATGGGTCCCCAGGCGCCAAAGGGACGAGGAACGAGAGGACGGAGAACGAATGCTAAGGAGTAGGGGGCAGTGGTCTGAAAGTCCGCTGGGCAAGTAGGAGGAGTCCAATATATCTGTCAGCATAGTCGGGTTGGCAAAGGCAAGATCTATGCGAGAAGAAGTTTTATGCGTATTTGAGAAACAGGAGTATGCTCTGGTCGTGGGATGTTTCCATCTCCACACCTCAGACACTCCCAGTGCCTCTGCCCATGAGAGCAAGTCCGTGGAAAATTGTTTAGGAGGGATAGGTCTGTCCAGCTCTGGGGCTAGGATGGCATTGAAGTCACCCATAAGTAACAGTTTGGCTGGGCAGTATGGAGTGATTTTCTCTAGAATGGTATATAGGGTGGAGGAGGAGAAAGGCGGAGGGATGAAAAAAACTATCACAATATATCGGATACCCCAGACAGTAAACACTATTAGCACGTATTTGCCCTGGGGGTCCATGTGAACTTGTTCTATTACACAAGGGAAGGATTTACTGATTAAGATGGTGACCCCTCTGGCATATGTGGAGTAAGAGGCATGGAAGGCTCTCTGGATCCATGGTTTTCTTAATGCCAGTAGTTTGTTGCCCATGAGATGCGTTTCCTGCAGAATTATGATATGTGGGGAGTGTAATTTGAGGTATTTGAAGAGCACCGCTCTCTTAAACTTGGAATTTAGTCCCCGGACATTCCAGGACAGTACACTGTAGGTGGGGGTGTCATGTCCCGCCATTGTGTGGGGGTTTGGTGGGGAAAGGGAGGAGGGCCGAAACAGGTGCGTTTGTGCATCTCAGGAGCAGCAAAAACTCTAGGGACCTGCGCCAGGTAGAATTGTGACCAATGGAAGACCAAAAAAAACAGTGAACATAAACATTTACAAAACTAATAAACAATACCTGTAATGACACAAAGGTGTCAGCCCTGCCCTCATCTGATGACATCCCGAGAAACTGGGGAGCGATCAGATCGGGCCTATACCCAGAACTTACCAACAGTAAACCCTTTACTTAAAAGTCTGCATAAAGGTTGCTGGAGCTCCTAAGACAGGAGGAGCTGGTCTAAGTTCCATTGGCAGAGGATGTAGGATATAGGGTTAGGGTAACGGCGAGGTGCAGCAGTGCAGAAGGCTGTGAGAGGAGAGAATAGGAGATGCTGAAAGTCAACAAAAGACCGATGAGCGGATCATCAGAGGAGGGTAAGGCACTTAGCTGGTCCCAGAAAGCTGCATGTCCATCACAGTTCCAATTGGCGTCTTGACACTAGCGGGTATCCAACCATGCCGCAGCGGCCTTGGGGGTGTCGAAGAAACGGGTGTTGTCACCATCGATGACCCTCAGCCTGCTGGGGTATAGAAGGCCAAAGTGAATTCCCTTTTCACAAAGTCGACGTCTGACATTTGTGAACGACTTGCGGCGCTGCTGCACCTCTTGGGAGAAATCTGGAAAGAAAGACAGTTTGGCATTTTCATATTCATATATGATTTCCGGCGTGGTTCGGGCCGCCGCCAGGATGCGGTCGTAGCAGGAAGGGACGTGGAGGAGCCCCCGGTCTGAGAGGGAGTGGCGGGACCCTGTGGGCTCTTTCCACTACAAAGGTGGGTGGCGTATCGCCCAGATTAAATAGGGTGGATAATAACTGTTCTGTGAATTCAGCAGGTCTGGGGCCCTCTGTTCTCTCGGGTAGGCCAAGTATGCAAATGTTGTTGCGCCTGAGGCGGTTTTCTGTGTCTATGGCTCGCTCCTGGAGCGCCTTCACTTGTAGTTGCAGGGCCCTCACCTCCCTGGAATCCGACCGAACCACATCTTCTACCGTGGAGACCCTATCCTCCACTTCCGCTATACGGGATCTGAATTTATCCATGTCCCGACGGATGAGGCTGACATCCACAGTCAGGAAATCAATCTTGGTAGTCAGGGTTTCCTTGCATGCTGTAATGGCCGCCAGGATCTCTGCTCCCGTGGGGGACTCCGCTGCCCCCGACTCCGCGGCTGTTGGCGTGTTTGCCGCCATTGCAGCCGCTTGCCGGTGCCCAGACAATGTGGCCACTGGTGGAACGGGATGAGAAGCCTTTTTTTTCTTGGAATGAGAATAGCGGGTCTTGGGGGGGCCCATCCGCCATATGTCTTGTTCTAAGATGGGGCCTTGCTTTTGGTGAGGGACAGCAGGCAGGCACTAGGTCTCAGGAGGCAGGATAGGTGATGTGGTGGAGATATCCCCACTTTACAGGGTCAGGGCTTGCCTTGGGGTACAGTTATTATAGGGATGGATGGAGGAGGCACTGGGAGGGCAGCACAGATATCCCCACTTTGCAGGGTCAGGGTTTTCCTTAGGGTACAGTAGCTATAGGGATGGATGGAGGAGGCACTGGGATGGCAGCACAGTCACTCTAGGGCACAGTACCTGTGTATGGAGGATGGTCCGGTCACTGCAGGCCGCAGGATGGTAGCAGCAGGACAACAGCCTATATGGATCCTCTGGCAGTTTTTTCAGGCCCCTACACAGGCTAGCCACCTCCCGGAGATCGCCGCCACAGATGCGGATGAAACAACTGCCTCCCGCTCGGACGATCGCGGCACTCGAGACCGGGGATGCTGGAGGCTCTGCAGGCCTCAAGATGGCGGCAGGTCGCGGCGTCCTGGATCAGCCCCGAATGGGCCTCCTGCGGTCCTCTGGCTCCCTGCACAGTTCAGGTACCTCCCTGGGGCATCCGCTGCTGAGGTGGACGGATCAGTCGCCCCTCGTCTCGCTGATCACAGCACCCGGGACCGGGGATGTGTTAGGCCTCACAGGGCTCAAGATGGCAGCGGGGAGATGTAGTGTGGAGTAGGCCGCGGCCCAAAAAGAGCCCGATCCGCCGGCTGAGCTCCGCAATCTTCACCAGGGCTGATGTAGGTGGTGTCCAGGGGCAGCCGGAGGGAGTCTGGAGGCTTTGCAAGTTATTTTTGGGACAGGATGGTGGTGGATTAGGACAGGATCAGCGGAGCTCCGCAGCAACACGTCCTGTTCTGGTTACATCCGGACACGCAGGGACATAAGTTTTAATTATTTGCGGACCTATCACAACTATCTCCAAAAGGCGTGCAATGAAGCCACAATTAATGGAATTGCAATGAAACAAGATTACTTACCAATGGGGTTTTCCATTTTCCATAAGATTTACTTACCAAAGTATCAGACACACTTGCAGAACATCTAAAGAACTCCAACAAGCGCTACAAGATCTAAAATTGACTGAATCTCCACAAACTACATCTACCTCAAGAAGAACAGCATCTACTTCCTCACAAAGAAATTCTTCTCAATATGTGGAGAAAAATGGAAATCAACACCAACACAAAAGAAGTAGACATGTATCCCCACCTCAAGAAAAAGAAGATGTTATGGAATGAAAATCGCAGAGGCAAGTTGCAAATATAATCCTTTAATGGAAAAGAATTCATGAAGAATTCAATTATCATTGGTAGAGAAACCTACTCCCAATAACTAATGGACTGCATATTATCAAATTATTCCAGAACCTGGTCACAATATGTAAAGGAGCCTAAAATCCCTTCTAAAAGTCATATGACTCCAACTTTTTTTTTTCTTCCTTCCTATACAGGGTTTTTGGGATTGTTATCCTTCATATTGACTTTTTTTTTTTTTATTATTCCTTATTTATATATATATATATATATATATACAGTGGTGTGAAAAAGTGTTTGCCCCCTTCCTCATTTCCTGTTCCTTTGCATGTTTGTCACACTTAAGTGTTTCGGAACATCAAACCAATTTAAACAATAGTCAAGGACAACACAAGTAAACACAAAATGCAATTTGTAAATGAAGGTGTTTATTATTAAAGGTGAAAAAAAATCCAAACCATCATGGCCCTGTGTGAAAAAGTGATTGCCCCCTAAACCTAATAACTGGTTGGGCCACCCTTAGCAGCAACAACTGCAACCAAGCGTTTGCGATAACGTGCAATGAGGCTTTTACAGCGTCCTGGAGGAATTTTGGCCCACTCATCTTTGCAGAATTGTCCTAATTCAGTTACATTAGAGGGTTTTCGAGCATGAACGGCCTTTTTAAGGTCATACCACAACATCTCAATAGGATTCAGGTCAGGACTTTGGCTAGGCCACTCCAAAGTCTTCATTTTGTTTTTCTTCAGCCATTCGGTGGTGGACTTGCTGGTGTGTTTAGGATCATTGTCCTGCTGCAGAACCCAAGTTCGTTTCAGCTTGAGTACACGAACAGATGGTCGGACATTCTCCTTCAGGATCTCTTGGTAGACAGCAGAATTCATAGTTCCTTTTATCACGGCAAGTCTTCCAGGTCCTGAAGCAGCAAAACAGCCCCAGACCATCACACTACCACCGCCATATTTTACTGTTGGTATAATGTTCTTTTTCTGAAATGCAGTGTTCCTTCTACGCCAGATATACTTGGACACACACCTTCCAAAGAGTTCCACTTTTGTCTCATCGGTCCACAGAATGTTATCCCAAAAGTCTTGGGGATCATCAAGATGTGTTGTGGAGAAATTGAGACGAGCTTTGATGTTCTTTTTGCTCAGCAGTGGTTTTCTCCTTGGAACTCTGCCATGCAGGCCATTTTTGCCCAGTCTTTTCCTGATGGTGGAGGCATGAACGCTGACCTTAACTGAGGCAAGTGAGGCCTGCAGTTCCTTGGACGTTGTTGTGGGGTCTTTTATGACCTCTTGGATGAGTCGTCGCTGCGCTCTTGGGGTAATTTTGGGCGGCCGGACACTCCTGGGAAGGTTCACCACTGTTCCATGTCTTCGCCATTTGTGGATAATGGCTCTCACTGTGGTTCGCTGGATTCCCAAAGCTTTGGAAATGGCTTTATAACCCTTTCCAGACTGATAGATCTCAATTACTTTCTTTCTCAATTGTTCCTGAATTTCTTTGGGTCTCGGCATGATGTGTAGCTTTTAAGGATCTTCTGGTGGACCTTACTGTGTCAAGCAGCTCCTATTTAAGTGATGCCTTGATTGTGAACAGGTGTGGCAATAATCAGGCCTGGGTGTGGCTAGAGAAATTGAACTCAGGTGTGGACAACCACAGTTATAGTATGTTTTAACAAGGGGGGCAATCACTTTTTCACACAGGGCCATGATGGTTTGGATTTTTTTTCACCTTTAATAATAAACACCTTCATTTACAAATTGCATTTTGTGTTTACTTGTGTTGTCCTTGACTATTGTTTAAATTGGTTTGATGTTCCGAAACACTTAAGTGTGACAAACATGCAAAGGAACAGGAAATGAGGAAGGGGGCAAACACTTTTTCACACCACTGTATATATATATATATATATATATATATATATATTTTTTTTTTTTTTTTTTTTATATATTAACCAAATATCTGCAATTTGCAGGATAAATGGGATTGTATAAGTTAAAGTATATCTTTTTTTCCTTCACTTATCCATAATATGATTCCTCATTCAATATTATTATTAGTTTAATCTATCCTTTATCAATTTACCCTTATCGGGTGAAAATTTCAGTTAATGCTTCAACAGAATATTGAAAGTCTTTATTAACAAACATTAGCATGATGCTAATATTTAATATATATGGAGGCAGATATTATCCTTCATTTTCACTTTTTATTTATTTACTTATTTAATTTTTTATATCCATTTTTTTTATTTATATTTTATTTTTTATTTTTAATCAAATTTTTCCAATTTGACCTATATGGTCCTTTTGATTCATATTGGTGTAACTATACATTAACATGGATTTTAATCACCATGGGATGGGTTTCATCCATAGAATTGCAAGTTTTATTTTTTTTATCGCTCTATATTAACCAAATAACTCAAATTCATAGGATAAATAAGAATATATAAATGAAAGTTTAGTCTCTTTTCCCTTCACTTATCCGTATTAGGATTCCTCATTTCATTACTAATATTAGACAAATCTATTCCTTATCAATTTACCCTAATCGTGTGAAAATTAAGTTATTGTTTAAAATTAATGAAATATTGAAAGGGTTTATTAACAAACATCATTATGATTTTTATATTTAATATATTTTGAGACGGGTGTTCTAATCACGGAAGATCCGTGCGCCGCAATTCGCCTTAACCGGATTCCCAGATTTAATATGGGGGGATTCAGTGTTGGCAACACTTCCCCTGATGGAGGATATTGTCCTACATCACGGGTACACCTTGAATGTTTTAACATCTTTATTGTACCTAATTATTATATGATCTCACACATCTTTTGTTCCTTACCCACTCCAGGTCTTCCTGGAATTTTCTTTCTCTTATTTCTATCTTTTTCCGTGGACATTGGGTCAAGAAGCCAACACCCTGGAATATTAGGTAAGAATGGTCTGCTGACTCAACAACTGCTATGACACCATTGAATATTGTATCCCTGAATGTTCAGGGTCTAAATATTCTGAAAAAACGCACAAAAGTTTTTAGAACATTTCAGGCCAAAAAAGGACACATTGGGGCTGATTTACCAAGCATTTGCGACATGAGTTTTTGTATTCACAAAGCATTTGCGCCTGTAACACAGCGCAATTCCCCATTTACTATCATGTCACCGGCGCACGGGCGTGTGCCGCTATAGACCTGGCGCAAGCATTCTTCAACTCAGAAAATAAAAGAAGCTGGAAGTGGCAATATTATGGGGGTGATGTGGGTGATGTGAGGAAGTATAGATATGACTGTCCAAGTAACAAATATGCCCAAAATAGAATGGAAAATTAACTTTCTCTGAGCAGGCTTGCTGTACCTGCAAATACACTTGTAACTGCGCTAGGTCAATTTATGTACTGCGCATGCGCAAGCGGCATTTGCGCCCGTTCATGTGCTCTGGTTCACTGCCCTGGCAAAATCTTAGTAAATGTCAAGCCACCTAGGTTCATTTGCATAAGTTGAACAGGCGCACCTCTCAACTTGACTTTTTTTTTTTGCGCTGGTTCACTTCTATGGGTTTTTAAAGGCTATTTGAACACAGATCATGTTAGCATTAAGAAAATAAAAAAATGAAGAAAAAAAATGTGTGGGGGTCCCCCTCAAAATCCATACCAGGCCCTTCAGGTCTGGCATGGATTTTAATGGGAACCCTGCACCAAAAAAAAATGGTGTAGGGGCCCCCCTCAAAATCCATACCAGACCCTTATACTAGCACGCAACCTGGCAGGCCGCAGGAAAAGAGGGGGGACGAGAGAGCGCCCCCCTCCTGAACCGTACCAGGCCACCTGCCCCCAACATTGGGAGGATGCTTTAGGGTCCCCCCAAAGCACCTTGTACCCATGTTGATGAGAACAAGCGCCTCATCCCCACAACCCTTGCCCGGTGGTTGTGGGGGTCTGCGGGCGGGGGGCTTATTGGAATCTGGAAGCCCCCTTTAACAAGGGGACCCCCAGATCCCGGCCTCACCCCCTGTGTTAAATGGTAAGGGGGTACAAAAGTACCCCTACCATTTCACCAAAAAAGTGACAAAAGTGTTAAAATTGAAAGGAGACGGTCTTTGACAATTCCTTTATTAAAGTCTTCTTTCTTCTGGTCTTCTTCCTTTCTTCATCCTTTGGTTTCTTCATCTTCTTCCTCCATCTTCTTCTTGCTCCGGTGTTCCGGATGAGCCTGAACTTTCCCGAAGGCTTGCGGACCACAAAGATGTGGGAGTAGAAGCCTCTGCCTGTCTCTCCTGCTGGGACCCGTACCACCACCTCCTGTTCCTCCAATTCCTGAAGAGAGGAAAGAAGGGCAGCAGACTTTTCTGTACACCTTGGCATCTCAGTAACCAGGAGTCTTAGTGGGGGAGGATCTGAATCTAATCGGTATCCTCTTCTGATGATCCCCAACACAAATTGATTGGAGGTGATCATTTCCCACTGTGGGAGGAAGGCCCCAACCTTCCTCCCACCGTGACCCTGTCATTGGGACTTTTTGGGCTGTTCAGGAGGGCGAAAAATCGCTTCCCCAAGTCCTTTTCCCTTCTGCCCCCAACTTTTCTTCTGTCGGTCAGTTTTTGGGGGTTCAAATTTTTTCTGAGGGCGAGCCTTTCTCTTAGACTGCTCCCCATACTTCCTTTTGACGGGAAAGGCCTTTTTCTTATCGGCCGTGCGATCTAAAACCGCCTCCAAACCTGGTCCAAATAATAAATCCCCTGTGAGAGGGATCCCACAGAGCTTTATTTTGGACGCACTGTCCCCCTGCCACGTCTTCAGCCACAGGGCCCTCCTGGCTGAATTAGTCAGGGCTGTAGACCTTGC
The DNA here is from genome assembly GCA_028564925.1 of Lithobates sylvaticus. NCBI lineage: Eukaryota > Metazoa > Chordata > Amphibia > Anura > Ranidae > Lithobates > Lithobates sylvaticus. The sequence continues at coordinate 179,446,318 of CM053031.1, read as the reverse complement.
GGACATTCGTATAGATTCGGCCGAAGCGTCCGCAATGTATGCCACTCCCTTAAGCAGCATTGGGAAAGAGGCTAAAATGGTCTCCTTTGCCGTCCCCGCTTCAATATGCTCTCTGATCTGTGTGAGTCAATACTCCATATGGTGTGCCACCACTGTGGCTGCCATGGCAGGCTTAAGATTTCCCTGCGATGAGTCCCATGCTTTCTTTAGAAGAGAATCCATCCTTCTGTCCATGGGGTCCGAAAGTACCCCCATGTCCTGGGCCAGATCGGTGTGTCTGGACACCTGAGAAAAAGCGGCGTCTAGCCTGGGGGATTTGTTCCAGACTAGCGCCTCCTCTTCCGAAAAAGGAAACCTTTGTTTCAATGCCCCTGAAAAGAAAGGTTTCCTTTCCGGATCCTGCCATTCTTTTTTGATGGCATCGATCAAGACATCATGGACTGGGAACATTCGCTTTTTCTGTTCCCCCAGACCACTGTACATCTGATCGTGAAGCGACAATGCCTTCCTTTCCTCCTGAATATCTAGGGTGGTATCGATAGCCCCTAGGAGCTCCTTCACTTCCTCAAGGGAAAGTTTGTACCGTGAGGTTTTCCTGGATTCACCATCCAGCCCCTCTCCATCTGACTCCCCCTGGGAATCTGAAGCGGCACTGTCCACTTCTTCCTCAATCTCCTCTCTGGAGCCCTCCGGGTTCTCCCCACTAGCCGGGGGAACATCCGGAGGGTTAGGTGAAACACTCTGTTGCACTGGTGGAGGGGTGCCCTGGGACTGAGGCAACTGGAAACTAGAAAAAAGTGCCTTGAAGGACTGGAAAGTGCTAGAAAGCTCCTTTACAGACACTGCCAGGTCTGCCCCCTGCTCTGCTCCCTCACTAGCCCATCAATACATTCTCTACAAAGGGCTTTGGTCCAGGAGTCCCCTAAAGAAGCTCTGCATGAAGGGCATCTCTTCTTAGAACCATGGGGCGACTTGCTTGTGGCTTTCTGAAACACACAAATGCAGAGAGGGCAGCATAAGCCACAACACACCAGCGCTAACTCAGAGGACCACCAGGAGTGCCCCCCCCAGGACTAACCACCACCAGGGTCCCGTATACACTCCCCTACCCCCGACCACCAAGGAGGGATAAACACCAGTGGAGCTACTGGAAATAGGTACTAAGGGAACACCTCCCCAGGGTTCCCCTTACCTTAGAGTGGCTGGTGCTGTTGTCTCCAGGAGCTGTTCTTGAAGCCTCTGCTTCCGACATTCCTGCTGAGGATGAGTGGTCTCTCGTGCCTCCGAGCGCTGTCTGTACAGCATGTGGAAGAGGCCGCACCAGCCGAACGCTCGGTCCCCTTTCTAGGCCGCGTCCGGAAATGGAAGACGCGGATCCAACGAAAAACTCCGCCCCCCACCGGAAATGACGTCGCCTGTCATCCGGTCCAGCCTCTAGCTCCAAGCCGCCTGTACAATGCAGGGGGACATGGGAGATTTCGCTGCAGCGCCACCACTGGGCGAACGAAAGGCGGACCTCCCCAGACTGCCTGCTTTCCCAAGCGGAGCTGGCGTGCGCAACGCGGTCACCTCAGTGTAACAGGCTCCCTCGCCGACGGGACCGCTGGGCAGAGATTAGAGAGACCCCTGTCTCCTCCACCTTCAGGTAACATTGCCTCAGCCTCCCCGGCTAGCGGTGTCTCCCCGCTGGAGGAAACACCCTAACTTAGGGGCCGGCGGGAGGATGAGGCTTAAATTCTGATTGGAAGGTGGTGTTTCCTAAGAGGGGAGGAGCCAGGGTCTCTCTAAGGTGGCTGTCCTGAAAGACGGACTGGGGAAATAATCCTACCAAAAATAAACTTGTCGCACCCACATCAAATTTTTTGTCAAATTGACCATATCTTTTTAACTATAGGAATGGTGCCAGAAATACTTACATCCAATATAATCCAAATTCCTTGGTCCGATCATAATGCAGTATTCACTTCCACTGCATCTACCATACCGAAAGCACACTATAACACATGGTACCTTCCAAACATATTATTAAAACACCCATCTCATCGCAAATCAATAGAACTAGCCCTAAAAGAATATTTAAAAAATAACACATGCTCAGACATTTCCCCATTGACTCTCTGGGAAGCACACAAACCCGTTCTAAGAGGAATAATTCAACAACAGTCAGGAATACTGAAATGGAAACGCATAAATATGGCAAGGAAACTAGAAACTGAATTTAATTCCTCTTTTATAAATTTTAAAAACAATCCGACTCCGACAACAAAAACTAAACTAGAAAAGGCAAGATTAGAATACGATTTATTCCTTACAAATTCAGCAGATAAATCATTGTACCGTACTAAACATGCGTTTCATGTTAAGTCAAATAAATCTGGCACGTACTTAGCTCGTGCACTAAAATCCCTTAATAAATCTTTTAAACCAATCTGACTTAAATGGGCAAGAAACACTAATGCCGCGTACACACGATCGGAATTCTCGTCGGAAAAAACTGACGGTTTTTCCGACGGAATTCGGACGGAAGTCCGCTTAAGCTGTGTTGCCTACACACGATCACACCAAATTCCGCTGGTCAATAACACAGCGGCAAAAAACACGTTCGACAGCACTATAAAAGGCAAGTTTAATGCTTCCGAGCATGCGTAGAATTGTTTCCGAGCATGCGTCGGAATTTTGCGTGTCGGAATTGCATACACACGATCGGAAAATCCGATAGAAAGGTTTTCCGTCGGAAAAATTGAGAACAGGTTCTCAATTCAAAGTCCGTAGGAAATTCCGACAGAAAAAGACCGTTGGGCATACACACGGTCGGAAGCAGTCCGATGGGAGCTTTTCATCGGATTTTCCATCGGAAATTCCGACCGTGTGTACGCCGCATTACACCAGTAATCCGCTCAAAATAGTGCAGAAATTTGGATCTAGCTTATCATCCCAATACTCCGAAACAAAAGAGTTTAACCCTGTAGAAGCTGAATCCTTTAACTCACGTATAAAGATTCCTCAAATAACTTCCTCTAATAAGAATCTTTTAGACGAACATAAAACTACAGAACATGTAATGGCTGCCATTAAAGATTTAAAAATAAACAAAAACTGGGCCCTAAAGGATATGCAGCACTTTATTATCGCACTTTTGCTGACATCATTTTCCCTATGTTGGCGGATGCATTTAATAATATATTAGACGATAAATCCTTTAGACCAGAATCTTTGATGGCAATCATTTGCATGATTCCGAAACCTAATTCGGATAAAACCTCTTGCTCTAATTACCGTCCTATTTCAATGTTAAACACCAATATAATTCTGGCAAAAATTCTAGCATCTCGCCTAAATAAAATGATTGGATCTTTAATACATCAAGACCAGGTAGGATTTATACCCAAACTTCAAGCAGGAGACAATGTGCGTAGAGCAACGCTGCTAGATCACATTGCAAAAACACGTTGTATACCCGCATGTTTTCTTTCGCTAGACATTAAAGAAGCCTTTGATTCTATTTCTTGGTCATTTATGAATTACACCCTACAAAAATGGGGCTTTGGTCCTAATTACATAAATTGGACACTGGCATTATATAACAAACCAGAAGCTTACGTAAAATATGCAGGTTACAAGTCTGACCTGTTTAACATTGAAAGAGGTACAAGACAGGGATGTCCACTTTCCCCTTTATTTTTTGCACTTTTAATTGAGCCACTTGCCCAGTCAATAAGATCAAATCATACTATAACAGGCATTGAATTAGGTGGTTACCAACACAAAATCTGTATTTTTGCAGATGATATATTATTATTTCTTTCTCCACAGGTCTCAGGACACAATCTTATTCCAATTCTTAATGATTTTGCTGCTTTTTCTGGCCTATCAATCAACCCCAAAAAATGCTTAGCTTTGAACATATCCCTTTCAGAATTGGAACTAACCTCGGCAAAACAGGGACTCCCATTTAATTGAAATGAAAAATCGATCCCATATTTAGGGATCAATCTTACTGCGTCATTGTCAGATCTTTTTCCATTAAATTATCCTCCAATCCTGAAATCTATATCAAACCTAATGAAAACCTGGTCTCACATCCCACTTTCTTGGGTTGGAAGAATAAATGCAATTAAAATGACAATACTTCCCAAAATACTATACTTATTCAGAGTATTACCAATTCCAGTGCCTGCCTATTTTTTGAGAATTCTACAGAATAGAACATTGACATATATATGGGGTTCCTCTAAACCGCGAATACAAAAATACACGTTATTTCTCCCTAAATTAATCAGGGGTTTGGGATGTCCTAACTTTGTGCAGTACTATTGGCTAGTCTCACCAAATATCAAGCAAATTACGAGATTCCTCTATGGGTACACATAGAAGCAGCAGAATGTGACCCATTGACAATTTCCAACCTACTTTGGATGTCCCCGAAAGACCGTAAAGAATTGCATAATCCTATTACTAAGCATTTTCTTTCTCTATGGAATAAAACTAAAATTGGGAACCGCCTACAATCAATACACAATCCTCTCCTCTCATTCTAAAAAAACCCAGCTTTCTATCCTGCATGGGTTTCTCCCAAATCATTTATAGAATGGGTATCCCTTAACCTCTTGATGATGCATAAATTCGTAAACTCCTCATCCTTTATTCCTTTTCCGACTCTATGCGAATCGTATGGTTTACCCCAATCTGAATTATTTCGATACCTCCAAATTAAAAATCTCTTCACACCTTACCTAAACTCTGATACTCCACTTGATCAACTCACTGGTTTTAAAAATATTTGTAAGAACGATTCTCATACTAGGGGTAGAATATCACTATTATACTCCCAGATTTTAACACATCCTGAAATGGGAAAACCTTCCTATGTGCACAAATGGGAGTTAGATCTGGAAAGAACATTAGAAAATGCGGAATGGAACCAAATTTGGTCAGTAACAAAGGCAATATCCCCTAATATATTCGCGGAGGCAAACTACAAAGTGATAACCAGATGGTACCTTGTACCAGTTAGAACTGCTAAATATGCACAGAATTGCTCAGCACAATGTTTCCGTGGTTGTTCGGATCTGGGCACATATTTCCACACCTGGTGGGCATGCCCTAAAGCACAAACTTTTTGGACGTCAATATTCAATATTGCATCTAAATAGTTTAAAAAGGAAATCCCTATTGATCCTGTAATGGCTCTCCTTAATTTAAAACCGGATTACTTAACACATTACCAATTTAACCTGCTGGTTCAACTTTTCACAGCAGCCAAACAAACACTGGCAAAAGCCTGGAGAACTCCGGACTTGGTGACTAACGAAGTTGTGAATAGAATGAACAAAACTCTGTGTCATGCTAAATTGATAATTCTTGAGTCAAACACGATTCCTAAATTTGAAAAAATATGGCAGCCATGGATAGATAACTTTTTATCTCCATCATTTGACTTGCAAGTGCTTTTGCCATGGTAGTTGATTGAGAAGATACCATCCTGAATACGTTCATTTCATAAATAGTGGCGGCTCTCGGCCCAATTCCGCAGATTCCTTTCCTTCCCATCTTTCTTTTCTTCCTTTCCTTTTTTCTCTTCATATCTTTTTATTTCTCTCTCACCTTCTTTTATTTCACTATACTCATACTCACATACCATTAAAAAATAAGCATACAAGTTGTTTCTATCTAATTATAGTTCTGAGGATTACATCTAACTTTGCAAGATCCTTGATTTACAAATTCTTAATGATATTTTTGTTTATTAGTTTAGGATTTACTAATAATTTACCATGTATGTCTTTAAATGGATTCAGATAATGATAATCATACATTTGGATCTGTGTGAGTAAACTTCATTAACTTGATTGTATAACCATTATTGTATCTAATGTATGTCATTTGTACATGCAATAAAATCTTTTAACATGTAAAATTTTCATTAGTTGGTCATGTAATTGCAATTTTAGTTTTGCAGTATTACATAATAATTGTTTATGTTTAATCTCTATTCCATCGTCAGCATCAGCTCCCTCTATTTCCAAACTTTTGGACCACTCTGTCATCTGTCTTTGTTATAAGGCCTCATGCACATTGGAAGTTTTTGGACATTTTTACAGCAGCTGTTTTTGGCAGTAGACGTTTTTTTCTACAGTCATTAAACTCTCCATAATGTTATCCTATATGTCCATGCACGCATAGGCTGTTATCAGTAGTTTTGGGCAGTGGCGTTTTTGAGCAAGTAAAAATAAAAATAAAAAACTAGTGCGCTCTAAGAGACGTTTTTCAGCTGTAAAAACGTGCTAACGATGATAAACGTTTGATAAATGCTCAAAAACGTCGCTCACCAGCGTTTTAATCTTTTTGATCCATTGAAAATAAAAAGCAATGTTTTTTCTTTAAAAAAAAAACGCTAAAAAACGCTAACACAGAAAAACGCTAATAAACGCTAAAAAACGCTATTGCAGAAAAAAGTTGAAAAACTCACTGCAAATCGCGTTTTTATAACATTATTTTAACGTCCAGAGTGCATTTAGTAGATATTTGGTAGATCAAAAAGTGTAGCGCTAGTGTACAGTGAAGTAAAATCATACATCTATCTCAATACAACTAACAAAACTCATTGTGTATGAATAACAATAGTAAAAGTGTTGGGACACAGAAAGTGCATAGATCAATGCGGGATAATCAGTCCACACAAGTGTGAATGTGCAAAAGATGCTCTTCTTGTTGGGGTGAAACCAAACCAAATAGGGACAGAAGAACAGCTTGTCTGTAGTCACTCTCAACAGTACTTCGAAGGTAAGTAAATAAATACTCTTAACAACTCGGTGGAAACACATGTCTTACGACAGTGGGTCAAAAAGCCCCAGTTGAAGACCTTCTTCAACTGGGGCTTTTTGACCCACTATCATACGACACGCGTTTCCACCCGAGTTGGTAACAGTATTTATTTACTTACCTTTGAAGTACTGTTGAGAGTGACTACAGACGAGTTGACTTCCAAAGTTTAAAAAAGGGAATGAGGATGGAAAAAATAGGGAAGTTGCTGAGGCTGACCATATGTTTATTCCCAGGCTCAAAAAAGTACATTTGGTCATTGAAGATAAAATAATTCTTGGTCAGAATAAAATGGAGTACTCGTAAAATGAATCGATTAAGGGGCCAAGAAGTCCGTTCCTGTTCTCTTAAGAAGGACCCAGCCATCAGGACTCCCCGCTAATGGGGGATACTCCAGGAGCAAGGTCTGCCGTGCTCATCCACGGGCCAGTGGCCCATTAAATGAGCTCCCCAACACGGAAGCGGACAGCACGCCGCACTAGGCAGCGTCCGACGTCACCAGGTCATATGCATCCTTTGACGCAACTGCGCAAGTGCACACTGTCCGAGCCAGTGGGCGGGGAGCCTAGAGCTCAGTCGGAGCAAGAGGAGGATAGACTCAAACAAGAGTGCACTACTAAAGGACGCGCATGCGCAGTGCGGGGATTCTGACCCGGTGATGTCAGACGCCGCCTAGCGTGGCATGCGCTTCCGGGATGGGCCACTGGCCCGTGGATGAGCAGGGCGGACCTTGCTCCATGGGGGCGAACGTTACCACATCTCCACCATTATGGGGGCATCTACATCTTTGTTTTTCCCTGGCCATATTTAGCTGCCTTGGTATTTGGTATCTGTGTACTTTTTTTGGCCACACACTAATCTAATTACCATTATTGATTCATTTTGCAGATTCTCTGCTTAAAGCCTGGCCTGTACCTGGAGTAATTTCCAGGGTGTTTGCACTAGGATACTACCAGATTTTCAACCCTACATATATGCCTCAAGAATTTTGGGTATATAATTGGGCCAACCTCTCCCAGCCCTTCCTTTCTCTCCCCGCGTTAAGTACCAGGATTGTGCCTTCATGTCCCCTTCAATTGCGTTTCATTCAATTTCCTTTTCTTTTCTCCATTCCCCCCTTCTCCCCCCCCCCCATATTAGTACCCCTTTCTGCCTGTGTCCCTTCCTTCTTATCCCTTCCACTTTCTTTTCCTTCTTAATACCATTAACCTCCCTTTCCCATTCCCCTCCCCCTTCCTTCCCCACCCCCCTTTTCCTCCCCCCTACCCCCTCCTTGTTTCTAATCTTCTTTCTTTTACTTGTGGTTCCCCACCCCCCTTTTTCTTCTCCTCCCATTCTCTTTTGTGCCCCTCTTCTCTCTCCCCCCCCTTTTTTCCACTCCCCCCTTTTCCTTCCTCTTTACATTCCTTTCTTCTTTCCCCTGTCTCTTCCTTTCCTTTATCTGGTCTGGATTTATTGGAAAGTGATCCATTTTATATCATTTTATATTATATATATTTCCTTTGTATCATTTCGATACATTACATTTTTTTATCTAGACTCATACACGCATACATCCCCCTCGTCTGCTACGAGGGAATTAACAGTTCGTGTCTACGACTTTACATATAGCCACTGTCCAGCCTGATGAGAAACCTGATCATTATCTTCTTCATACTATTTGCTGAATTATAATTGTTTATTAACCTTGAATGTAAACGCATTTGACTTACTCAAATATCTATTTTATAGGTTACTCCTCCTGAAGAAGCATTAACACCGCAAAACTAGTAGAGGAAAAGTTAATTCCGAGAATTACGTCATCAACAGAACCATGCTTGGGGGAACCCTAAGTATCTGTTTCTTGAAATATAATTCCTTCTAAAAATTGTTGTTTTTATGTACTATGTGTGTTTTCTCTTTTTTATGTAATAATCTTTTATATTATCTATAGGGTTGAGCGAACCTGAACTGTAAAGTTACTGTATGTTCGGGTTCGAGTTCGGTGTTTGGCAATGTAATGGCGCTTTTTAAAAAGCTGCAGGGCAGCCAATCAACATTTGTTTAACTTGTGTGCCCTTAGAAGCCATCACAGCCATGCCTACTAATGGCATGGCTGTGATTGACCAGTGTAGCATGTGACCCAGCCTCTATATAAGCTAGAGACACAAAGCAACAGCATGTCACTCTGCTTTAGATAGTGTAGGGAAAGGTTGCTGCTGCGGCTTTGAGGGAGAGAATTAGATAGGAGTCCTGATTCAGAAATCTAAATACTCAGCGTTCTACCTTGATTTTCTTGTGTGGGTGCAGTGCACAATCTTTTTACACTGCCCTGAGCCCACAGCCAGAGAAAAGATAACTTATCTGTCTGTTAGTTAGGTTGGCGTCGGCGGGCATTTTATGCAAGCTCAGTGCACCAGCACTGCATATGTTACTGTGAGATACACCCTTTAGATACTGTTGGTCTATTCTGCTATTCTAAAAACACCAATTTAGGGCCCAAAAATATATTTTACAGTGTTTCCTGCATATCTCTACGTGTGAGATACACACTTTAGATACTGTTCTTCTATTCTGCTATTCAAAAAAACACACATTTAGGGCAAGATCCTAAATTTGAGAAATATGAGAACTTCAAAGAAGGGACGTGGCCCCGGTCGTGGTGCTGCTGGTGGAGCTCCTGTTGCAGGGAGAGGACGTGGTCGATCTGTGCCAGTTACACGCACAAGTGAAACACCTTCCTCAGGTGCGAGTAGGTAACAGAGCCTGCAGCGGTATTTGGTCGGGCCTAATGCGGCTCTACGAATGTTGAGACCAGGACAAGTACAGGCGATAGTAGATTGGGTTGCTGACAGTGCCTCCAGTTCCTTCACATTGACTCCCACTCAGTCTCCTGCTGAAAGATCAGAGTTGACACCTGCAGCTGATGTCCATCAGTTTTTCACATCAACCCCTTGCAAATCAGCCAAGCAGTCCCTTCTGCTTTTTGATGACTCTGTTAGCAAGATTTCCCAGGGCCATCCACCTAGCCCTGCCCCAGAAGTGGAAGAGATTGTGTGCACCGATGCCCAACCACTTATATTTCAAGAGGAGGTCTGGACAAGGAGGGCAGGGGTGAAGACTGGGTGGAAGATGATGTGGAGGACGATGAGGTCCTTGACCCCACATGGAATCAATGTCATGCAGGTGACCTGTGTAGGTTGGAGGAAGAGGCGGTGGTCGCGCAGAGCCACCAGCACAGCAGAAGAGGGAGCAGGGTGCAAAAGCGGAGCGTCCGTCCCCTAGACAGTACACCTGCTACTGCCCAACGCAGCAAGGGACCGAGCACACTAAAGCCAGGTCTAAGGAGTTCCCTAGCGTGGCAGTTCTTCAGACAATGTGCTGATGACAAGACACGAGTGGTTTGCACGCTGTGCAATCAGAGCCTGAAGCGAGGCATAAACGTTCTTGACCTGAGCACAACCTACATGACCAGGCATCTAAGTGCAAAGCACGAGCTGCAGTGGAGTAGACACCTCAAAAACCAAGAAAGATCTCTGGCTCCTCCTGCTTCCTCTTCTGCTGCAGTCTCAGCCTCTTCATCCACCTCTGTAGTGACAGTTGCACCTGCCAACCCACAAACAGAGGATCTGCCAGCAACACTACCACCTGGGTCACCAACCATCTCCACAATGTCCCATGGAAGCATTCAGCTCTCTATCTCCAAAACACTGGAGCGGAAGAGGAAGTACCCCCCTAGCCACCCGCGATCCCTTGCCCTGAATGCCAGGATTTCAAAATTCCTGGCCTTTGAAATGCTGTCATTCCGTCTGGTGGAAACGCAGAGTTTTAAAAGCCTGATGGCATTGGCTGCCCCACAGTACGTCGTGCCCAGCCGCCACTACTTTTCCAGGTGAGCCATTCCTTCCCTGAATAACCAAGTGGGGGACAAAATCAGCTGTGCACTGCGCAATGCCATCTGTGGCAAGGTTCACCTAACTACGGATACGTGGACCAGTAAGCACGGTCAGGGACGTTATATCTCCCTAACAGCACACTGGGTAAATGCAGTGGCGGCTGGGCCTGAGGCGGATAGCAGTTTGGCGCATGTCCTTCCACCACCGAGGATTGCAGGGCGCTTCAGTTTGCCTCCTGTTGCTAACTCCTCCTACTACGCTTCCTCATCCGGTCAGCGTAACACCTTCACCACCAACTTCAGCACAGCCAGGGGTAAACGACAGCAGGCAGTTTTAAAACTTTCCTGGTTGAGGGAAAAAACCCACACCGCACAGGAGTTGTGGAGGGACATGGAACAACAGACCGATGAGTGGTTGGTGGCAGTGAGTCTCAAGCCCGGCCTGGTGGTGTGCGATAATGGGCGAAATCTCGTAGCAGCTCTGGGCCTAGCCGGTTTGACGCACATCCCTTGACTGGCGCATGTGCTGAATTTGGTGGTCCAGAGGTTCCTTAAAAATTACCCCCATATGCCAGGGCTGCTGCAGAAATTGCGGGCCGTCTGTGCGCACTTTCGGCATTCTCACCCTGCTGCTGCTCGCCTGTCAGCGCTGCAGCGTAACTTCGGCCTTCCCGCTCACCGCCTCATATGTGACGTGCCCACAAGGTGGAACTCCACCTTGCACATGCTGGCAAGACTGTGCGAGCAGCAGCAGGCGATAGTGGAGTTTCATCTGCAGCACGCATGCGTGAGTCGCTCTGCTACCAATAACTGGGCCTCCATGCAAGGCCTGTGTGCCTTGTTGCGCTGTTTCAAGTACTCCACCAACATGGCCAGTGCCGATGACGCCGTTCTCAGCGTTACTATGCAAGTTCTATGCCTCCTTGAAAAAATGCTTCAGGCGATGATGGAAGAGGATGTGGCATAGGAGGAGGAGGAGGAGGAGGAAGAGGGATAATTTCCAAGGCTTTCAGGGGAGTCATTCACAAGTGGCTACAAGGGTGGGTTCCTGCACCAACAAACGCTAGGTACACAATTGTCCAGCAAGGGCACAGTTCTGGAGGATGACGAGGTGGAGGATGAGGAGATGGAGGAGGAGGAACCATGTTCACAGCAGGGTGGCACCCAGACCAGCTCATGGCCATCACTGGTGCGTGGCTGGGGGGATACAGAGGACGATACACCTCCCACATAGGACAGATTTTCATTGCCTCTGGGCAGCCGGGCACACAAGAGGGATTACATGCTGCAGTATCTCCGCAACGACCGCCGAGTTGCCCACATTCTAACTGGTGCTGATTACTGGGTGGCCATACTGTTGGATCCCTGTTACAAGGACAATGTATCGTTCTTTATTCCCTCACTGGAGCGTGATCGTAAGATGCGCGAGTACAAGCGCACACTGGTAGACGCGCTGCTGGTGGCATTCCCACCTGACAGCGGGGGCACGGTGGAAGCACAAGGCGAGGGCAGAGGAGGAGAAAGAGGTCACCAATGCAGCCGGTGCACCGCCAGCACCTCAGAAGGCAGGGTTAGCATGGCCGAAATGTGGAAAAGCTTTGTCAGCACTACACAACAACCAGCACCACCAGCTGAGATGGAACGTCTTAGCAGGAGGCAGCATTTCACCAACATGGTGGTGTGCACACGCCTACACGGACTGAATGATGGGTCTGCCCCCTTCAACTTCTGGGTCTCCAAATTGGGCACATGGCCTGAGCTTGCCCTTTATGCCTTGGAGGTGCTGGCCTGCCCTGTAGCCAGTGTATTATCTGAACGTGTATTTAGCATGGCAGGGGGCGTTATTACAGACAAGCGGAGCCGCCTGTCCAGAGCCAATGTGGACAAGCTCACGTTCATTAAAATGAACCAGGCATGGATCCCACAGGACTTTTCGGTACCTTGTGCAGAATAGACATGTATACCGGTGTTCTGACAAAAACTGTCTGGCCATCGGATAGTGTCCGGCCCGTATTGCGCAGGCCCAGCGCTTGCGCAGTGCAAAGGACAAGGAGATTCACAAAATCTCTGAAGATGAATGGCGCCTGCGCAGTGAGTGCAGGTTCAAGCCCCACCATCCAAGTGGACATACGGTAGCACATAGCTCACTTCGCTCGCCATGCTTCGGGCACGGCCTCGCTCGGCTTGAACTTTGGATGGTGTGGCTTGAACCTGGACTCAACGCACAGGCGCCGTATATCTTCAGAGATTTTCAAAATCCCCTTTTCATACGTACTGAGCAAGCACAGTACAGTGCGGACACTATCCGACGGGGGACAGAGTTCGACACATCACCGGCCTTACCCAGCCATTGTTGTATTTTTGAACCAGTGTTGGCTACCTCGCCCTTCTCCACCGCCGCTTCCACCTACACAGCCACATCCACCGCCACCTCAACCTCCTACTCCATATGGACCTCGTCCTCCTAGGTCAAGATTATAACTTTTTTTTTTTTTTTTATTTCAAAGTATTTTATTTTCCCACTAGCTTATCCATTAAATGTAATATTTTCTTCCAGAAAGGGCGTATTCTGGGGCATCCCCACCATATGTATGGAGTTTCTGAGGTTCTTAATGACATCCTGTACCTCTTCTGCTGAGAAGGGGGCCTCCAGCATAGTATTTTTTTTATGTTATTTTAAGTTATTTCCCTATCCACATTTGTTTGCAGAGCACTTGCCATGCTCTTAACAACATGCGGTTGCCATTTGCAGCCCTCTAGCCCTTTCCATTACTTTTTAAGAGCCATTTTAGTCCTCAAAAGTTTGTGTCCTCATTGACTTGAATGGGGTTCGGGGTCAATTTCGGTCAAGTTCGGTCCCGAACTCGAACTTTTTTCTGAAGTTCGGCCGAACCCGTTGAACCCGAACATCCAGGTGTCCGCTCAACTCTAGTGGTGACCCCATCATTTAAGTTCCAGTATATGTTTTTAGTAGGATCCCCAAAGGTCATTAAGATTTCTGCTCTACACCCACTTCCTACATAGTTAAAAAATTGTAACACTAAAAATATAACAATAATTAGGGGTATTAGCCAATACTATATAATGGGTTAAAGAATAAGTTCACCTTTGGTAACACGGTACAGCTGTACTTAGGTTGTAACATGTTGTAACATGTTACCAAAAAGCACATGCCCACACTCCCTCTGTTCCCTTACTGTGATCCGGGATCCGCTCCCTGCACCGCTGTCATAATGCAAAAACAGTGCGAGCTTGCGGGGTCCCCTCACATAGCACAATCTTTAAGTCAGTTTCCAGTGAATGAACAAGTACTATCTGACATTGCAGCAGACTGCTTGTAATTCTCAATTAACTATGTGGGCACTGGTGAATGCTCCCGTAGTTCATCCTGCAGTTCAGTAACTGTCTGACTGCACAAGAGGTGCAGGGCAAACAGCTGACTAAAAGTCTGCAGGATCTTGGCATTGCACCTGCAACCCGATGATTGGGTGTGCAGTGTAAAAAAAAGAATATATATATGCACATTTTTTTACCTGCAAAAAGATGTATTTATTATTATTTTTCCGAAAGGTGAACGTATACTTTAAATGGTTTAGGTAAATTACACCCTGGTTAAGTTCCTTAGTCGACTAAATAAAATACTTTGGTAAGAAGCAATGCAAATTGCACACTTAAGAACTCCCAAAACATAATTAGGCAGACTGGGGATAATAGTGGTTTACCGGTCTCTGTTTTACTTGCGAATCCTGCTGCCTGTTTGATTGCTGCTGCTGCTGTTAATGTTAATCCTCTGCTTCTCTTCAAGCCATGCTGAAGTACAGCTTCAAACTGAGCGCACAGACAAATAACTCTGAAAAACAAAAAATTATTAGAGAGGCCTAATTAGAGAGCTGTAAAATATATCCTTCCTTGAAATAAACACTGAAGAGCGAGTAGAAGTGCTAATACATACACAAGCACATAGTATGCAAATTAGACTAAACAATTATGCACTAAGTGCATCTTTCTTTAGTAAAGACGTTGTAAAATTGTTTATCAGTTATTTAACTAGCAAGAGGAGATAAATGTGGAAGGGCTCATAGCTATACAGTATATCAGTGTTAATATACTCACAGATCATTGCCGATGGATGTGAGGATGTAGGACGGAAATGGTTCACAGAGGGAGGGGCTAAACCTATGGGATGACGGCCAGACGGAGAGAAGGAAGTGCGCGCCGAGTGAGAGACGGCACGCAGCACGTGGAGGAAACCCGGCATCTAGGAAGTGCGCAGATCCCACCCGGCACAGCGAACAGAGTCACTGCACGCTCCACGCTGGAATGACAGCAACCGGACCGAGGGGAACGAGCGCCCGCTCTC
This sequence comes from Lithobates sylvaticus, assembly GCA_028564925.1. Classification (NCBI taxonomy): domain Eukaryota; kingdom Metazoa; phylum Chordata; class Amphibia; order Anura; family Ranidae; genus Lithobates; species Lithobates sylvaticus. The sequence goes on along the minus strand of CM053031.1, from coordinate 179,431,262 downwards.
CCAACCGCTGCTTCCCCTGCTAGACCTCCCGCACTGGACCCCGACCCTCACGCAACAATCCCCTACATTTCCTTGCCCTGAAGGCAAAGGCCGAACCTCCTGAGAAGGAAAGAAATCCCACTAAACGACCCGCCGAGGAAAACAGTGTGGATGGGTAAGTCCCCTCTTGAAAGGGGCTATATTAAATCAACGGTCTCCCCGGATTCTATGTGACGTGGTAAGTGCATATTTTTACCTACTATGGAAATGCGAACAGGCGTGGAAAAAGCCACTAAGATGTAAAAAAGAGGTATGAGACTATTACCACTGTTTGATATAGGAGATAAAACATGCAAGATAGATACACTTAATGACACGGTCAGAGAAAATGATATCAGATCCAGGAAGCAACTAATTAAAGAGGTTAAAGACGCTGGGCTGTATGGACGCGCAGATGATGGGGTGCCCCATTTGAAATGCGGATCTAGTAAGTGATTAGACTTGCACAAAAGGCTATTTAAGGGGAATTACCCAGACACACGGCATATGGAAAAGGGATAAAAATTCCAATAAATAAAACCAAGAGCGGATCAATTTTGAAATAAAAAGCCAGCAGAATTACAAGCCAGGAAAGGGTAGTGACACACAAAATGGGCCATTAATGGATATCATATGGAGACAGGACATTCAGTGAACACCTTAAAGAATAATAATCAAGAGATAGCTGAGAGACCCTATCCGGAGTGAAATATCTTTTTGACATAATATATGATATGAAATCAAACTTTTGTGTGCGCACTTTTCTCGATTTTTTTTTCTTTTTTCTCCCCCTTCTCCTAGCTCTCCCCCTGAGAGAGCTGTTAAGGGAAAATATTAATAATATTAAGGAAAAGAGAGCTCTGATTTGATGTTTCCACCTTTTGTCTTATACTTCGTCTCTGTTAAAGTAGGAGAAAAGGAGATGAGAGATTTATAGAGGTTTATTTTGTGCTAGCTTACCCGTCACCTCTGGAACAAGGAGGTTTGGCTGAAATAGTTTCAACCTGCACCCAAAGAGACTTTTATATAAGCACTATGTATTGCATATAAGCGTTGTATCCCCTGTATTACCTGCAAACTGGGGAAACATAGGCCTACCAACAAAAAAACAGGTATGAAAGGTAAAACCATAAAGGGAGCTGAACCTAAAGAAAAGGCAAATACAAGTACAATTAAACAATATATGGTGCAGGGCCTGAGCCCCAAAAGCCCGAACATGGAAAAGCAATCGACCAAACAGGGAAAGAAGAAAGAGCTGAACAAGAAAAAGGAGGAGATCCATGAGGCGTCAGGGGGTAACTCCATTATTGAAAGTGAAATAGATAGCAGCAGGATGGAAGATCAGAACGAAAACACCCAGCCATTAACTAAGATAATGCTGTCTGAAATGTTAACAAAAATGGAGAAATCAATAAAAGGCGAAATAACAGCATTACGAACAGATCTAAGCCATCTTCTTACCTGACTGGAGGAAGCAGAGAATAAAATAGACAAACAGACACAAGAGATATTTGATTTTAAGGAGCAACTTACGAGGATGAAGATGGATCAAAGACAGATTCTACATAAATCTAGATATGGATTGAGCAGAAACCCGTCTGAGGGACCCCCCCCACCGCTCATCCGACGTATGCCGGAGGGGGGTGGGAGGGGGGAAAGAGGTTAGAGCCCCACCTCTGAGTAAGAAGACCAAAGGCAAAGAGGAAGTTTTTTGCTTCGCCAATGGCCTGGAGGTCAGTATTGACCAGGTGGAGAATGGAGAAGTGGGGGGGTGGGGGGAGAGGGGAGGGAGGGGAGGGAGGAGGGGGGATGGAGAGTGGGGGGGGTGGGTTAGGGGTGGGAAAGAAATGGAGGGGTGCCTCTCTCTAATAAGAAAAAAGAAAAGAAAAAGTTCTAGATCAAGGTCCTAACATATAATGTCCGGGGGTTAAACAACCCGGCCAAAAGACATAAAATATTAAAAGAGCTTAAACACTACCAGGCAGATATAGTATTCCTCCAGGAAACCCATCTCTTCCAAGGAGCCAATATAAAACTATATTCTAAAAAATACCCTACCTGGGTGTACGCAGATTCAACTACTAGGAAAGCTAAAGGAGTGGCGATAGGATTCTCAGAAGGCCTACGGTTTAGAGAAGAAGGAAGGTTAGTGGATCCAGAAGGGCGGTATCTCTTTTTAAGAGGATATATAGGCGGAACACAATTTACCCTAGGGAACATCTATTCACCTAATAAAAGGCCAATAGAATTTATGAAGAAGATGATACACAAGCTTACTCATTTCAAGCGCGGGATGGTTATATTGGCAGGAGATTTGAATCTGTGTATGAACCCAGATGAAGACAGTACGTCCCGTGCACTGGAGACGAGAGGTGCACCTTTAAAAAAACTGAAAAAGCTACTCCATCAAAATCAATTGATGGATGTCTGGAGAACCTTGAATCCAAAAACACGGGACTACACCTTCTTCTCCCCCGGGACGTACACACGCATTGACTATATATTCGTAGATCATAACACATTGTCAAAGATTACAGAAGCCCATATTGAGATTTCTACCCTCTCGGATCACTCACCAGTTATGATGACAATGAAAGAAATTAAGATACCAAAACCGCGCTCTAACTGGCGGTTAAACGAAGCGCTGCTTATTGATAAGCAAGATATTGAAAGAATACAGGAAGAATTAACATTTTTTTTTTGAAAATAACGAATCAAATGATATATCAGATTCTATACTATGGGAATCACACAAGGCATATATAAGGGGTATCTTCATTTCGATGGGCTCAAGGAAAATAAAAGAAAGAACAAATAAAATTAAAAAGGTTACTGAAGAAATATTTAGACTAGAGCAACTTCATAAGAACTCAGAGGGACACCAACAGGAGATATTCCATTGTCTTATAATAAAAAGAGAAGGATTAAAAGATATACTGACGCAAGATACAAAAAGGGTGTTTAATGCGATTCTGAAAGACAAATATCTCTGGGGCAATAAAATTGGAAAACATCTAGCCAATTCTTTAAAGAAGAAAAAAGCCAGGAATTATATTGAAAAAATTCGTAATAAACAAGGTAACCTGGTTTTTAAGTCCAAGGATATCGCTGAGGTCTTCCAGTATTATTATGAAAACTTATATAATGTGAGTAAAGGGAATATAGACATAGAAAAAAAGAATAAAATAACCGAATTCCTGAGGAACTCAGGAATCCCTAGAATATCCACTGAGGATAGGACAGACTTGGAAGCCCCTATCTCTGAAAGCGAGCTTCTCAGTGCCATTGCAGATACAACGTCCGGGAAAAGCCCGGGACCGGACGGATTTCCGATCCTGTATCTTAAGAAATTTAGTAAGACTTTGGTGCCAAGGCTCTGTAAGTATTTCAACGGACTGGGAGCAGAATTTGGACTGAGCCGAGAAGCACAGAAAGCCCAAATAACCCTTATTTTGAAAGAAGGGAAGGATGACAGCTGCTGCTCAAGCTTCAGACCGATATCCCTACACAAAATTATATGCTAAAATCCTTGCAAATAGGTTAAAAAAACGTATGAAGGCGCTGATCCATGTAGATCAGGTAGGCTTTGTCACTACTAGGGAAGGACGGGACAATGGTATCAGAACGCTACTACTATTACAAAAACTAAAAACAGATGGGCCCCCAGGTCTATTCCTGTCGATAGATGCCGAGGATGCATTCGACAGGGTAGACTGGGGGCTCATGATGGAGACTTTAAAATATATGGGACTAGGTGCTAAAATGTTGCAGAGAATTGGTGCTCTATATGAAAACCCGACTGCAACAATAAAGGTCAACGGAGATCAATCACCCCCCTTTTCCATGAGCAACGGGACAAGACAGGGTTGTCCCCTGTCCCCGCTTCTATTTGTTCTTTCAATAGAACCATTATTGGCAACTATTAGATCGGATAATAATATAAAAGGAATTAAAGTAGGAGACACCGAACATAAAGTAGCTGCGTTCGCCGACGACCTATTGTTCTATGTGACGGAGCCTAAGACATCAATGCCAAAATTGCTTGAGGTCCTTAAAGATTATGGAGAGATATCTAACTTTAAAATAAACGTTAATAAGTCTGAAATCTTAAATATCAATATAGAGAAAAAAGACGCGCTTGAGCTACAAAGAGATTATCAGTTCCCATGGAAACAAAAGGGGCTAAAATACTTAGGGATCAAATTAGCAAACTCTATTGAAAAGCTATATAGAGATAACTTCATCCCGTTATTAGACGAAATTAGAAATGAAATTAAAAAGATCCAATACAGGCCCCTATCGTGGATAGGCCGAATAAATACTGTAAAAATGCTGCTCCTACCTAAAATTACTTACAAGTTTCATATGATTCCAATTCCCCTTCCGGATTATTACTTTCAAACCCTGAAATCTATTATAAACAGGTTCCTGTGGCAAAATAAGAAACCTAGGATATCACGAGACATTTTGAAACAAAACAAAGACCAGGGGGGCCTTGGTGTCCCTGACATAAAAAAGTATTACCATGCCGTGATACTGTCCAGAGCTGTAGAGTGGTCACGGAAGGAAACTCAAAAACAATGGGTACAATTAGAAAAGGACACAAGTGAGGTAAATTTAAGAGTAGGGATCTGGAGCCCCCCGAAATATAGAAACATGGGAGTAAATACACAAAAAATAACTAGACACGTTTTCAAAATTTGGGACTTAGTGCACTAACAATATAGCTGGAAATATAATTCACCATTGATGTCACTAAAAAATAATGATTTTTTCCCACCAGGAAAAAGAGAAATGGGGGGGCAATGGATAGGAGAGAATACACAATTAGGTGATTTGATAGAGAAAGGTAAAATAAAAACACTGTTAGAAATACAGCAAAATATAGCACATATAAATTTAAATGAATGGCGCTACCTCCAACTGGCAAACTTTGTTGGGAAACTCCCCCATCCAATTAGAACGAAGGAGAACTATACATCTCTGGAGAAAATATGCGTATCAAAAGGGGTGAAAAAAAAGATACATCCACCTATATAAAATGCTACTCGCAGAGAGTCGGCCGGAGGTACCCCCATTCTTTATAAAATGGGGAAATGAATTGGATTCACATGGGTACAAGCACAATTTTAAAAAAATATTGAAGTTAACACATAGATCAGCAACGAACAATAGAACAGTGGAAACTAACTATAAATGTCTTTCCAGATGGTATATTACACCTAACAGAATCAATAAGTTTCAGCCTGGGAACTCGCAAGATTGTTGGAGAGGATGTAGTCAACGGGGTACAATGGCCCATATCTGGTGGGAATGTCCAAAAATCAGGAAATATTGGAAAAATATCTTAGTCCTTATAAATGAAATTACCGGTATTAAAATAAAAGAAGACCCTTGGATATGTTTATTCCATAATACATCAGACTCAATTAAAATATACCTGAAGACTTTAGTCCCGTATATGTTGAACGCTGCAAAGGCACTGATCCCTAGGAGGTGGCAACAAATTGAACCACCGACGGAATTAGAATGGGTAGGAAAGATGGGAGAAATATACCACCTGGAAAATCTTAGATACAACGGGGAAAAAGATGGAGAAGATACTATGTCTAAATGGAAATGTTGGCAAGACTTTAAACAGACATGGAGGTTTGCGGAAATAATAACGTAATTAGGTAAAGTTTAGATATTTAAGCATATAGAACAAAGTTAGAGGACAAACGAGAGGGGCACAGTGGGATGGGGGGGGGGGGGGGGATAAGGGGTGGGAGAGGAAAATAGGATGATTCAAAACCAATAGAGTCATTAAGATATGTAGGGGAAATATCGATCCAACGTAGATGAATAATTTATGTTTTTTGTCTCTTTTTCAATAAAAAAGAAATTCCCGAGAGTGCGCATGCGCGGGACTTCCGGGAAGACGCACTGAACGGGAGCTCCGCACCGCTCCGGCCTTACCTAGCCCCCTGAGCTCTTAGATCTAGCTGGATCCGACTGGCCCTCAGCCCACAACATCCCGAGGGTGCCAGGCACCCACCGATATGTCCGTGGGGACACAAAAGAGCGAAGTCAGCCGGCAGCTCGTTTACAACCTGGCGACCCCGGCCTCTGCCAAGATGGCGGCCGCAACACGAGGCAGCATGGAGGAACCGGACTCCATTGCGGATCCACCAGCTCATCAGCAGCAACAGCAACTTAACAGCCTTCTGACAACTCCCGTGAGTACCTGTAATCCCCAAGGGATATCCCCAGCCTCCACAGCATCCCTGCTGAGCAGAACATTCGGCAGCCTCCCTCACACTCCACTCCAGGGATCCCCCTTGGGCCTAGAAGGGTCCCATCACTTCCCTCCCCTGCAACAGACCCACTCCACCGACATGCAGCTCTTGCTGCAGCACTTCTCTGAGATGCTGGCCCATAACGCCACGCAAATTACGGCCACTATTAAAGCAGATCTACAGGGCCTAGGAGCCCGCATGGATGTCATTGAACAAGCTGTAGATGACACAGCAGCACGCACCAACCAGAATACTGCATGCATCCAAACTTTGCAGGACCAACTAGAAACAGCCCTCTCTAAAATCGACGATTTGGAGAACAGAAGCAGAAGGTACAACTTCCGCATAAGAGGAATCCCTGAGTCGGTCACAGACGTCCCTGGTACGATCAAATCGTTCATTAAAGAACTCATGCCTGACATCCAGGAGCACAAATTGGAACTTGACAGGGCACACAGAGCCCTCCAACCCCCCAGACAAGATGGCCTCCCAAGGGACATAGTAGTTAAGCCACACTACTATGGTTTCAAAGAAGACATCATGAGACACACACGCAACCGAGATAGCCTGACTTTCCAGGGCAACAGGGTCCAAATTTTCGCAGACATTTCACCCGCCACAGTACAGAAACGCAGGTCCCTCAAGCCCCTCCTGGAGGTCCTCATACAAAACTCCATCAAATACCGCTGGTCCTTCCCGTTCCGGCTCCAATTCCACTTTAAAGACAAATCCTATGGATTCTCCTCATTCCATGATGGCGAGCGCCTTCTGCTCCAACTTGGACTCATCTCCCAGGACCTAGCCACCCACCAAGCTCCAAGCAAGTCAGTCTCCTCCAAACGTCCACCACCTGGCAGCCCTCTGACCCCGTTGTGGAACAAGCAGCAGACAAAGAGACACCGTGAATCCCATCCCCCGAGATGAGAACTTTCGCTTGCCTCTCCTAACTGAGAGGTGTTACCCCTGCTCTTTTTGATGATTACAGCTTCCCCTGAACCTTGCCTCCCTCCCCCCCCCCCCCCCCTTTTTTTTTTTTTTTTTTTTTTCCGGCCATTTCACTGTGGCTCTTATGATTTATTTTTTTTCTTCCCCCTTTTGGCCATTTTGAAGCCACCGCAGTTCTCCTCAAGGTTCAGGGGAAGACGTACCCACTAAGCCCTGACTAATTTTGGTCAGGCCTGGGTGCTTCCTGATCCGGGCAGGGCCCCATTAGTCCTTCCCGTGACTACATGGGCTACCCTACCCCACATGCAATACCCGCCTGGGAAATGGTGGGTTTTTGTTTTGCTTGTTATGTGTCTAGTAGGGATTGAAACCTGTATTCAATCTCCCCACATGTTCAGTCCCACCAGCCTCCCCTACCCTGCTCCTGTTCTGGACAATTCCCCCCCTCCCTTACAGGTACTCCTAATTTCACTGGCTTATTGCTTACTATTTACACAAAGCAAGACTTTATCTAAGACTTACCTAAGTTTAGGTTGCTCTTGGTTTTTTCTTTTTTCTTCCTGGCCAACCGGTCTCATTTTTACCCCACACTGGGGGCCGCCACGGCCGGAGTGGCGCTGCTTGCCACTCCACCTGTTGTGACGCGGAGGGTACCCACTCCCTCCGGTGACACCAGACAGACAACCCTTTTGAGGTTGCACCCTCTCCAAATACTCTCCTCGGAGAGCTTTTGGACCTGGACCGGGCTCGCCGGTCCCTCTTGCACTTTGATGGATGCATTACGGATGTTTACATTTTGTTGTATTTTTTTCTGTACTAATCATTTTATTATTCTTGTCGCTCTCTCCTCCTCTCTTTCTCTTCTCTTCCTCCCCCCCATCCTGCCTTCCTCCCCTTCTCCTCCTCTCCCTTGTGCTCAGGGCCCCTCGCGGAGATGCTACACAACACTCTCCTTAAGATACCTGCAAATGCGCAACTCCCAGCCTACAGACTGTAGACTCCATCGTTTAAAGGTAAGCTCCCACCGATCACCCTCGCACCCACACCCAGACGCCCATGGCTGATACAGACAATCGTAAATTGACACTGAGAGTAGCATCTCACAACACTCAGGGGCTAAATTCCCCCTCTAAGCGCCGGAAAGCCTTTCAGTGTTACCATGCCAGAAGCCTTGATATAGTCCTTCTCCAAGAAACCCACTTCCCAGCAAGCTACACCCCTTCTTTTCTCCACCGCAACTTCCCCACCTTCTACCTAGCTAACGCACAAACCAAACAGAGAGGTGTAGCTATCCTACTTTCCAAACGCATCCCCTTTGCTCATACACACACGATACGAGACGAAAACGGTAGATTCCTCCTGATCAAAGGGCTTATTGAAGGAGAACTATTCTCCCTCGTTTCCTACTACGCCCCCAACCAGGGTCAGGCGCGCTTCTTTACTTCTATGCTCTCTACTCTATCCCCTCACTTAGAAGGGAGAATTATAATAGGAGGAGACTCCAACACCACGTTTGACCATGCCTTAGACAAATCCTCCCAGGACAGACCCCGTCTCACAAAACCCCCCAAACAGAACCTTAGAATAGCCAGACTCTTCCACGACTTGGGTCTGATTGACACTTGGAGGGAATTAAATCCCCTGGCTAAAGACTACACCCACTACTCGGCCCCTCACAAGACTTTCAGCAGAATAGATCACATCTTCATTCCCAACTCAGACATCCACTCAGCGACCCATGCTTCAATACACGAAATCCCCTGGTCTGATCACTCCATTGTCACTCTCAAAATTCGCAGCTCACTCTCACCCTCCGGTCCCCCCCAATGGCGCCTTAGTAAAACCCTCCTGTCCAACCCTGTCCACTGCAACCTACTTGCACAGGATATCAAAGAATTCTTTCTCCTTAACGACACAGGGGACACGTCCCCCAGCACTCTCTGGGGTGCCCATAAGGCAGTAATGAGAGGGAAAATAATCCAACTATCATCTAAGCTTAAGAAAGAACACAAAGTTACTGTAGAGAAGTTGGAAAAGGAATTTGAACTTCTCAGTAAAGCCCATAAAGCCAATCCCTCCCCTGCTAGCCTTGCCCAGCTGGAATCATCCCGGGTTGCCTTAAATTTAGCCCTCACCACTAGTGCTGATAAACACCTACATTGGCAGAGCGGCAGGTACTACTTACTAGCTGATAAAATTGGCCCTCGGCTAGCGATGAAACTCACCCCCAAGATGAAAACCTTTACGTTACCCAAGATAAAAACAACCTCGGGGTCCCTCTCCCAGAACCCTCAAAAAATTCTTGACACCTTCCATGCTTTCTACTCGAACCTCTATTCCCCTCCAGCCTCTTCTGACCCAGCCCCCCTAGATTCCTTCCTTGAAAAAATTAATCTCCCAAAACTTTCGGATTCCCACAGCTCCATGATGGAGGCCCCTTTTAACATAGAAGAAGTACAGGATGTCATTAAAAACCTTAAGACAGATTCTGCCCCTGGACCTGACGGCTTTTCAGCCCAATATTACAAATCCTTCTCTGAGATCCTCTCTCCTCGTCTGGTCCGGCTCTTCAATTCCCTACGTGAGGGCTCTCCCCTGGAACCAGCAGCTAATCTAGCTTTTATCTCTGTGATTCCGGAACAAGGAAAAGACGCTAGCGAAGTAAGCAACTACAGGCCGATATCGCTAATTAACAATGACCTTAAAATTATGACAAAAATTCTCGCCAACAGATTGGCATCCTTCATTGCGTCCTACGTACATAAGGACCAGGTGGGCTTCATACCTGGGAGACAGGGGCCGGACCAGATTAGGAGAGCAGTAGACTTAATATCCCTTATGCATTCCGCCTGGGATGGCAATCCTACACAACCAGGCTACATTTTATCCATTGATCTTCAGAAAGCATTCGATACAGTCACCTGGCCCTACCTTTTTACCATTCTTGGCCGCTGGGGCTTCGGCCCAAACTTCCTACAAATTCTATCCTCCCTATACTCCTACCCGAAAGCCCAGGTGAAACTACAGGGTCACCTTTCCAACCAAATCCCAATTCTTAAAGGCACTAGACAGGGCTGCCCCCTTTCCCCTTTACTTTTCCCTATAGCGATAGAAACCCTAGCTATAGCATTAAGACAAGACCCCGATATAAAAGGGGTACTTTGCGGCAATCAGACTCACAAATGCGCGCTCTTTGCGGATGATGTCCTCCTTTTCCTCACCTCCCCCCTAACGTTGACTCCTAAGGTCCTCCACCTTCTTAACTCCTTTGGCTCAGTATCTGGTCTCAAGGTCAACATGTCGAAGTCACTGGCCCTTAACATTACAACTCCCCAAGACATAGTAGACAGACTCAAAGACAAATTCCCCTTCTCCTGGAGCTCCTCCTCCCTTCCCTATCTAGGGGTCTTCCTCACCCCCAAAATAGACCTCTTATACCAGCACAATTATACCCCCATGTTGAAAAAGCTTTCAGAAGACTTAGCACAATGGTCTCTCTACAAACTGTCCTGGTTAGGCAGAGTCAATTCAGTAAAAATGACCCTCCTTCCCAGACTGTTATATCTTTTTAGGTCTCTGCCAATCCCCGTCAGAAAGCGGGATCTGGACAGATTCCAATCCACTCTCATTAAATACGTCTGGGGAGGCAAGGGTCATCGACTCTCCAATAAAGTGCTGTACAGAGCAAAGAAGAAAGGGGGGCTAGGCCTTCCGAACCTTTGGAAGTATTACCAAGCTGCCCAACTCTGCCAATTTTCCGCTATCTATTCTAGGTCTCCAAAACCTGACTGGGTTGAGATCGAACGGCAGGCTACCCCCAACCACACTCTGGACTACCTAGTCTGGAGACCCTGCAAAGATCGCCCAGCGATCCTTGCTCCCACCCTCTCGCACTCAATGTCCCTATGTGACTCCCTACACAAACACTCCTCTTTGACATCTCCCTGGCACCCTCTCGCTCACATCTACAACAACCCTCATTTCCAACCGGGGCTGAACATTAAGGCTTTTACATGGTGGCTTGATAAGGGCCTGTACAGGATCGGTCAATACTTCAATAATGATGGCCCCATATCTCTTAAATACTGTACCTCTAAGTTAGAAATGCCCCCTGCGGAAACCTATCGGTATTACCAGCTACGACACTTCCTACACAAGATCTGGGTCAGCTCAGACACCCCACTTTCGGTCACCCAGTATGAGCTATGGTGCTCCTCAGCCATGGGCGTCAGGGGGGGCATCTCCCTGATCTACTCAGCGCTTGCTGAACCACAGGGCAAAGCAAATTACATGTTGAAATGGGAGCAGGACCTCCAGTTCGAATGGGATCTGGACACTTGGCACACAAATTTTGCCCGCTCATTCAAAGGTATCTTAAACACCTCCCTTATGGAAGCTGACATCAAGGTACTCTCCAGATGGTATCTGGTCCCTACCCGCCTCGCTAAATTTTACCCTCAGTCCTCCCCCCTCTGCTTTAGGGGGTGTGGCTTATTAGGCTCTCTTCTACACACTGTCTGGGAATGCCCTAAAATCAGGGGCTTCTGGAACAAAATCTTTTGTCTCATCCGCAAGGTTACAGGCTACAGTGTGTCGCAGGACCCTTCCATAGCACTCCTCAACAACACTATCCCGCTAGTCCCCAAATCAACCCGCTCGCTCATTCATTTCATCCTCCTGGGAGCCAAGATCACTTTAGCCCACGCATGGAAATCGCCTTCGGTCTCATTTTGCCGCGCCAAACAAAAAATTTCGTGGATAATGTCACAAGAAAAAATTGCCCACTCCATATTGGATTCCGCAGACAAATTTCATCTCATTTGGGAACCATGGGCACAGTATACAGGTGTCTCACTAATCCTCTTATGAGAAGGTTCTGATGTTCACTTGACTATAATAGCACACGTTCCCCATCCCCTCTCCGCGAGGGTCCCCCACTGATCCTTCCTTCTATCCCTGCCCCTCCACCCCCCCTCTCTCTACACCCCCTCTTCCTTCCTACTTCTCTCAAACTTCTTCTTTCTTTTCTCTCGCTCCTTCATCTACTTCTCGAAGGGTCCTTGACTACAAAGGAGCCCAGTTTAGTTACTCACATTCATTATGTTTTGAAGCTCGAAGATACAGAGGGACAGTCCACTTGGTAGTAGGTGACAGTCAAAGCTCCTCCAAGCCATCTCTTATCCTCCCCCCGTTAGGTAGGGGATCGGGAACGGGCCCGGTGCGGCTTATTCACTCCAGCTAGGGGTGAACATCCCGCCCTAGGGATTAGAATCTCCACTCTCAACCTCTGGCAACACCAGAGACACTGGTCCCCATCCCTCCCACGCACAGCAAGATCCCTCTGGGGGTGCGTGGGATGTTGGGGAGCGGACGCTGATCCTAAATCATCTGATTCTTACCTAGGTGCTCTGCTTCTCCGCCTAGTGGTAATAAAGTCTAGTGCTCTAGATTGTGTACCGCCCCCTTGTCACTCTTTCGGTGACCCGTGAGTAGAACATACCACTACCAGTGTATTACCGTTTGTTTTTGTCTGTAAACTGCCATCTGTTCTGACCCCCCTAGGGGGCGTTTTGGTTACTCTGTTCACTTTTATAACTTTGTATCGTTCCTATTTTCAATAAAATTTTTGAAATTGAAAAAAAAAAAAAAAAAAAAAAGAAATTCCCACAATGATGATTACAATGCAAGAGATATAAATGAACGTTAAGTTGAACAAAAATCTCTTTAATGTTCTCTGATGTGGAAAAGAAAAAAAAAAAAGAAAAAAAAATAATATACTCACAGATTAGTCTAAAAACCAGACTGGGTCCCTCGATATTGATAGTAATAGTTTAACTGAATAAAATGATAAAAAAAAAAGAGGGATGTTCAGTCAAATTAAAATAAGTAAAAAAAGGTGAATGCAGTGGGGTTTCAAGCATGTACAATTGAAACCTGTAATGCAGTTTAGAAACATATTCCTCTCCAAGGAGACTGGTAAACCAGGGAAGGTATAAGCCATGTGTATGTCCCTGTATATGAGCAGGTTAACTTGTCGGCTTCTGTGGGAGTTAGACTATCTTTCCTAGCTTACCAGTCTCCTAGAGTTTCTACACTGCATTACGTGCCAAGTGCACAACATTTATCATCTCCTGACCAGCAGACAGTTCTTTCAGGCACTGTTTCTTCTGGATGCATGCGAGTGCAACAATTGTTCTTTCATCATATTTAACCACATTATGACCAGCGCACACAGATGTACGTCGGCAGAATGGCACGGACAGGAAAATGGGCATACCTGTACGTCCCTTTAAATTATTTGTTTTTATATATTTTTGGGGGATATTTATTATAGCAAAAAGTAAAAAACATTGCTATTTTTTTCAAAATTGTCACCCTTTTTTGTTTATAGCACAAAAAATAAAAACCGCAGAGGTGATCAAATACCACCAAAAGAAAGCTATTTGTGGGAAAAAAAGGACATCAATTTTGCTTGGGAGACACGTCGCACGACCACGCAATTGTCAGTTAAAGCGACGCAGTGCCGAATCGCAAAAAGTGCTCTGGTCTTTTGCCAGCGAAATGGCCCGGGGCTAAAGTGGTTAATAAAGGTGATTTATTGTGCAGGATTGCTGCGCTTACCTTTTTTTTACATGTATTTCAATTATGAATTTAAATGTTTGCATGGTGTTCCACTTTAGTTAAAACCAGATGACTTTGTTGCAACAATTTGCAAATACAGTAAATATGAAATTCATGCTGTCAACTCAGTAAAGTCTGGTGCTAACAGCTAACATTTTGCTTTTATTTGTTAGAAAGAAGCTGTAATTGGTTTTCTTGCAGGATTTTATATAGTTCATTTGTTGAGGATTGCACTACTCACACAAAACACCCTTTGCTTATTGCCATGCCCTTTTTTTTCAATGGAACTTAATTCAGCTATATTTTTGCAAGGTTGGACTTCTTATCAAAATCATAAGGCAATAAATGATATAAGGGCTAGCAGAGACTCCCTTTCATGCAGCCAACCCACCGAAATGCTCCAATAAAAATGTTACCAACGTCTTTACCGTCAACGCTCCAGCCAAAAAAAAAGGGTATCCTTGTTGCCATCAGTAACTCCCTCTCCTTCCAACTACAAGACTGCATCAAAGATGAACAAGGGCGCTTCAAAAATGTTAGCAGCATCCAACAAGGCTATATTATCTGGTGTTGTGACTTCATATCTCCGTATCCTCTCCTGCACTCGTCACAACTTAAAAGATGTAAATTGGCCCTGGGCCCTCTCCTACAAATTTTTCCACTATACGGTGCCTGGCGCTGCTAGCATGTGGAAGAACCCGATTACACGTTCTTTTTGCCTTGCCACAATTCTTATTCAAGAATTGCCGTCTTCCTCATTGACCAATGGACCCTTCAGAAAGTATCGGACTCCTCCATCCTCCACTTGGTCAGACCATTCTCCTGTATGCATTACTATAGAAGACTGTTCAAGTTCTCATCACGCTTATCTGTGGCATATGAACACGTGAATTTTGCAATCTGACTCATGAAGCTATCCTCCAAGATTAACAAAGACTCAGTGTCTGACCTGAACATTCTTTGGTAGGGGTAGGCAACCTCGGCCCTCCAGCTGTATTGAAACTACAAGTCCCATGAGACATTGCAAGACCCTGACAATCACAGGCATGACTCCTAGAGGCAGAGACATGATGGGATTTGTAGTTTCACCACAGCTGGAGTGCCGAGGTTGCCTACCCCTGTTCTATGGGCTTCACACAAAGCTTTTATGCGTGGCTTATTCATTCAGTTGGGGGCTAGGGATAAAAGGCAAAGGAGGCAACACATTGACAACCTCTTAACAAGTATCCAGGCCACTTAAGATCCCTTAATAAGCAGCAGCCACATCCTAACCTCAAAAACAAATTGCTCAAATTATGTTTAAAACTAAGGTCCCTTCTCTTTGAAAAATTCGACAAGCTCCAAAAGCGCTCAAAAATGCATTTTTATGCCTCTAGCAATAGAGCAGGGATGTTCTCAGCCAACCAAATCAAAGGGCACTGCATTAAAACCCATATTCTATATCTATACCACCCTGTCACTAGATAATAGTTGCTTATTCCGCAGGACATAGCGGATGCTTTTAGCACCTTTTATGGGTCTTTGTATAATTTGAAAGACAAACCCACTCTATCCCAGCCTTATTCCTCCTCCATCTCATCTTTCTTAAGCCTCATACACACGATCGGACCTTGTACCAACTTTCCCGTGGATTTTTGTACAAAGGGCGTTGGCCCCAAGTTTGTATTGCATACACACGGCAGGACTTTTCAGGCAACAAACACGAACGTAGTGACGACACTTCAAAAGAGGACGTTCGAATACTCCAGTGCCACCTTTGGTCAACTTCTATATTGTTGACTGATCTTTTGCATTGGTTCTGAGCATGCGTGTTTGTACTATGTACAAAAGTCTGATGGTTTTGTGTACACACGGTCGGACTTTGCTCCATCGGACTTTTGTTGGCAGAAAGTTGGTCTGTTCGCACAGCCAACAAAAGTCCGATGAAAACTGAAAACGTTGGTCCGATGGAGCGTACACACGGTCGGATGTTGGTCCAAATCAGCTAATTTGCATGTTTGTTGTCAAAAAGTCTGATCGTGTGTACGGGCCTTTAGACTCAGTTGAACTTTCTCGCCTGCCTTCTGAACAACTGGAGGTCTTTAATACTCCCTTCACCACTGGGGAGCTTGGGAAAGCAATTGACTCACTCCCCAACAATAAATCCCCAGCTGCTTTATCTTTTTAGGTCACTTCCCAATCCCCATGTTCTTTTTTTATTTCCATCCAAGCATCCAAGAATGCAGACTCTTCTTAGCAGATTTGTGTGTCAGCAAAAAAGGGTCAGATGCACACGGGCTAACCTCATGAAACAGTTTTGTGGGAGGAACAGGGTTCACAATCATTAAGGATTAATACACTACTTCCCTTCTAACACAACTAAAAACCTGGTTCACACCCAGCCCCATCTGTCTCTGGTATGAAATGTAATCCCTACAAGTCCCTGGGCATCTCTTGAGCACTTGGCTACTTAGTGCACCTAATGTGAAAACACAATATGTAGCCATGTCTCCAACCATTAGGGCTACAGTAGCGGCCCTCACCAACCTCCTTTTGCACGCACCTAAAGGGGACAAGCTTTGCACAATTCCCTCACTAACCGCAACACTCTTCCTACTAATCCCTAACCTTTTATTGAAAATATGGCAGGGCAAAGGCTTACTTTGCCTCTCAGACCTCTATTCTAACAATCTCCTCAAACTGTTCACTTCTCTACAAGAAACATTTCACTGCCATCAGCGGATTACTACAAATATATCCACTGCCTTATCCGTAACCCCCAACTTCACATACAGTATCTCACAAAAGTGAGTGCACCCTTCACATTTTTGTAAATATTTTATTCTATCTTTTAATGTGACAACACTGAAGAAATTACACTGTAAAATGTAAAGTAGTAAGTGTACAGCTTGTATAAATGTGTAAATTTGCTGTGCCCTCAAAATAACTCAACACACAGCCATTAATGTCTAAACCGCTGGCAAGAAAAGTAAGTATACCCTTAAGTGAAAATGTCCAAATTGGGCCCAATTAGCCATTTTCCCTCCCCGGTATCATGTGACTTGCTAGTGTTACAAGATCTCAGGTGTGAATGGGGAGCAGGTGTGTTATCGCTCTCACTGTCTCATACTGGTCACTGGAAGTTCAACATGGCACCTCGTGGCAAAGAACTTTGAGGATAAAAAAAAAAAAAAAAAAAAAGAATTGTTGCTCTACATAAAGATGGCCTAGGCTATAAGAAGATTGCCAAGACCATGAAACTGAGCTGCAGCACGGTGGCCAAGACCATACAGCGGTTTAACCGTCGACCAAAAAAGTTCGACCAAAAAAGTTGAGTGCACTGCTCAGCGTCAACATCAGAGGTTCTCTTTGGGGACGTATGAGTGCTGCTGGCATTGCTGCAGAGGTTGAAGGGGTGGGGGGTCAGCCTGTCAGTGTTCAGACCATACGCTGCACACTGCATCAAATTGGTCTGCATGGCTGTTGTCTCAGAAGGAAGCTTCTTCTAAAGATGATGCACAAGAAAGCCGACAAGTGGACTAAGGACTTGGATTACTGGAACCATGTCCTGTGGTCTGATGAGACCAAGATAAGCGTATTTGGTTCAGATGGTGTTAAGCGTGTGTGGCGGCAACCAGCTGAGGAGTACAAAGACAAGTGTGTCTTGCCTACAGTCAAGCATGGTGGTGGAAGTGTAATGGTGCACATGCCAGCAGACAAGTTCTCCCCTCTAGAAGTACTCCAAAGCGCAGAAGAACACTTATTCCCTTTTGCTCATAGGAAACCAGCATTGGGGCATAGAAGTGCGCATGCGCAAACAGGAGGAGAAGTCGCGCATCCCTGTGCGCGGCAACGCTTGCTCGCACCTGCGTGCACCCGTGATTGACACTGGCGCCAAACAGTCTATTTAAATCCAGCCAGTGCCTGCCTCCAGTGCTGCTTCGTCTTCAGCTTCTGTGTGCTCTGCTACCTGTGAAACCCGTGTCCTGATCTCTGTGTTAACGTGGCTTGTTTTGACCATCCCTTGAACTCCACCTGCATTGACCTCGGCTTTGTCCAATCACAGCCAATCACATGTAAATATGGAAGTGCCGTGAATCGGCTCTCTTACACTGACAGAGTGTATGGTGAGGAGTGCCGATCAGCAGCATCTCCTCGCAGGGGAGACCTGGGCAGGTAATCAGAGCACTGATCATCAATTGTACCATGTAGACTGAGAATATGTATATATATGTATACGGTGTAAGAAATAAGAAGAGATGAGAGTCCGGATGCTGGCATAGGTATAGGCATGGACCACTCCCCTGCTCTATAGCACGGGGGGGTCCAGATAAAGGGGGTATTGGTGAGAGAGGAGGAGACTTAGTAAACAATTTCTTCAATTTTCTTTTCTTTTCTCCCTTTTTTTTTTTTTTTCTCTTCCCCTTCTACACACACACACACTAGTACACGAGTACATTAAGTACACAATTCCTTTTTTATTTTTACACAAACACACTAGTATACGTGCACACTAATTACATAACCCTAAGTATTTTTATTTTTTTTCTTTCTCTAAATAATTAGAGATCATCTTGGGCGGGTGAGGGTGGTATTGCACTTAGGGGGAAAGAGTACCCCACCTTTTTTCTTTTTTTTTGCTGTGGGGGTTTTTTCCCCTTTTTTTTTTTTTTTTTTTTTTTTTTATTATATAGGGCAGTATATATTACAGTGCATATAAAGGATACACAGTTTATAGGGTAAGGAGATAACTAAGATCACCAAGGTACACTAATAGGTTAACATAGGGACACAAGGAATTAGGTTAGAATATATGGTATCCACATATTATTATATAAGGAGTGGTCCACTTGGGTAAAGGGGGGGGGGGGGGGGGGGGGAGGGGGAAGATATACCCGTAGTAACGGGATCAGTAATAATGGGTAATAGCTGTAATACAGGGTGTATTTCTGTGGGGGATGTCACTTTTTTTTTTTTTTTTTTTTTTTTTTTAAGAGGGGGAGGGATTAAAAGGAAATGAAAGGGGAAGGGAAAAATTCTTTTGCCCTCTTCTCCTCCACTATGCCCTTTTTTTTTTTTTTTTTTTTCTCTTTTTGAGAGAGACAAGGGGGACAGGGAGGGGGAGACGGCTAGAGGGGGTCGTCGATCTAGGCCCTTCGTACATGTAAAGGGTTTTGGTCATAGGATGCCCAATGGGTTCCTTCCCCCCCTCCCCCTTCCCCCCCTTTTTGTCCCCCTTTTTTTTTTTCTCCTTCTTTTTGCATTTCGGGTAAAGAGTTTGAATTTTGTGGGGCGCTGTGAATAGAATGCATTAATCATTGTAAGGCTGTAACCCTGAGTATAAAAAGGCACAAATGTTGCAATGTAATAAACTTTAACGAGATTAATAGGAGCTGTCGGGGGTAGTCGGGGACTCCCCTCATGGGGTCATGCTCAACCTTATTCCCTGAATAGGTAAACACTCACATAGGAGATAAGTCGTAGGAGGATCGAGTGTATAAAGCTAATAAGCTTTGACCCACCGGGAGAGGGAGCAGAAGTGCGACCTCTGCTGGGGGCGTTAGTCGGGGGGTGTAGGGGTTTTTTGGGGGGTTCTTAATTTTTTGGGGGGGGGGGGGTTTTCCCCTCTCCCCCCTCCTCCTCTCTCCCCGCTAGAGGCCCTATCTTCGGTCCGTTTCGGGCCTGAGGAGAGAGATGGATTCCCTCTCAGTAGTATCAGTCAACGCAAAGGGACTGAATACTCCTGAAAAGCGGCGAGTGTTGCTGCAGGAGTTAAAACAGTCAAAAATTGACATTGCTTTTATCCAGGAAACTCATTTTAGAGAGAATAAGCTTCCTCTACTTAGAAATGGATCTTTCCCAATAGGCTACCATGCTACTAACCCCATGACTAAGTCAAAGGGGGTGTCCATTTTGATTGCTAGTAAGATTCCATGGTCATGTACAGAGGCTCTGATAGATGCCGAGGGGCGATACCTGATCCTAAAGGGGAAAATTGGGGAGGTAGGAGTGACACTTGCTTCCTTTTACGCCCCAAACCTACAACAGGATACCTTCTTTAGGAAATTCTTGGATAAGACTATGGGTATATTAGAAGGGCAGCTTATCATGGGGGGAGATTTGAACATTCCTTTAGTACCAAGGGAGGACACTTCAGCAGGGACTTCGGCTGCACCCCTGAAGGTTCGGAAACGAATCCTGAAGATGCTATACGGAGTCAGATTAGTGGACACTTGGCGCCTCTTTCACCCCGGAGAAAGAGATTACTCTTTCTATTCAACGCCGCATAAAACTTATTCCCGGATAGACTATTTCTTTACTGTACATAACCAAGCACATGCAATAGAGGAAGTTAAGATTGGGAAGATTACGTGGTCGGACCACGCACCAATTTTTTTGAAATATACATTATCAGATACTCAACGTCCCGGCCCTGCTTTGTGGAAACTAAATGAAAGCCTCTTACAAGACCCCAGGGTTATAGAAGAGGTCCGTAAAGAGGCAACATGGTATTTCCAGACTAATGACACGCCCGAATGCAATCCCGGTGTTATCTGGGAAGCTCACAAAGCAGTGATCCGGGGAGTGTTGATCAAGCATGGGGCTAGGATTAAAAGAGAGAGAGAGGCTAAATTAACAGCTCTCATGGCAGATATACACCGCCTAGAAACCTTACATAAGCGAGTCCCGAATATAGAGTTAGAACGGGAGTTACTGACGGCACGGAAACATACTACAGACTTACTTATGTATAAAGCTAGAAGAGCAATACAAATAGGACGAAAACAGAGTTATGAATATGGGAATAAATGCGGTAAACAACTTGCTAATACCTTGAGGGAGCAGCAAGTAAGAACCTATGTCCCTTCAATTATGGGAAGTGAAGACCGAAAATATGTTTTGCCAAGAGATATAGCAGAGAAATTTAAAGACTTTTATTCATCCTTGTATAACTTAGACTCAAATTCTCTAAACCAACAGGCGATTGATGAATATTTAGCCGCTTCTGGAATGTCTGGATTGACATTTACCGCGCAACAAGAAATGGAAAGACCAATCACTCTGGAGGAAGTCCAACAAGCAGTAGACCTAGCAAAAATAGGCAAAGCCCCTGGTCCAGACGGGTTTACGGCCCAGTACTATAAACTCCTTTTCTCTATCTTAGGGCCCCAATTGGTTAAACTATATAACGGAATGGGAGATACAAGTTCGTTTCACGACGTTACATTGAAGGCCCTAATAACAATTTTACTTAAGGAGGGTAAAGATCCAATGCAATGTGGAAGTTATAGGCCAATATCCCTTTTAAACACGGATCTGAAGCTGTTTTCAAAAATTTTAGCGACACGACTTCAGCAATACCTACCCTCCCTGATTAACCAGGATCAGGTAGGGTTTGTTCAGATGCGGGAAGCACGGGATAATACGATCAGATCTTTGAACTTAGTCCACGTAGCTAATTCCCATAAAATTCCATGTTTATTTTTGGGGACAGACGCAGAGAAAGCTTTTGATCGTATAAATTGGCATTTTATGTTTTCAGTATTAAAACAGATAGGATTGGGAAATAATATGTTTAGATGGATTTCAAGTATCTATACCCACCCAACTGCTCAGGTAAAAGTGAACGGAGTTGTATCTCAACCATTTAGGGTTAATAACGGGACTAGACAGGGATGTCCCCTATCCCCAATTTTATTTGTTTTGACTTTAGAACCCCTACTGTGTAAAATCCGATCAAACCCAGATATAAGAGGCTTATCAATAGGGGGTAGGCAATATAAGACCTCGGCATACGCGGATGATATGTTATTTTCGTTAACTAACCCAATAGTTTCACTACCCAACCTCTTGAAAGAAATAGAGGCTTATGGTGCCCTATCAGATTTCAAGATTAACTTATCAAAATCTGAAGCGATGGGAGTAATGATCCCGAAAGAGATATTGAGAACATTGAAGTTAAGCTATAAAATAAAGTGGTCAGACCAGGCTTTGAAATACCTGGGAACTTTTATCCCGTCAGACCTCTCATGCACGTACAAACTTAACTTCCCTCCATTATTATATAACGCGCAAAATCTTCTTGGTAAATGGCAGAAAGGGCTTTTTTCATGGTTCGGGAGGTGTAATATTATTAAAATGAGCATTCTCCCGAAGTTTCTATACTTGTTTCAAGCATTACCGATTGATATACCCAGAAGTTATTTCAAGCAAATACACTCCCTATTGACTAGATTTATATGGGCAAATAAACGCCCGAGAATTAGTAGATCTCTATTGAATCTACCTAAAAAATTTGGGGGTTTAGCTTTACCCGATCTGTACAAATACTATCAGGCGGCACTTTTGTGCCGACTGATAGACTGGAGCAGACACGGGGAATGGAAGATGTGGCCGGGCCTGGAACAGGCGCAAAGTAAGGTGATACTCCAAAGAGCTGCGTGGTGCTATAGAGAACTCCCGATCTCAGTAAAGCTACATCCACTGATAGGACCCACTTTAAAGATGAGTCATAGACTATTCGTGGAAGGCAAACTATCGACAATAGCTTCTCCCCTATTTCCAATACTGGGAAATCCACAATTCGAGCCAGGTTTAAGGGATGGAAATTTTAGAGTACTGATAGAACAAGGGATATTTCAAGCTATGCACTTTTTGATAAATGGAACATGGCCTACGATACAGGCGATGACAAGGGGATCAACAGTACCCCACTTGGATGTGTGGCGTGCGATACAATTGAAACATTTTTTGAACACACTAAAACCGACAGTAAGCTACGATCGCCCGCTAACACCATTTGAAAGGTATTGTAATGCGAAGGGGACTCTGCATCATACCTTATCTAGGATCTATGCGTTGCTAGTGGCACCCTCGGCGGATTTTAGATTGCCCTTTTTTAGGGAGTGGGAAAGAGACTTAGACCAAATATTGTCGGAGGAGCAGTGCAAGAAAATAATAGGCAATATATTTGGATCCTCAATCTGTTTAAGAACACAGGAGACCAACTTTAAAATCTTGTCGCGATGGTATCGTACGCCAGTATTACTGCATAGATGTTACCCGGAGATATCAGATAGGTGCTGGCGATGCGGAGAAGAAAAGGGGACAATAGTACACATCTTTTGGACTTGCTCTAGAGTAAGGGATTTCTGGAAAGAAGTAAGGAGAATCTCTCAAAAATTTAGCGAACAAGAATTACCAGAAGATCCGTCCTTTTTTCTATTACAGGATACGAAAAGCTCCACCAAAGTATACAAGAGAACGGTTCTATGCCATCTCCTAAACGCAGCTAAGTCTTGTATCCCACTTAGGTGGAAGCAGACACAACCACCATCAGTAGGAATGTGGCTTAAAAAGGTAGAGCAAGTGAATTATATGGAGGATCTGGTATGGTCATCTCGACAGAAAAGAGGGAGATATCTGGAAACATGGTCTTCATGGAATCTTTATATCAACTCAGAGGAGGGGAGAAATCTTATAGATATAAACCTGGATGATTGAAAAATAAACCGGGGATGTTGATGGAGGTGGGAAGGGGGGAGAGAGACGGGGGAGGTGGAGGGGGGGGGGGAGAGAGGTAGGCCCCTTTTTTCTTCCCCCCCCCTTTTTTTTTTTTTTTTTTTTTGTTTCTTCTTTTTTTTTTTTATTGGGGGGGGGGAGGGGGCGGGGTTAGGTTAGGGGTTATTGATTAGGTTAATTTTGTGTTGCGGGTAAAAAAAATATAGGAGTAAGACAAGGCCTAACATCCTATGAATATATAAAGATGAACCCTAGGACGGAGCCTGAGAAAGCTCGGTCGTAGGGTAAAGGTAGTGGATATCCCACAATATTATTATTTCTTTTATTTAAGAAATCAGAAAACAACAGTGGAACCAATGGTACCTACTGTAGGGGGCTATATGTTGGGGAAATGACCTAACTGAATATTAGAAGTGTATTCATAGATACGAATAATATATGAGATGTTAAGTTGGTAAATTGTATGCCTTGTTCTTCCTAGAAATAAATAAAGATTTAAATTTGAAAAAAAAAAAAAAAGAGCACTGATCATCAGGAAAGCCCCAGCAGTGCCACCAATCAGTGCCCATAAGTGATGCCAGTCAGTGCATCCTTTCAGTGCCCATCAGTGCCTGCTAATCAGCGCTGCACATCAATGCCCATCAGTGCCTCCAATAAGTGCCCATCGGTAGTGCCCATCAGTGCTGCCCATCAGCACTGCCTATTCGTGCTGCCTATCAGTAACCACCACTGACGCCCATCAGTGTCCACTAGTGCCACCTATCAGTGCCAACCAGTGCCTCTCATCAGTGCCCATCAGTTCAGCATATTAGTGCCTCCTTATAAGTGCCCATAAGTACTGCCTCATCAGTGGCCATAAGTGTCGCCTCAGTGTCCATCAGTGCAGCCTCATCAGTGCACATCAATGAAGGAGAAAAAATTACTTATTTACAAAATTTACTGACAGAAACTAAGAAAAACTTTTTTTTTTCCCAAAATTTTCTGTCTTTTTTCTTATTTTTTTGGTAAAAAAACAAAAATCCCAGCAGTGATTAAATACCACTAAAAGAAAGCTCTATTTGTGTCAAGAAAAAGATAAAAAAATTAATTTGGGTACAGTGTTGCATGACTGTGCTATTGTCAAAGTACAACAGCGCTGAAAGCTGAAAAATGGCCTGGGCAAGAAGGGGGTCAAAGTGCTATGTATTGAGGTGGTTAATGTGGCTTAACGCACAAAAAGAGCTTAGACGTTAACCAATTCCCCTCAAACTTCACCCAATACAAGACTATCTATGCCAACATATTCAGAAAATTTCAGATCATTTGGTACATCACACCAAAAACCATTTACATTTAACCATTTTTTACAATCCTTAAACATGTGGCTTAATGTGAAACTGCTTAATGTACCATATCTATGCCAACATATTCTGAAAATGTCAGCTTATTTGGTAAATCACACCAAAGGTTATTCGCATTAAACTATTTTTTTATAATCCAAAAACATTTAACGTGAAAAAAAAAATGCTTAAAATTCCTAAAAAAAAAAAAAAAAAAAAAAAAAAAAAAAAAAATTATTGGAAAAAGTTTTTTTTTTTTACTCCCCTCTAAATGCCTGTTGCTAGGGGGTCCCTCGTAGTCTGCCTCCTTCAGTGCCCGGGCTGGTGACATCACTTCCTCTCGGCGCAGTCAGTCATCTGGGACATGTGACAGGTCCCAGATTAATGCGCGGCATATGACGGCGCCCGGCGTTGCTCACGCATGCGCAGTGGGCGCCCGGCTGTGAAGCCACAACCGGGTGCCCACAGTAAGAATGCCGGCGCCGTGCAGCGGAGAACGAGTGGGGCTTCATTCCCCCGCATCGCTGGACCCTGGGACAGCTAAGTGTCTGATTATTAAAAGTCAGCAGCTGCAGTATAATTTTTTAAGGGGCACCCCACTTTAACGTAAAAAGAGCTTAACATATCAGAATGTGCCTAAACCTCAATCATCTTGAAACTTTGAAAAAAACAAACTTGAACAACCTAAGTTCTCAACTTCCCAAACCTATCCTAGAAATTTCATGGCTTTTGGTCTTCCACAAGGCAAACTGGGAACATTAAGCTTGTTTTTTGGGGAACTTGTCGCCCACCCACCGTCAAATGACGGAGGGATGGTGCGGCTCTCGTTCTGGGTGGACGTCATATGGCCGCGATCGCGGCTGTGCCATGTTGCAAGGACATGGCATGACCCCGATCTCTGTAAAGAGGCACTGACGCAGATCTTTACCAATGTGATCGGCTATGTCCAATCACAGCCGGTCACATGTAAACATGGAAGTGATGTAAATCGTCTCTCCTCGCCTCACACTGACAGAGTGTGTGGCAAGGAGAGCCGATAAGTGGCATCTCCTCACAGGGGAGAACAGGGAAGGTAATCAGGGCACTGATCATCAGTGCCCTGACTACAGGAAAGCTGCAGAAGGGCCACCAATCAGTGCACATAAGTGCCCATCAGTGACACAAATCAATGCCTATTACTGGTCCCAGTTAGTGCTGTCTTTTAGTGCCCATCAGTGCCTGCTCATCAGTGCTTCCCATTAATTCCCATCAGTGCCCATCAGGGCTGCCTATCCGTACTGCCTATCAGAGCCCACCAGTGCCGCCTATCAGTGCCACCTATCAGTGCCGCCTAACAGTGTGCCATTTTCATCACAAAAAATAGAGCTTTCTTTTCATGGTATTTATTCACTGCTGGGCTTTATATTTAAAAAAATAAATAAAAAAGACCGAAAATGTTGAAAAAAGGTTTCTTAGTTTGTCAGTAAATTTTGTAAATAAGTAATTTTTCTCCTTCACTGATGAGGCAGCACTGACAGGCTGCACTGATGGGCACTGATGAGATGGCACTGATTAGAAGGCACAATTATGCCACACTCATGGGCAATGATAGGTGGCACTATTATGCTGCAATGATGGGCACCGATAGGTGGCACTATTATGCCGCACTGATGGGCACTGATAGGTGGCACTATTATGCCGCACTGATGGGCACTGATAGGCGGCACTGATAGGCAGTATGGAAAGGCAGCCCTGATGGGCACTAAAAGGCAGCACTGACTGGCACCAGTAATGGGCATTGATTTGTATCACTGATGGGCACTTCAAACCCCAAAATTTGGGGGTGGGGGGCAAGAAGAATCTGTTACAGATAAGGAAGGAGGAGAAAATAGCCAATGGGAAGTGGACTTTCTTGACAAGGACTTGAGCTGAACAACCCCACTTCATTGGCTATCCGAGGTCATTAGCATTACATAGCTGACACTTCACATAGCTGATACTTCACATACTACTACAACTGTGAGAATTCAGAAAATGGACTGTCCTCGGGGAAGGTGCCCTTAGCATTCCATAAAAAGAATGCCAGCAAAAGGCACGTGGACATAAAGGTCAGTGATAAGAACAGGGTCTGGAACCGTTGTAGGACAGAAATGCAAGCAGTGCAATGGATACAGTCACTGGGTTAGAAATAAGGACTCCCTTGCAGAAGTGCAAATTCGAGTAGTATACCATTCCCAAGGACAAATTCCTACATGAGTGGGAATCAGAGATCCCAGGGTGCAGGGAGTCAAACTAAACATGGGAAGATGTATAATGGAGTGCAGATGTAGAACAGATTTAGGGACAGCTGAAGAAGGTGTTGACTCAAGGGTATAGAACAGAGACTACAGGAAGAGACTTGAGCACACAATTGCAGAAGAGCCAAACTAGCAAAAGATGAACAAACAGCCCCCACTTGCAGAATTGAGGATGCCACTTCATACAAAAGGCTGAGAAGAGAGATAGGTGACCTCTGGCTTAGGACTGCTGTAGTTGATGGAGAAAAAGGGTTCGGTGCCTTTGGCCTATCCACAGAGCTTGTGCGTTTAGGCAGACGCTTACTCAGAACACCACGACAGTGTCAAGACCAGGTCCAAAGAGATGACATCCATTGAAGGCAACTGAGGCAACCTTTGCAGTAGGACTAGGCACAAAAAAAAAAAACTTGGCTACGCCCATGGGTCAACCTCAGCTGGTATATAACCCCCCCTCTCTGCTATAGGTATTTAGTTTAGTAGCAAGCAGTAATAAACGTATCAAAACTCCTTAGAGGGATGGATGATGAACCAACAGAAATGGATTTTACGGTGAGTACAAAAATCCTATTTTCTCTTTAGTTAACAGCTTCCCGACCGACACACGCCGATGTACGTCGACAGAATGGCACGGATAGGCATAATGGCGTACAGGTACGTTCCCTTTAAGATGCCGCCGTGCCATCGAGCGTGCGCCGGTCGGGACCCCCGTGAGTCCGGTCGCGGGTCCCACGGACTCAATCGCCGCGGGGATACCCATGATCGGCTCACGGATGAAAGAGGAGATGCGGAAGTAAACAGCATCTTCCCATTCTGCCTAGCAACTAGTGACACCGATCTCTGCTCCCTGTGATTGGAGCAGAGATCAGTGTTCACTAGCTCACAGCCACGCCCCCCCACAGTTAGTAACACGCCTCTAGGAACACTTAACCCCTACACTGCCACCTAGTGGTTAACCCATTCACTGCCAGTGTCATTTACACAGGAATCAGTGCATTTAAATAGCACTGATTGCTGTATGACAATGGTCCCAAAAATGTGTCAAAAATGTCCAATGTGTCCGCCATAATGTCACAGTCACAATAAAAATCGCTGATCACTAGTAAAAAAAAAAAAAAAAAAAAAATGCTATAAAACTATCACCTATTTTGTAAACGCTATAACTTCTGCGCAAACCAATCAATAATCGCTTATTGAGATTTTTTTTACCAAAAATATGTAGAATACGTATAGGCCTAAACTGAGGAAAAAAAAAAGTTTTTTTTATATATTTTTGGGGGATATTTATTATAGCAAAATGTAAAAAATAATGTGTTTTTTGCAAAATTGTCTCTCTTTTTTTGTTTATAACGCATAAAATAAAAACTGCAGGGGTGATCAAATACCACCAAAAGAAAGCTCTAATTGTGGGAAAAAAAGGACATCAATTTTGTTTGGGAGCCCTGTCGCACGACTGCGCAATTGTCAGTTAAAGCGATGCAGTGCCGAATCGCAAAAAGTGGTCTGGTCTTAAGCCAGCAAAATGGTCCGGTCAGAAAGTGGTTAACCACTTGCCGATCGCTGCATGTACATTTACGTCGGCAGAATGGCACGGCTGGGCAAATGGGCGTATAGGTACGTCCCTTTGAATTTGCCGCCATGTGACACATGCGTGCCGCCGGCGGAGCGCGCGTGACCCTGCCGGGAGCTCTGCGAGTCCGATCGCGAGTCCCACGGATACCCGTGATCGTCTCACAGAGCTGAAGAACGGGAAGATGCTAATGTAAACAAGCATCTCCCCGTTCTGCCTAGTGACACTGTCACTGATCATAGCTCCCTGTGATCCAGGGCTATGATCAGTGCTGTGTCACACATGGCCATGCCCCCTAACAGCTAGAATCACTCCCCAGGACACACTTAACCCCTCCCTAGCCCCCTAGTGGTTAACCCCTTCACTGCCAGTGTAATTTTTTATAGCACCGATCACTGTAAAAATGACAATGGCCCCAAAAATGTGTCAAAATTGTCCGATGTGTCCGCCATAATGTCGCACTCACGATAAAAAAAAAAAAAAAAAAAAGTGCCAATAAAACAAACCCCTATTTTGTAGACGCTATAACTTTTGAGAAAACCAATAATTTATTGCGATTTTTTTTTACCAAAAATATGTAGAAGAATACGTATCGGCCTAAACTGAGGAAAAATAAATATTTTTAGATATTTTTGGGGGCTGTTTATTATAGCAAAAAGTAAAAAATAATGTGTTTTTTTCAACTGTTGTCACTCTATTTTTGGTTATAGCTCAAAAAATAAAAACCGCAGAGGTGATCAAATACCACCAAAAGAAAGCTCTATTTGTGGGAAAAAAAGGATGTCAATTTTTATTTTTAAATGTTTTCAAATTTTGTCAGTTAAAGTGACGATGTCCCGAATCGCAAAAAGTGCTCTGTAAATGAGAGGTGGGGAAAATAACCCAAGGCTAAACACAAGAGCCCCATCTGAAATAAATATTTTATGAAAAACACCCCTCAAGAGGGAACAACCCGCAAAACCTTGCGGCCAAAAGAAGCATTTACAGATGCCAAAATATCTACTTAGATTACGTAGAATTTGGTGAAAGTATGCACCAACGACCAAGTGGCTACCTTGCAAAGTAGTAGATTGACGCTTGATGACGGAAGGCCCAAGACATACTTAGCGCCCGAGTAGAATGCGCCGTGACAGGGAAAGGAGGAACTCGACCTCTAATAGAATAGGCCTGAGTCACTGTGTGTCTGATGAGCGAGAGCAATAATTCTAGCACAAGACCTCCTCTAAACTCTAATACCGCGTACACACGACCGGACTTTGACAGCAAAGGTCCGATGGAACAAATCCGTCGGACAATTCTATTGTGTGTGGGCTCCATCGGACTTTTGCGGTTAAAAAATCTGACAGACTTTAGAAATAGAACATGCTTCAAATTTTTCCGCCGGACCAAGTTCCTATTGAAAAATCCGCTCGTCTGTGTGCTAGTCCGATGGACAAACAACGATGCTAGGGCAGCTATTGGCTAGGAACTTCCTTATTCTAGTGCAGTCGTACGTCATTATGTTCAAATCCGTCAGACTTTAGTGTGATTGTGTGTGGCCAAGTCCTTTCATTTGGAAAGTTCATCGTAACTCCATCGAAAGTCTATCAGAAAGAGCATCGGACCTAGTCTGTCGAAAAGTCCGCTCGTGTGTACGTGTCATAAACATTTCTAAAACGTAGCCTATGGAGATTTTTAAGTACCAAAGTTTGCCGCCATTCCACAAGCATGTGCAATTTTAAAGCGTGACATGTTCGGTATCCATTTACTCAGCGTAACATCATCTTTCACATTATACAGACAAATTGGGCTAACTTTAGTGTTTTTTTTTTGCTGCACAAATACTGTGTAACATTAAAAATTGCAACGGCCGCCATTTTATTCCCTAGGGTCTCGGCTAAAAAAAAAAACATATATAATGTTTGGGGGTTCTGAATAATTTTCTAGCAAAAAAAATATGGATTTTTACATGTAGGAGAGGAGTGCCAGAATTGGCTTGGGCTGGAAGTGGTCACAACTGTATATGCTATGTCAGGGCTCAAAATTTCAAGTCCTGAGCCACTAGCCAGGCCTTAAAAGTTACTCGCCAACAGTTGCCCCACCCAACCCCTCCCCTGCCCCGCCCCTAAACACGGCCTCAAATTAATTCATAAAAATTACATTCTTAAAGGTTTTATGCAGAATTAAGTTCCAAAAATAAATAATAACAACTTTAACAAAATTAACATACAGCATATCAGTATCCATCAGTGCAGCCTCAAAAAATTGCAATTAGCGATTATTGATTGGTTTGCGCAAAAGTTATAGCGTTTACAAAATAGGGGATAGTTTTATAGCATTTTTATTAATATTTTTTTTTTTTTACTAGTAATGGCGGCGATCAGCGATTTTTTTTGTGACTGCGACATTATGGCGGACACATCGGACATTTGACACATTTTTGGGACCATTGTCATTTATACAGAAATCAGTGCTATTTAAATGCACTGATTCCTATGTAAATGACAGTGAAGGAGTTTACCACTAGGGGGCGGGGAGCAGTTAATGTGACGTGTGTGTGTTTTTTTTCACAGTGGGCGTGGCTGACGTCTGACGTCACTGATCGGCTTTCTCAATGACAGGGAACAGTCGATCAGTGACAGGCAGTGTAGGAAGTGTGGGGAGAGGTTTGTTTACACAGACCTCTCCTTGTTCTTCAGCTCTGTGACCCGATCGTGGGACACCAGCGGCGATCGGGTCCGCTGGTCCCACGGCCGCGGTCACGGAGCTCCCGACCAGGTCACGAGCGCGCCGCCGGCACCTGTACGTGCTTTTGCCTAGCCGTGCCATTCTGCCGACGTAAATGTGCAGGAGGCGGTCGGGAAGCGGTTAAGCTTTCCCTAGTAGGCCTTGTCAGTTGGGAAGACGGAGGTTTAGTTCTGTCTAAGCCCTGGTCAAAGGCTGTGTTAGAATCCCCACCAAAGATGACTGTTCCTTCTAACATGGGAGCTAGTGTTTTAAATAGTTGTTTAAAGAAGGCAGTTTGGCCTTTGTTCGGAGTGTAGTACGAGATTAGGGAGTATACATGCCCTTCTATGGTCCCCTTCACAAGAATGAATCTGCCCTCTGGGTCTTTTTTGTCTGCCATCCAGGTGAAATTACAAGATTTTGCAAATAAAACGCCCACCCCTTTGGTTTTGTTGGGAGCACTGGCCAGATAAAAGTTAGGGAAATGGGAGTGGAGGAAATTGGGACTGTACCGAATTGGGAAATGGGTCTCTTGTATGAGGACTATGTCTAACTTAGAAGATTTGTAGGCGTTAAACAATTTTTAGCGTTTGAGAGGGGAATTTAGGCCCTGCCTGTTGTGAGTAGCAACCTTTAGGGTCTTCTTAATCTGATCAGCCATGGAGCCAGAGGAGAGAGAAGCTACAAAATCCAATGTCACTTACCTGTGAGGCCCTACGTGGACCAAGCCCGGCGGTGTGACTGTCGATGCAGAATTCCTGGAAGCATTCAGTTCGGAAAATCATACAGGAGGTGTGTATTGCAAAAAATAAAGAGATTAGGTGTTGCTCAAGACAGGAAGGCAAAGAAAAGAGAGGAAAGAGAGAAAAAAGAGAGTAAGGAGATTTTACCCCCCGGGGGGTAGAGGAGCCCTGTGGGGGAGAAAATCTCCTCAGAAACATCTCACGGAACTCTGAGAAGAGTTTCACTAGGCAATATCTCCAGGTAGATCACCGTGGAGATCCTATCCCTCAAAGACCAGCCGGTGTTTAAGGGATAGGTGGAGGCACATGGGTAGCACCCCAGACCAGGGCACCCTGTAAAACCATTAATGTGGGCTCTAGGAGCCGCCCACCTAAATAGCGAACAAAAAACATCAGAAAAACAGTGACAACTGGTAATGAGAAGGAATAACATCAGTAGGGCGGGCCAGGTCGCCCCCCCACATCCGCCTACCATTATCGTCCCCCTCCCCTCCTGTTTTCACAGGGGGGAGGGGGCGATGCTCAATGCTTGAGCATATAAGGTGTGGACTCAAGCCTATTAATCCAAAAAGATGATGAGAGTTCCCATCTTAACAACAGCAGGGGCAGTTCGGCAGTCCTTGGAGTCTGACAGTGAAGGCAGTCCTTCTAAGAAAGGCAAAAAAAAAAACGACAACATTCAGGGATGAAGCATCTGTTAAAACCATTCCTACTTTCTCCTGTGAGCCAGATGGCTAGAAGTAGTAATAGTAAAAACAGGAGAAACACAAAAAAGGGGGAAAGAGGAAAAAAAACAAAAACAAGGATGCGAGTGCATCATGTGGTGTAAAGTCTAATAGAACAGAACTTCAATCGATCATGGAGGGCCTTTCTGTGATGATCTTCGGGTCTTGGACTTGTTCCAAAGTGGTGCTTGTGGACTATTCAGCGGTGGACGTTTTATCCCGCAGAGGAAGTGGTGGTCTCCATATCCGTCTCCTGTGATATTAGCTTGAGGTGGAGGAGCAATTTCTCACCCGCGGAAAAGTTGGAGAAGGCATGATTCTGACCTTTGTAGGTGAATTTAACTGCAAAGGGAAAGGCCCATTTAGATTTAACTTCCTTCTGAGTCAGAGCCGTTAACAGCAGTTTGACATTTCTTCTCCGTTAAATGGTTGAGGGGGAAAGGTCGGCAAATATTTGTACGGGATGTCCCTGGCAGGTCACTTGGGACATCGTGCGTGCTTATTTTATCACTGCCTCCTTGACAGCATGGTAGTGTGGTTTTGCAATAATGTCCCTGGGGGAGCCATCTTTTCTCAAAGGGCCCAATGCTCTATGGGCCCTGTCCAGTTCCAAGCGGGGGATGGGGATATTAGGGATCAGGGAACGCATCAGGTCCTGTGTGGCTGTCTCTACATCCAATATCGATTCAGGCAGACCCCTGATCCGAAAATTGTATCTCCTGGACCTGTTCTTGAGGTCATCTATGCGTGAATTGGCTGTGTCCAGCTGATCGTGGAGGGTTTGGATGAGATCTGAGTTCTGATATGTAACTGCTGCAGTTTGATCGAGTTTACATTCAATATTATCCATTCTGGATCCAATGTTTTGCAGATCTGCCTTAAAGTGGTGGGACACCCTGAAAATAAAAACTTGGGAGAAAGTTAGTACCAGAAATGGCTGTTGCTAGGCAGATCGTCCTAATCTGCCTCCTCCAGCGCCGCGGTGATCTTCTCTTCTTCCGTCTTCAGGTGAATGGGGCGCGGTGTGTTGTGGGAACTGTGTCCCACAACACACCGCGTTCCCCATTCACAAATACGACTCGCGCATGCGCAGTTGGCCGCGCGCCGAGTCGGGCATGCGCAGTAGGCCGCGCGCCGACTCGCGCATGCGCAGTAGGCCACGCGCCGACTCGCGCATGCGCAGTAGGAAACGAGAAGCCGTTTCCCTTACTCAGAATGGCGACGCTGGATCCGGATAGCCGAGGGACATCTCGGCCTCCACCAACGACATTGCGGGCGCCCTGGGAGGGTAAGTGTACTTTTTAAAGTCAGCAGCGACTTTTTTTTTAGCTGCTGACTTTTTAAAAAAAAATTTTTTTTAGGTGAAACCCCGCTTTAATTTCTCCGGTTATTTTAGCTGCTGTGGTGGCAAGGCCCTTTTCCAGGAGGGCGGACAGTCTGCGCCTGTGGCTGAGGAGACGCTGCCGCCGCAGCGGCCATCTTGGTACACCCAGGCGGGGTGGAGATTAGAAATTCCAGTCCCAAATTGCGCCTGGCGCCAGAGCGGTCCATATGGCGGTAGTCACTGATGTTGTGGGATGTCGAATCCCGTTTCCCCGAGGCTCAGGAGTGCTGTGTGCCGGTGCGGTCTGGGGTGGCACGGCGCTCCGAGTCAAGCGGCCATCTCGGAACTCTCGCGCATGCGCACTCCAAGGATGCATTTTTAATGGATTGAACCCATTGTGACACAATTTGCCAAATCACGCCGCCGCTTACATTCTATACATGTTTTTATGCTGCTGATGTTATTTCGATCATTACTTTGTGGTTTTATGTGGCTCATTGGAGTAATAAATACTACAATATATCAAGTATTCTCTGGGCTCCATGGGGTGAGCTGTTTTTGCACAGTTCTCTCTTGGATTAAAGTGTCCTTTGTTGGAGTTTGTGGGGATAGCATCAGGTTGCCAGGGTGGACTGCTGATATTATATGCTGAGATTTATTAGACATCTGGTGAGGGCATAAAAGGTGGAGGATAAACAACACGCTCTTAATTTCTAGCACATTGGAGCATTTCTTATTCTGATAGTCACTACGTTTACACTACTGATTGTCTGGATCAGACTTTCTCAACCTTTTCAACACAGAGAAACCCTTGAAAAAACCTTTCGGTATCAGGGAACCCTTGTTAAAAATGGCTATATCTACAACTCATGATACACTGGTGTAATGGTCAGTGGAAGAGTGCTCCTTACATCTATGGTCTTGGGGAAGAATTTCCCCCCTACAGATAGCTAAAAAGATCATTGGTGTCACTGGGAACTTATCTGAGAGGGAAATTTTGGTCATTGCTCAAGGAACCCCTAGCAATTGGAGGAACCCTTGTTGAGAAACCCTGGTCTGGGGTGGGCTGCTCCTCCCTAGATTTTAGTTCCGCCCCCCAAAGCCAGGGAATATCCCGTGTGTTCATTGTTTCCACCCGCCACTGTCAGTGCTACAGCGCTAGCTACATCCATTTGTAAACACAAAGAGAACTGTGGATGGTAACTAGGACTACCCAGCATCCTATGAACCAACCCACTTGCTTGCTCCACCCGCCAGCATTCAGAGGACGATGAAACCTGCTCCCCTGAACCTGCTGCCAGTGCCCCGCTTCTCAGCTGCAGCCTGAACGATGATGAAAAGAGGTGGACATGGATACAAAGAGTAAGGGTAACTCTTCAACCCTGATTCAGTATTGGAGGGGTGGTTCTGGAGACCCTAATTTAAAAAAGGATAGAAATTATGGAGACCTTGATGTTAAGAGGGGTGACTTTGGGGACCCTGATGTAGGGGGGCTCTGGGAACCCTGGTGTAAGGAGTGGGCTCTGGGAACCCTGACGCAAGGAGGGGGCTTTGGAAACAAATTCCTTGTAATAGGAATAAAAGTGATCTAAAATTGTTATTTTTTATTTAAAGTGTCAAACTAAAAATTTTTAAGTAAAATTAACAATAAAAAACAAAAAAACAAATTTAAAGTGCCCCTGTCCCTGTGTGCTCGCACGCAGAAGTGAAACGCATACGCCAATCTTGCCCACATATGAAAACGGTGTTCAAACCACACATGTAAGGTGTCGCCGCGAACCGTAGAGCGAGAGCAATAATTCTAGCCCTAGACCTCCTTTGTAACTCAAAACATGTAACCAGTAAAACATTTTAAAACGTCGCCTATGGGGATTTTTAAGTACCGAAGTTTGGCGCCATTCCACAAGCGTGTGCAATTTTGAAGCGTGACATGTTCGGTATCTATTTACTCGGCGTAATTTCATCTTTCACATTATGCAAAAATATAAAAAATTGGGTTGACTACTGTTTTAATTTTTTTTATTTAACCCCTTCCTGCCGAGCGTTCGCAGATATGCGGCCTTTCCAGGGATAACAACTGCTGCCGCTAAAAGCCGCTCAAGTGCTATCTAGGAGGAGTGTAAGGGGATGCGCCCCCCCTCTACCGACCTTCTACCACTCTGACTGGCCTCCCGTCCCACCGGGAGACTCGATCCTCGATCCGCCACTTCCAGGAGCTAGAAACAGACTGGCAAGAAGCTGGAAATGGTTTCCTTCCAGTCTCCTGAATGTGAACACGGAAGCAATGTCATTGTTTTCGCCGATCTGAATACTTTCAAGTGCAAAGGAGGGGCTGGAGGTCTTTTAGACCTCCGATCCCTCCATAAAGAGTACCTGTGACCACCTATTACTGTCACAAGGGATGTTTACATTCCTTGTGACAGCAACAAAAGTGAACAATTTAATAATATAAAAATAAATAAGAAAAAAAATAACACGCATTCGGAAGTCGCACCCGCATATATAAACGGTGTTCAAATCACACGTGAGGTATTGCCCCGATCGTCAGAGTGAGAGCAATAATTCTAGCACTAGACCTCCTCTGTAACTCTAACCTGGTAACCGTAAAAAAAAAATTAGGTACCATACCATTCCACGAGTGCGTGCAATTAAGTGTGACATGTTTGGTATCCATTTACTCAGCCTAACATCTTTCACATTATACAAAAGAATTGGGCTAACTTTACTGTTATGGTTTTTTTTAATTCTTGAAAGTGTCCCTTTTCCCAAAAAGTTGAGTTTAAAACACTGCTGCACAAATACCGTGTGACATAAAATATTGCAACAATCACCCTTTTATTCTCTAGATTCTCTGCTAAAATTATATGTATACAACTTGTAAACACCAAAATGTCAAAAATAGGCTTCGTCGTGAAAGGGTTAAAGCATGAGACTGTTTTTTTTTTCCAAACAAAACGCGTTTGAAAATTGCTGCACAAATACCGTCCAAGATAAAAAGTTGCAATGACCACCATTGTATTCTCTGGGGTCTCTGCTAAAAAAATATATATCATCTTTGGGGGTTCTATGTAATTTTCTAGCAAAGAAATTATGATTGTTACATGTAGGAGAGCAATGTCAGAATTGGTCTGGGTTGCAAGTGGTTAAGGGAGCGACTTTGGGGACCCTGATGTAAGGAAGGGGACCCTGGGGCGTGTCCAAGATGGCGAAGGGAGCAGACGCGTGTTAGCTGAGTTTCTGGCTCCGAATTACCATTCTGCCGAGATCCGGGTACAGGAGACCCACACCGCAGGAATACCTCACCGAAGTTGCAGCGGGAGAAGGGGGCGATGCCCGGAGGGAAACGATATGGCCAGAAAAAGACCATTGCGGCGCCTGCGTGTACTCATCCCGTGATGCGGCCTAAATCCCACGCGGCTCGCCAGATGCAGACCCAGACAGACTCCCAGCCTGACGGAGCCATACAGACTGGCACCGCGGCCTTTGACGCCCTAATGCTGGCAACAACAACATGCCAGGCCACGCTGACATCCAAAATTGACCATGTCCAGATTGAAACCGCTCTCATCCGGAGAGATATGGACAAATTTTGTGACCGGGTGGCGGAGGTAGAGAGGCGGGTCTCAGAGACGGAGGATGTCCAGCGGGACCACCATGTGGACATCCAAGCCTCAAAAACGAGGGTAAAAACCCTAGAAACAAGAGCAGAAGATGCCGAGAACCGTAACAGGCGTAACAACCTGCGGGTTCTCGGCCTTCCAGAGGGGGCGGAGGGCAACAATCCGGTGGATTTCATGGAGAAACTCTTGCCGTCTCTGCTTCCTGAAGCTAGATTCTCCCCACACTTCTCCATTGAGAGAGCCCGCCCAATTCCGGCGACCAAAGGTCCCCAGGGAGCCCCGCCACGCATTTTTCTATTCAAATTACTTCATTATCGTGACCGTAACACGGTCCTCCGCGCGGCATGGCAGCAAGGGGAAATTAAGTTTGAGAACACCAAACTCCTTATATTCCCGGACTATTCGGTGGAAACAACGCCAACGGAAATCTTTCAATCAAGTCAGAGGCCTGCTGCGCCAGAAGGGAGTGAAGTATAGTATGCTTTTTCTGCCCGGCTGGAGAGAGAATACAATTCTTTACCTCACCCAGGGAAGCGGCAGCATGGGTCGAGACTCTTCCCCGCTAACTTCAACCAGGTTTGCGGACATCCCCAGGCCGAAACCCATGGCTAGTTTGTACTGTGGATACCCTTTCTATGCCCCTGGACAGTAACACTGCTGACTTGTGTAGGAAATCTGCTGGCCTAAACACTGAAGGAGGTTAAGGCCCCCCAATCTAATTGTTCTGCTCCCCTGCCTGCTGGGCCTACTCCTATGTGAATTCGGTTATCCCCACTGATCCCATGATGGAGTGAGACTCGTGACATTTTGGCCCCAGGATCCCAGGACAGTCGTGACTGCTGTTTATTTGTATCGTGTGGGGGTGGAGGCCCGTGTGGATGTATGGCCTTGTTGATTGGAGACCTTGTCCAGTTTTCGGTTTCGTTATGGGCGGTTGAACTCCCAGCTTGCATCACCGGGATAGGTGAACCGGAGAGGGGAACTATCCTGATCCTTCACGATGCCTGACCCACTGCACCAGATTGTGAATCACCTTCAGCAGAGTCATCCTTGAGACTGCACTTATCTCTGGGGGTTAACCCTCCCTGGGAAGTGGTACACCTGGGGGGGGCAACGGTTGTGGATGGAAGACTCTCCTGGAGTGGCCTGCATCCCTTTGTGCCCACTTGACTGTCTCTAAATGTAACTTGAAGAGAACTTCACTTGGCGATACCACAAGCACAAAGAATCCAGCTTTGCCAGTATAGGGTTTTCAGGGTATTTCAGGGTCTGGGGAGATGATGCTCCTATGAGAGATCCCAAATGTTCAGAAGTATGTGCCCCCGGGGACCCGGGTGATCTGTACCAAAGTATCCTTCTGACCTGCGGAGCAAACACCTTGCCTCTCAGCTCAGCTTGCAGTTGGAGGTTGATACCTCTTGCACATTGCCCCCAAGTTAGGCTGCAAGCCGACATGTTTTTGGGAATGGAAGCCCTCCTCCGAGTTAGGGGGGTGGGGTGGGGTTTTTCAAGTTGGCGTACGGTTGCAGGCCCTGAGTTTTCATTTAAGTTCTTTCTATGGTATCTGACAGTACTGCTAATTAATAATATGGTTGATATTGCATGCTTGCTAATGGTTCCTGGGTACCCCACTGGATTCGGAGGCCTGGATGGGGGAAGCCTGACCCCCATTTTTTATCCTGTAACATCTCTTGGTAGCATTAATGTCCTCTCTTAGGATACTCTCCTGGAACACGAGAGGTCTCAACTCACCAGTTAAAAGATCCCTCGTCTTTCAATTTGTTAAATCCTACCATCCTCATATATGCGTGTTTCAGGAGACTCATCTAGTAGGGAAAAAAACCTTTAGCCTAAAAAAGCCATGGGTGGGACACCATTACCATTCGACCCATTCTACTTTTTCAAGAGGTGTTAGCATTTTAATATTGAAATCACTCCCCTTCAGGCTTCTCGATCTGGCTCTGGATCCGGAGGGCAGGTATGTGGTAATACATGCATTGATATATAACATGGCATGGGTAATAGTAGGTCTGTACCTACCACCCCCGGCCTCTCTCCAGGTATTGAACCTAATAACTGCCAAAATAGCCGAATTCTCCACTGAGAATGTGATTGTGTTAGGTGACTTTAATTTAGTTCCTGATGCAGGGATAGATAGACTCCATACTACGGGCACAACGCATCAGGGACTGGCGGACTGGGTGGATACCTATGGCCTCATTGATATATGGAGATGGAAGCATCCCCAAGCAAGGGCGTATACCCTAGAGTGCGGGACATCGAGATCCTTCCCCGGGGGGTCTCGGACCACGCCCCGCTTCTCCTGAACCTTGGAGGTCTCGGTTGCCCGGTTAGACAGGCTCTGGCGGCTGTCTATATATTAGGTGTCGGATGAGGGGGTGGAACCGAGATATAGGCAGGAATTGGAATCCTACTGGAGGGTGAATGCGGGCACGGCCTCGGCAATCCCTATCAAGGGAGGTCCTTCTGCTGCGGACAGCTCTAACGCAGAAGAGGCTCCTACATCAAACACAAAGGATATTTAAGCAGGGGGAGAAGACTGGCCATTTGCTGGCCTGGCTCTCCAAGGAGCAATTTGTGGGTATGACTATAAGTCAGATCCAACCCCCTGACGGCCCTGCTTTATCCACTCCAGAGGAGATTAACTCTGAATTTGCCTCCTTTTACCAGAACTTATATTGCTCTCCGGTGGACTATGAAGCCCAGGAACTGGCGGCCTACCTCGATGCTATAGATGTCCCAACCCTCACCCCTTGCCATGCTAATAAACTAGATGCCCCCATCAAGAGCGAAGAAATCCAAAAGGCATTAAAAATGGTGCAGGCAGGTAAGACACCGGGACCGGACGGTTTCCCAGTGGAATTCTATAAAATGTACGCAGAGCAATTGGCCCCCAGATTTCAATCCCTACTAGCCGAGTCCATGGAGGAAAACTGCCTCCCAGACACAATGCAAGAGGCGGTAATAGTGGTCATCCCCAAGCCAGGCAAAGACCTGACCCTATGTTCTTCATATCGCCTATTTCCCTCCTCAACATTGATACAAAAATGATATCCAAAATCCTGGCCAATAGATTAAATACGGTCATCACTGCCCTAATACATCCGGACCAGACAGGTTTTATGCCCGGGAGGGGAACGGACATAAACATCTGTAGACTACATACACATATTGCGATTACCTCGGAAGGGGGTACCGGGGTGGTGGCCTCACTCGACGCCGAGAAGGCGTTCGACTCGGTCGAGTGGGTCTACCTCTGGGCGGTCCTCCAGAGAGTCGGATTCAAGCCTAGATTTTTGGCCTGGCTCCGAATGCTGTATGATCAGCCTAGAGCCCGGGTCCGCACCAATGAGACCCTCTCGGGGGCAATTACACTGGGGAGGGGGACGAGACAGGGGTGCCCACTCTCCTCAGCTTTATTTGCATTGGCACTAGAACCCCTTGCCTCCCTCCTAAGGGAGAATGAGTCAATAGGGGGCATACAGGTGGGTACCCTGACAGAGAAGATTTCTTAATATGCGGATGATTCACTCCTCTATTTATCGGATGCCTCAAATTCCTTGACAATGTTTGATCAATTCGGACGCTTTTCAGGCTTTCGCATAAATTGGAGTAAATCAGTCCTCTTTCCATTATGCCAATCAATGCCTCGGATAGTAACAGGAACCCCGTTGAAATGGGTGGACGAATTCAGTTATCTAGGAGTGAGAATAGGGCATGAAATGGCAGGCTACCTAGATAAGAATATATACCCACTGTTATCCCAACTCCAGCAGAAATGCTCCACCTGGAAGTCCCTCCCCTTGACCCCAGTAGGAAGAGGCAATCTCTTAAAAATGATCTATCTCCCTAAGTTCCTCTATTTTTTTTTAGACAGACTCCGACCCCAATCCCCAGATCCTTTTTTCGCAGACTGGATAGTATAGTAATTTCATTCCTCTGGGCAGGGAAACCTCCAAGAGTAGCACTCAGTATACTG
The DNA here is from genome assembly GCA_028564925.1 of Lithobates sylvaticus. Taxonomy (NCBI): domain Eukaryota; kingdom Metazoa; phylum Chordata; class Amphibia; order Anura; family Ranidae; genus Lithobates; species Lithobates sylvaticus. The sequence continues at coordinate 179,389,619 of CM053031.1, read as the reverse complement.
TACCTCCCGCTGTCTGGGGGTGGATTGGCAATGCCCAATTTCCTGGTGTACTATTGGGTGGCTGTCCTGGTGACGATAAGGTGGTGGTTCTCGCAACCCAAACAGAATCCTGCTGTCACCTTGGAGGCCGCCCTCCTGGGATCATATGCGGCATTGTCCAACCTACCATACAGAGGTCCGAAAGCTAGCCCAGCAGTTACTACTCCTATGAAGACCACTCTTCAGGTTTGGCATCCTCCAGAGCGGCCATTCTAGACAAAACCAGTGTCTCCCCACACACCCCGCTTTGGGGAAATCCCAGACTTACGGTCCCGGACCCGGCTGGGTGGGCCAAAAGGGGTATCATAAGGTTGAAACATGTTATGCCACGGGGTACTATACTCACATTCTAAGAATTGCAGATATCCCACAATCTGCCGAGGGCCTTTCTTTTCAGATACTGGCAGCTCCAGCACGCCCTTATGGCCCAGTTCCCCTCTCTGATGACCCTTGTGCCTGACTCTATCGAGCGCCTCCTGATCTCGGGGATACTGGACAAACCATTGTCATCCCTGTATCTTTATCTCACAGTGGCGCAGGATGTAAAAAGCAGTAGATCCATGGCCAAGTGGAAGACAGATATCCCTTCTTTGGGGGAGGAGGATTGGGAGGAGTGTCTAACTACATATATACCATCCATGATTGCAGCTAAGGACAGATATATACAGTTAAAATTCATACATAGAGCTTATTATAGACCACAACGCTTAGTGAATATATACCCTGGCATTAGCCCTAACTGCACTCGATGCGAACTAGAAACTGGAACCTTCTTTCATATGGTCTGGTCCTGTCCCAAACTGCGCCCATTTTGGAGTTCAGTGGCAGACACTCTGGGGATGGTCTGTAGTGCAACGATACCTTTAGATCCCCAAACTTTGCTCGCGAGTCACTTGGATGATATAGACGGAGATCGGTATGTTAAGCTGTCATTATTCATTATTTTATGCCCGGAGAGAAATACTCCTTAAATGGAAGCAAAAAGAAGCCCCATCCAAAGAAGCATGGCAAAAATCAATAATGTGTTACCGCTATATCGTTTCACTTATGAGAGTAGGAATTGTCCGCAGAAATATAACAAAGTGTGGTCATGCTGGGTAGATGCATGTGGCTGATCCCCCTCCCCCCCCCCCCTCCATACTGGTCGGTTCAGTTGAGACTCCGTTTGGTGGAGCCTCTCCCTCCCAGGAAAATTCTTCCCTTGTCCGCAGGAACATGTTCTGCCCGGATGAGACCAGGGGCGACCTGTTCCCTCTCCTGCCCCTCCCCCTCCCTCTGGCCCTCCACAGGGCTGGCTGGTTGAATCCTTTAATCCCACCTGCTCAGATCTTTAGCATGACCATTCATTATTGCTGCACTTAGTTCATTAGGTTGGAACCCTGAGCTATGTATTTGTTACCTTCTGAATAAGCACCTTGTTACGAAATGAAGCCTAATAGGCATGCAAATTGTTGTTGTGTATTTGAGTACCTACTGTCAGATCCATGTTGTGTTGTACTGTCTAGTTTGTCAATAAAATAAAAATGTTTCTGTTAAAAAAAAAGGAAGGGGACCCTGATGTAGTGGGACCCTGATGTAGAGGGGGAACTCTGTTTGAGGGTGAACTCTGATGGGGATTCCTAATGTTAAAGGGGGAATCTGATGTGAACAAGGTGGGCTCGTCCTGATCCTGCATTCGATATGTTGTTTTGTACATTACTTACTCCTGACCCCTTCACCTTATACATTATGTTGTACATAGCATAGACCTGACCAAGGTGTTCATTATCCCAAAAGTTGCTGGTTTTAATTAAGTTCTTCTTTAACCACTTGCTCTACTTTGCACTTATACGCCCTTCCTGCCCAGACCAATTTTCAGTTTTCAGTGCTCTCACACTTTGAATGACACAGTTATGCAACACTGTACCCATGAAATGTGTATCCTTTTTTTCACACAAATAGAGCTTTCATTTGGTGGTATTTAATCACCACTGTGTTTTTTATTTTTTAACGCTATAAATAAAAGAATACAGAAAATTTGTAAAAATAAATTTTAATTGGGTCTTTGTGAAAGCTATGGTGTCAATCAGTGAAAATTAATCACACCTGATGTACTGATGGCTTATCCCATTTCTTGAGGCACTAACAAACCAGGACAGTGCAAATACCGACCAAATGACCCCTTTTTGGAAAGCAGACCTTCCAAGGTATTTAGTAAGAGCCATGGTGAGTTTTTTGAAGTTGTATTTTTTCCCACAATTCTTTGCAAATTTAAGATTTATTTTTTTTTCACAAAATTGTAATTTTAAACAGGTAATTTCTCTCACATGGCATATTTGCAACTACACCCCAAAACACATTTTGCTACTCCTCGAGTATAGTGATACCACGTGTGAGACTTTTTCACAGCCAAGCCACATAGAGAGGCCTAACATGCAGGGAGCACCATCAGGTGTTCTAGGGAGATAAATTACACATCTAATTTCTTGACTACCTATTACACTTTTGAAGGCCCTGGAGCACCAGGACAATAGAAACACCCACAGAATGACCCAATTTTGGAAATCAAACACACCAACACATATTGCGTGAGGCAAAATCAGTCTTTTCAGCATGTAATTTTTTTCAGAAGTTTGTGGAAAATGTGGAAAGAAAATGAAAACCCATTTTTTTTATTTATATTATTTATTTATTTATTTATTTATTTTTACACAAAGTTTTCCATTTATAAGATCTTTCTAACACATAGTATGTACCTACTAAAAATTACACTCCAAAATACATTCTGCTCCTCCTCAGTATGGCGAAACCACACATGTGAAATACTTTTTCACAGCCTGGCCACATACAGAGACATTCGGCTACTCCTCCTGAGTATGGGATAGCACATGTGGGAGACTTTTACACAGCCTGGCCACATACAGAGACCCAACGTCCAAGGAGCATCGTCAGGTGTTCTAGGGACATAAATTACACATCTAATTTCCTCACAACCTATAATTTTTGAAGGCCCTTCATATTTCTAACACATAACATGTACATACCAAGAAATGTACCCCAAAATACATTCTGCTGAGCAAAGGATAAACAAAAGATTACCTGTGGTTTTAGTAGTGCAGTTGTCCACAGAGGAAAGCATTGGTCTAGGCAACAGGCAGAGATATTGTCAGCACAGCCAAAGCATTAGTCCAGGCAGCAGGCAGAGACATGGTCAGCACAGCCAAAATATTGGTCCTGGTACACCGTTACCTGCAGACACCTATTATTGTACCTCTCTCCAGCCCTTCATAAACAAACTGCCTCTAGCTACAGCTAAATATTTCCATAGTGCAGGTAGCAGGCAGAGGTGTGGTCAGTTCATGCGGCAGGCAGGAGGCATGATGGCAGTAAGTAAGCAGCAGGCAGAAATATCAAGCTTAGGGTCTCGGTCAGGTAATACCTGGGCACAGGGGTAGAGGCTTATCCCACCCAAATGTCTTTGAAGTCACCCGACTCCAGATACTAATCTGGAAATTACAAAACCCAGAGAAAACGCCAAAATTTGTTTTCTCCATCTGGAAAAACAATTCTGGAGCCCCTCACATATGTGGGACCCCTGTGTACTAAAGTAGCAGAGCAACAGATCAGTCCAAGTGGTAGGCAGAAGCATAGTTGATAAACAGGCCAGGGTAAGCTCACGTGAAAGGCAATGGCATGGTTGTTTGAGGAGGCAGGCAAATGGTCAGCGCATATATGTTGAAAATGGGCAGATGGTCAAAAATATGGGCTTATATTTCAGGGATGTGTGAAAACGTCAGAAGCATTCTCCAATGCATAAGCTGCGTTGGGAGGGCCTCCTTTGCTACACATGTGACATCTTTCTTTGCAACTTCAGCTTGCTTCCGATGGTGGAATGCTCTCTGGGAAATGGCTCTCATAAAGTCAGCTAACAGCATTAGAGAGAAGGTTCTCTGGGGGGGGGGGGGGGGCATTTGCTGGTAGATGAGGGACATATGTCTTCTATGAATTTTAAGAAGGGGGTGGGTCTTTTTGTGGATTTGGTGTAGGTGACATGGCCAAATGAATAAGATAGATGTAATTTTTCTTAAACCAGAAATTGGACCTCCTTGTTGCCAAATAGGGCTGAAGCATTTGATTATTGAAATCCACCCCCATGTAAAAATTATAATTTTGATTGCATGCAGGCTTTTGAAAGGGACCGTGTCTTCTGGGAATCTCCACTGAGGTGTTAATATGGATGGTGGACAGAATGTATACAGCCCTCTTATCCTCCCACTTTAAGGCCAGTACTACGACTTTTTTCAGACTTGGTGAGTTCCCCCTTTTTAGCCTTGTGTTCACTAAAGATTGTGAAGATTGTGGAAAGCCCTTCCTGTTTTTTTTCTGGAGGTACCACAGGCCAGGGTTTTTGCACAGTGTAGGTGTCGGAAAAGGGGCAGCATGGTGTAAAAGTTAGCCAGGTAGATGTGATAACCTTTTTTCAGAAGTGGGAATGCCAGGTCCCATACAAATTTTTACAGGTGTGCCGATGTAGGTCGGCCACTCTGGGCTGGAGCTGGGAATCTGTTTTGCTTCGGTCGGTTTAGTAAGGTTACTTTGCGGTATAAGAAAGGAAGCTCAGACCTCTGCAGTGTATAAATGTGCTTTTACTAGACAAAAATGCTTTGCATACAAAACTATTGCAATATTAGGAATACAAGACTACTTCTTAGCAAATAAGCAGCCTATGGTCTGTAAACAGTAGAAATATGCTTAAAAGTTACTTCACTCTGGTTACTGTATGTTCATGATCTCTGTAGACAAGGATCCAGGCTTTTAAGCAGGTGTTGGACATCAGGCGAAAGAGTCTTCAGGTATAGCTTTTTCTGGCTGGTACAGACATTCCTTGGTGTTAAGTCATTGTAGAGTCCTCCTCTCAGCTTATGCCTGATGACCCTTTATTGGGAAGTTTTAGGTTCTCAAGCTTTTGTCGACTACGGTTAGGAACTTGTTTTCCATAGTTACAGAACAACAGACTGCTCTAACTGAAATGCAATAGTGGTATTTAAGCTCCCATTGTTTCCAACAGCATTTGTTTAAGTACCCCCTTAAACAAACAAGATGTCGGTCTCCTAGACAAAATTACTAAACAGATTCTTTATATTAAAGCGGTTTGGTACTCCAAAAAACTTCTTTAGCTTATTAAATACAGTTAGCAAAGCTGATGCACCAATGACCATTAAAAAAAAAAAAAAAAAAAAATTATTTAACTTACCTTACAGATTTTTCCTCTGGCTTCCGGTCTGTCCTCCCGTGGGAGTAGGCGTGTTTTCGGCTGTCCCCCGACTCCGCAATGACTTCTGGGAGCTGTTCTGCATTCCTCCCATGAAGCCACGGGGGACGCCGTCAGCACGAAATCTCGAGAGATTTCCGGCGACGCCGCGCCGTTGTGATGGCAACCAGAAATTTTACGGCGCTGCACGCTCAACGAACAGAGCATGCGCGGGATTGAGCGGTGAATGCTGGGAGCGCAGCATTCACCACATCCCGGAAGTAAATGCTTGTGGGTTTCTAATGCCCACAAGCAAGATGGGATCGTCCAGCAAGATATTTTATACTTTATCCAAACAGACAGAATCGGCGATCGGCGGGGAGAAGAACTGCAGCAGGTAAGTGACATGTTATGTATGTCTATATTTTACACTGATTGGGGAGAAAAAAATAAAACTTATTTCGGCGGAATCCCGCTTTAAGTCACATATATATATATATATAAAATAATATAATATTATATATTTGTATCAAACCCAGCACATTCCACCCTTGATGTTTCTCTCAGAAGCCACACATATAATCACTTCATTACTAATAGCTCATTCTAAACATTAATTTGTCTTGAACGCAGCCCCCTTCCATATTTCTGCAAATGAGAAGGTTTTTCAGTCTTTTGAAAAAGTTCTTTAGATAGTCCATTAGCAATAAGTCCAGGCTTGTAACACATCAAAGGCCTTGCTCTCCCACAGCTCTTGCAGTCTTCCATCATGAAGCCACTTTTCTCTGGTCTTCCTATGGATCAAATCGGAGATAGCCTGTGAAGTGGAAAACAAAAGATTATCTGTTCCTTCTAATAATACATAAACAGTAGACCCCTGCCCTTCAGCTACAAGCTCTCCTCTAACTTGCTTCTTGTCTGGATAGCTGACCAACACCTGCCTGTATCCATTTCTGACCCTCCCAAAGAACAATTGATAGGGAGGAGAGGAAAGATACTGATATTTCTCAAAATATCACTGCTGTTTATTTGGTAAGTTTGCCTATATAGAAGGTCATTAAGCCTCATATTCCACTCTTTCTGAGATGTATCCACTAACCAGTCAGAGTCCCAGCCACTGTCCTGAAGCTCATCTGCCAACGCAAATATAACTTCAAACCTTCCTGCCAGATTCCCTCTCATTCCAGATAGGCTTCTGCTTCAGATACGTCACTCTTGGTTTCTATGTCATGGGAAGCAGTAACTTGGTACCTGTTAAGCCCTGTTCTTTCAGGAACTTTATGTAAATACTGAACTCTGTACTCCAGCAGAGGAATCTGTGCCCCAGCCTCCCCCATCCTCTCATATGGTCAGGGCTGGGCTCTCAGCCCTCCCTTCTCAGTACTCAGCTGTTGGTTAATTGCCAGCACTCATTGTTCCCCAGTGGCTCACCTGGTGTTCATTTCCTGCTGGTCAGTCCAGCCTACAGCCATCCCCTTCTGGCTATTTAACTGCCTGGTTCAGTCCTTCCGCCCCTTCGCCTTGATCAAACATATCTGGAGACTTTGCTGTGTTCCTGTTGAGACTTGCCTGGCTGACGTCAGGTTCCTGATCCCGTCTGCTGCCTCCAACTGCGCTGATCTCTGGCTTCCTGATTTACTGGCTTGTTCTGACAACCCACTTTGGCTACCGTACCCTGGCTGTTTTTGTTTTTTTGTGTTTTGACTATATGTTTACTATTTGTACAATTTTTATCATTATATTAAAAGGTGCAATTGTATCTGCATTTTCTGTCTCCATTGGATTCATGATTCCTGGCACATATGGTGTGATTTTGGCTATTGGCCTAGAGTCTAACAACATGACTGCCTGTTTGAGGACCTGATCCCACCCTCTTAGTGTGTGTGTGTGGGTGTAAGCTTGCGTATCTGGTCCTTCAAAAGCCTGTTGCATCTTTCAATCAAACCAGCTACCTGTGGATGGTTTGGGATGTGGCACAACCAGTACACTCCAGAATCTTTAGCCCATTGCTGTACTGTTGATCCAAAGAAGTGTGAGCCGTTATCACATTGGACTTGTTTGGACAACCATAAGCAACAAGTTTCTAGAGCAGTTGAAGCATTGGGGCTTGATCTACAGGTTTGCAAGGATGAACAAGCAAAAGTCCTGAATAGGTGTCCACAGCAGTGTAACAATAACTCAGTCCATTGTTTCCCCGGGACAGGGGACCGATGAAGTCAATCTGCCAAATCTGCAGGCCTCTCGTCCCGCTTAATCATCCCGGTGGAGTACTTTTGCAGTGGCTATTGTCGCACTTCTCCACAAACTGTACATTTCCCTATTACAATATTTATCATGTCCATGGATATAGGCAATTCTGTCTGCTGTGCCCATTCATATGTCGCTTTCTGCCCCAAATGTCCAGATTGCTTGTGGGCCCAGTTGGCCAAGTTCATCAAGACAGGATAGATTAGCATAACTGCATTCACCTTGGAAATTTCATCTGACACTCCATTATAGTTCTCAAAGTCTGGGACCAGGGGCACATGTGCGGAAACATGCCCCACTTTTATGGTGTGGGAGCGAGCTTCTTTGCAGATGTAGTCACAGACTTCCTTGCCTCCCCACACCACATTTCCATGAATCATTCATTTATTGGACTTCCACATGGGCATCCAAGTTGTCGGTCCTTTAAAGACAGCCCAGCTGTTAGTGTAGATGGTGACATGGTAAGAAGGATCCTCCTGAAGAGTCATCACTACAGCTGTCAACTCTGCATACTGACTGCAGCCTGCAATTCCGGTCTCCTGCAGGACTGTGTCTGTATTCGGGTTGTAGGCTGCTGCCATCCATTTACGCCCAGACAAGGTGACTATTGCTGAACCATCAGTTAACCATGCTGACTCTTTCATGTCTTTTGACAGAGACTCAAAGGGCGGAGCCTCTAGAATGGGGGAGGACAGCAGCACAGGAATTTACTCTTGTGGCTGGGTGCTGGTAAAAGTAACAAGCCCAGCCAACTGTTTTGACGCGTCTCTGACATCCCCAGCTGCAATACCCCCTCTTTTTTTTGAAGGTACCACTTCCATTTCATCAGTGTCTGGTTCTGAGCTACAGTTTCCCTAGTGGTCAGTCCATTATCTCTCACCCATCCTGCTATTGGCAATGCGGTATGGATGATGACTGTGTCCTTTCCTAGAATGGTCTCTACATGTTGAAGTGCTGTGTAGGATCCAAACAGATACTTCTCTAGGGGCGTGTATCTCTTCTGTGTCCCTGTCAGTTGCTTGGACCAAAATCCAATGGGTATTGCTCTCTGTCCTTTATTTTTCATTTGGCTGCCACGGACTCCAAGATAAGGCACCATCCTGCTCCACTACATCCAGGTAAAATGGTACTCCTTGTCTGACAGGTCCCAATCCTGGATCCTGCAAAATGGCTTCTTTAGAAGCCAAGAATGTGGTTTGAGGCTCGGCATCCCATGAGAACTCTTTATAATGGTGACATTATATATAGGCCTCAAGCCAAGCTGTGGGATGAACGATCTCCAAAATCACACAACTCCAATGTGCCTCCTTTTTGGTAGTAGGGGGTGCCTGGATAGTTTGTACAACTGTCTCTGGAATTTTCTCTGTGGCCCAGTCCGCATCATTCCCAGGAATTTCACCTCTGGGGCAGGTCCTTGGACTTTGTCTCTGTTGATAGCCCACCCTCTGTTCTCCATGTGCTGTATCAGCAGGTGCAGTGCTTCAGTTACATCTTCTTTAGTCCCAGAGATCATGATGTCATCAATGTAGTGAAACACAGCGACTTTCAAATTCAGGGTACCTAAATCTCAGGCAGGCAATCAGTCAATGACATATCAGAGAATGAAGGTAGCCTTGTGGAAGAATAGTGAAAGTGTAAGGGCAGCCACCCCACACCAAACTGGTCATGACACTCTGGATCTAAAAAAAAAAAAAAAAAATCGAAAAGAAGGCAGTAGCAAGGTCTATCACAGCATGATATTCTCCTGCCTCCTTAGCAATTTTTGCTAACTTTTCTGCTTGTTTTCTTCCCATCTGTCCCTGACCTTATAAACTGTCCTGACAGGTTTTGTTTTAGTCTCTTCTAGCTCCCCCAATTGGCCTAAAAGGGTAGTGGCTTCATGAATCTTTCTGTTTAATCATAAGCCTCCCAGCAAGGACAATAAGGGAGCCCTGGGATGAAATGACGCAGACTTTATTAGCTTAGAGCGCAGAGCAGACGTAAAGGGTTTTATATCTGGACCTATCAATTCTGGAAACTTAGATAATCCAGTTATACAACCCATCTCACATAACCTGGAAATACCTTCTCCAATAGTTCTCCATGAGTGAGTATTTTCCAGATCACTAGGACTAGCGTATACTCAGACTATTCCATCTCTCACGAAGTCTAACAGTGAAAAATTCACAGGGAACGCTCTGACTTTTCGCATGGCCTGGCGCAATTGTGGATCATGGTTTAACACTCCCAAAGCCACTGATTCCTTTTCTGACAAAACACCGTCTACCCATTCATCCCACAAATGTAGGAGCCAATTCAATAGGGGTTCCTCAGACCACTGTTTGTATGCTTTTGCCAGCTCATGGAGTTCAGTTTGTGTAAACTGGGATTGCAGTTATGTACCTCCCCATCTGCCATATCCTCTCTATCATGTTGCCTTTTCCTATGCTTAGTAATGAGAGGTTTGGCACACTTTCTTTCCCACTAGCAGATCATCATCTGAAATATCAAACTATCTCCTCATCCTCAGCATCATTTGAGGAGATCAGTTTTGGGCACTTTTGGGATGCGACAATGGTACGTACCCTGGCTTTATCAACAGGTTTACAGCGCTTCCTTTTACTTAAGGCATTAATTGATCTGGTCACGAGGGCTGCACACCGATCTTGCAAATTATTAGGCCGACTAGCATTTGAACGTCCTAATTCAGTGTAGAGAGCATGAAGAAAGTACCAACCCACCGTGAACACTGTCCTCTTCTCTGCTTTACTTAATCCAACACCGTAAGGCTAAAATCTACAAAATTATCTGAGACTTTAATCACCCCAAGTCTTATTCAAGGGAGAAGCATAATTTGCAAATTCTTTAGCAAGAGACTCCCACTCATTGTCTCTGGCACAGATAGGCCAGCTGCACACCCCTTCTGGAAACCAGAAACCTATGCAACCTTGCTTTTCCTAAACAGCTTACATAGCATTTTTACCTAGCACAAGCTACACAACACACCACAGAAAACAGGTCTGCTTCAGATTTGCCCCCAATTGTTTTGCTTCGTTGGTCTATCTAGTAAGGTTACTTTGCGGTAAAAGCAAGGAAGCTAAGACCTGCAGTGTACAAATGTGCTTTTACTAAAAACAAATTTTGCATTACATACAAAACTATTACAATATTAGGAATAAAATACAAGACTGGCAGATATACCTATAACAAGCAGAATGCTACCTACTTCCTAGCAAACAAACAGCCTATGGTCTGTACACAGTAGAAATATGCTTAAAAGTTACTTAACTGTGGTTACTGTGTGTGACCCAGACTTTTGAACAGTTGCTGGAAATCAGGCGAAAGCATCTTCGGGTATAGCTTCTTATGGCTGGTACAGACATTCCTTTGCTGTTAAGGCATTATGGAGTCCTTCTTTCAGCTTATGCCTGACAACCTTTTATTGGGAAGTTTCAGGTTGTCAAGCTTTTGTCGACTACGGTTACAAACTTGTTTACCATATTCACAGAACAGACTGCTCCAACTGTCAACTGAAATGCAACAGTGGTATCCAAGTTCCCATTGTTTCCAACAGCATTTGTTTAAGTATCCCCTTAAAACAAACATGAGGTCTGTCTTCAAGACAAACTACTAAACAGATTCTTTATATTAAGTCGAATTAAAAAAAGAGAAATGATAGATAGATAAAAAGATAGGATAGATAAAAAATTGGAGTACAATCGGTGATACTTTAATATTTGCGCTAACATTCAATTTTTCCAGGACAAGCTTTTAGGGGAAGGTCACCTCTAAGGTCCAAGCAGTACTGATTCACAAAAGTTTTAGCAGAATGTTAAAAAGTTAAAACAAAAAAAAACAAATAAAATGAAAAAAGTTTGTCCTGAAAAACTGTATGTTAGTGCAAATAAAACAAAGTATCAAGGAAAGCATTACATTTTCTCTGTCGCAATTGCACTAATACGGCTACAATTATATATATATATATATATATATATATATATATATATATATATATATATATATATATATATATATATATATATATATATATATATATATATATATATATATATATATATTGTTTGATTCCTAGCTGACCAGTAAAGGGACTAATCCACACATATATTTAAAATCAGGGACATGAGGTTTAGCAAATCTTTGGAAAATTTTTTTTTATAAGTGGGAAAATTTTGTATACTTTGTCATAGTTGCCATGATCCCAGGGAGGGCACTGGGTAAAGTCACTGAAGTGAAGGAACTGCATGATTATCTCATAGCGGGACCTGGGCATGCCAGAAGAAAAAATGGACGGGGTAGGTGGACCAGTAGTCATGTCCTTCATTTTTTTTTGTAAGCCTCATGTTGAGGGTGAGGCCCATAAACAATTTGAACTCCTCCAATGTCAGACATCTCCACTCACACAGACGGGCGTAGGATGAACTGGGGTTGCTATCAATATACTGTTGGGCAAATAGATTTGTCTGGTTCACAATAAACTGTAAACTGTCAGGCAAAATAATACATTTTTAAAAATCCATTTCTCCCAAATTTTTAGTATTGGTCTGCACATCTGGCTCTACAAAGGGGGGAATGCTTGCTGAAACCAAGTTGGAAGGCAGGCACGTTGGGTTGGCAAAAGCGGCTGGGAGGTATGTATTGGCCCTGATTCTTGGCGGATGTGACACTCCAGTGCTGGTACTTGGGGGGATTTGACACTCCAGTGATGGTAGTTGGGGGATGTGATACCCAATCGCTGGTACTGGGCCTGGGCCTTTTATCCTGGGGTCTATCGCTGGCAGCTGCCTGGTTTTCAGAGCACCATATCCTTTTAGGAGGGACCCTTTCTTCCTCGGTTGCCATCTACTGTTTGACGAGTTCAAACACTGAATCGGAATCTGACTAAGAATAATCAGACATGTGATGGAAACGTTTACATTTTTAGAAATTATCCTTTGTTCTAAACTTTATGTGCATCTGCAAGACTGTGACTTGTGACAAAGTAGTAGCATTTTGTGGGTACAAGTACTGTATACAGTGACTAGGCACAGATTCTGTTCAATCATCCCCTGTAAGTCCCGCCCACTGTTAGGCATTATCTGTCCTCTGCGTCACTTACTACTGACCCCTGAACTCTGTCTCAACTACTACTAGCCCCTGTTCTCTGCCTTGATGACCCATGTACACTGCCCTACAAACTAATGGCCTCTGTACACTGCAATACAATCTGCTGACCCTATCCTCTGACTTGCTGACCTCCTATACACTGCCCTGCTGACCTCCCATCCTCTTCCCCCCCTGATATTTTTTACTGCACCCACATCAGACATGCTAAATCCAGCCCTGGTCTGGATTCTTGGGATCATGTACGGTATCTCACAAAAGTGAGTACACCCCTCACATTTTTGTAAATATTTTATTATATCTTTTCATGCGACAACACTGAAGAAATTACACTTTGCTACAATGTAAAGTAGTGAGTGTACAGCTTGCATAACAGTGTAAATTTGCTGTCCCCTCAAAATAACAACACACAGCCATTAATGTCTAAACTGCTGGCAACATAAGTGAGTACACCCCTACATGAAAATGTTCAAATTGGGCCCAAAGTGTCAATATTTTGTGTGGCCACCATTATTTTCCAGCACTCTTGGGCACAGAGTTCACCAGAGCTTCACAGGTAGCCACTGGAGTCCTCTTTCACTCCTCCATGAAGATATCATGGAGCTGGTGGATGTTAGAGACCTTGTGCTCCTCCGCCTTCCACTTGAGGATGCCCCACAGATGCTCAATAGGGTTTAGGCCTGGAGACATGCTTGGCCAGTCTATCACCTTTACCCTCATCTTCTTTAGCAAGGCAGTGGTCATCTTGGAGGTGTGTTTGGGGTCGCTATGTTGGAATACTGGCCTGTGGTCCAGTGTCCGAAGGGAGGGGATCATGCTCTGCTTCAGTATGTCACAATATATGTTGGCATTCATGGTTCCCTCAATGAACTGTAGCTCCCAGTGCCGGTGGCACTCATGCAGCCCCAGACAATGACACTCCCACCATGCTTGACTGTAGGCAAGACACACTTTTCTTTGTACTTCTCACCTGGTTGCCGCCATACACGCTTGACACCATCTGAACCACATGGTTCCAGTAATCCATGTCCTTAGTCTGCTTGTCTTCAGCAAACTGTTGGCAGGTTTTTTTGTGCATCATCTTTAAAAGAGGCTTCCTTCTGGGACGACAGCCATGCAGACCAATTTGATGCAGTATTGCAGTATCAGTATGGTCTGAACACTGGCAGGCTGACCATCCACCCCTTCAACCTCTGCAGCAATGCTGGCAGCACTCATTCGTCTATTTCCCAAAGACAACCTCTGGATATGATGCCGAGCATGTGCACTCAACTTATTTGGTCGACCATGGCGAGGCCTGTTCTGAGTGGAACCTGCCCTGTTTAACCGCTGTATGGTCTTGGCCACCATGAAGCAGCTAATTTTCAGGGTCTTGGCAATCTTCTTATACTCTAGGCCATTTTTATGTAGAGCAACCGTTTTTTTTCAGATTCTCAGAGAGTTCTTTGCCATGAGGTGCCATGTTGAAATTCCAGTGATTAGTATAATAGAGTGAGAGCACTAAACACCAAATTTAACACACCTGCTGCCCATTAACACCCGAGACCTTGTAACACAATGACACAGGGGTGGGAAAATGGCTAATTGGGCCCAATTTGGACATTTTCACTTAGGGGTGTACTCACTTTTGTTGCCAGTGGTTTAGACATTAATGGCTCTGTGTTGAGCTATTTTGAGCGGACAGCAAGTTTACACTGTTATACAAGCTGTACACTCACTACATTTCTTCAGTGTTGTCACATGAAAAGATATAATAAAATATTTACAAAAATGTGAGGGGTGCACTCACTTTTGTGAGATACTGTATATGCTGTGCAATTATTCATCAGTGATCTGGTGAGTGTATAAAGGGTGGAAGATGACTAGCACCTGCTATATCCTCATACCAGTGGATGGTCTTTATTCTGCTAATGCACTTAAGCTATATCGACTTTGTTTTTTTAACAGACTATTCACTTGATTGTATCATTCAGTACACATTATTATAGAAGTTTAACCACTTGCCGTCTGCGCTATAGCCGAATGACGGTCACAGCGGGGACCTGAATTTCCGGGAGGTCGTCATATGACGGCCTCCCCTTTGCACGCTCCCCTGTGATCACCGAGGTCACCGAGTGCTCACAGATCCGAGTAAGGGGCCGGTCCTGACTTCTTACCATGTGATCAGCTGTCAGCCAATGGCAGCTGATCACATGATGTAAACAAAAGCTCGGTAATCCTTTTTTTTTCCCCTCACGTTGATAGCGTGAGGTGAAAAAAAAGCCGATCACCGGCTTATCTGCAAGGGACATCGGTCCCGAAGAGGAAAAGGCAATTATGCCTTATCTGTGCCAACCAGTACCCCCTGCCAGTGCCACCTGCCAGTGCCCACAGTGCCACCCATCAATGCCCATGAGTGCCACCCATCAATGCCCACCAGTGGTGCCAATCAGTGCCACCTAGCAGTGCTGCCTATCAGTGTAACCAATCAGTGCCCATCACTGCCGCCTCATCAGCGTACATCAATGAAGGAGAAAAATTACCTGTTTGCAAAATTTTATAACAAAATATAAGAAAATATATATATATTTTTTTTTTAATTCGGGTCTTTTACATTTTTTTGAACAAAAAATAAAAACCGCAGAGGTGATCAAATAGCACCAAAAGCAAGCTCGATTTGTGTAATTTGGGTGCAGTGTAGCATGACCGCGCAATTGTCATTCAAAGTGCATCAGCGCTGAAAGCTAAAAATTGGTCTGGACAGGAGGGGGGTTAAGTGCCCAGTAAGCAAGTGGTTAATATAAAGTGTTCTGCACTTTAGATTTTTTTCATTTTACACATTTTGTACAGTCACCTTTGTGCCAGCTTCTTCTATCTCTGAGTGCTCACTTATATTTGTGAAATAAATCAAGGTCACTGCCAACACAGGACAGAGGTTCACTTCTGTTAACTCAAACCATGATCTAAGTGGAGAATGCAACTGCCTGTCAGTAAAATCATTTAGGGCTGGTTTATGGTTGGATAACTCTTCAGACAGCATTTGTCAGGTGATAAAGAAGTGTTATATGGCCTCCTACAACCTGTTTTAACCCCTTAAACCTTGCACTGGCACACAACACAACCGAGTGCATTACACGTGGTTGTGGGGGTGCCCCCATTAATTAATTTTTTTGGAAAATAATTTTTCTTGAAATGTTTTACTGTACAGGTACAAAACGGGGCCATTGGGGCATACCCCGCCAACAGGTGCACATAGCCATGTGCATAACAGCATACAACTCAAAGTTTGCCTTAAAACTATACATACATAACTAAAAACGAAAAAAAAAAAAAAAAAAAAACACAGCCGGTGCTCAGGTTATACATGGCAGAGTGGGGGGTTATTACCAGTAAGGACCGCCCCTAGGCGGTACTGTGCTTGTTTTGTTATTTCTGCCTAGTCCTACTCCTAAAGGTGGTGATATAACCCTAAGGTCAAGATTAGAAGTGCTGTAGCCGTCAATGAACGAAAGAGAAATATTGTTTCTTGCAAGACCTCTTCTCGTTCTTGTCCATCAGACCCAGATGCTATATGAACAAATAAGATTAAGTGTGATCACCTATCCTCTGGACTTACACCTCCACTCATCCATCTGGAGCATGGATCTCAGCCCTCAATAGGGCCAGGGAACTATAGAGGATATCTAACCAGGACAATCCACTAAGTGCCAGATTTTTTCATATTTTTTGGGGCATCCTCGGGACAAGTACGTTGCTTTGTAGAGGGGTACCATTGTATTGACTGATTGCTTCCATGATGACAGGGTAGGGGAATTGTCTGACTTCCATTTTAGTACTATGGCTTTCCTCGCATAAAATAAAAAGGATGCTTAGTAGAGTGTGTGTTGTTTTAGCTAACGCTAGTTGTTCCACCATGCCAAGGAGACAGACACTGATTGTCAGAGGAATAGGTATGGTAGTTAACCCATGAATAAATTGATTACCTCCCACCAATAATCTTGAATCTGTGGGCAATCCCAGAATATATGTAGGAAGCCTGCAGGAGTACCAGAGTATCTGCAGCAAGCAGCTGATGATGCTGGGTATATGCGATGGAGGCGTTGGGGCGTATAGTAAATTCTGTGAGGGATTTTTAATTGGATTAACTTGTCCCTAGTTGCAACCAGTGGCTGAAGTGGGTAGTCCAACGTCTTCCCAGTCTTCATCGTCCAGTTGCTACTCCTCCGCCCGCCACAACCCACACAACCCATCCAATCCAACCTGAATGAATGGCGCCCCCATTAACTTTAAAAGGAAAGTACAGCCAAAGCTTGCTTGGCTGTACTTCTCCTGTGCACCACAGGAGTGCAGTTTGTTCTGCTGAAGCCTGCTGTCGGCTGGTCCAGGCTCAGGTAAGATCCTTACAATGAAGTCAGGATCCGCCCACATGCCTGAATCAGCACCCGGCCCAGCCTTCTCGGCGAACCTGAGCCAGCCGCTCACGACCCCTCCACAGCCCAGTGTTCCAGTGAGCGCGAGAGGGGGGGGGCAGAGCAGGGAGCCAGTGACTGACAGTGAACAGCTCTCTGCTCAGGGAGCTCTAAGAACTGAGGTTGGACAGTGTGCCAACCTCCTGAAGGTGGCAGTATAACCTGGCTGTATAACAGGCCCTGTGTCCTTCAATGGAAGCAAAATATAGATTAGCCACTAAAACATGAATTGTACAGGATAAAAAAAAGATTAAAATTTAGGGAAGATTAGCTGATGAGCTGTATATCAAAATAGAGATGCCTGAAAATGTTCTGAAACTAACATTATTCTTTAAAAATCAACATAGATCTAAGTGGTAAGAGTGATATAGGAACTTTTTTACCGGCTATCAGAATCTGAAGCAATTTCTTTGCGTCCTCCAAATCTTATCTGGCACTAAAAATAAGAGAAGAGAAAAAATAAATGAATAAATAAATATTTTTTTTTTCTCAAACAATACTGTTAAAGATATTGTCTGCCCATTTCTTGGATTCTTTGACATCCAGGTAGGTTAGTTTCCAGATATGGAAAATACTGTGGATTCCGCGCTTAGGAATTAGAACTGCAGCCTCCCAAAGGGATACTACACACAAGTGTTAAAAACAAGTACACAATTTGTGCAATAGGTGTGCTTAAATCAACCTTAAAACCTCAGTAGATTGTTTAAAATATTTAGAAGACCTCTGTGCAAAACGTGCATAATAAATATATAAATACGTGCTAAAAATAAAGCAGTGTAAGATATTTCCTTCAAGGGTGTAAATATGTGCGATGCGCATAAAACACTTACAATATGTGATTTGATAATCCGTGCAAACCAAAACTTAATAAAATTGTGAACAGATTTCTAAAAAGTTTGAACTTTCTATAGTGTGCCAGTAAATAATATAAATCAATTGGTTATTAAAATTCAGAGTGTTGGGCTTAATTAATTAATTAATTGAATAATTTAAAAGCCACAAGTGTATCAATAAAAGCCAGGATATTTAATGCCGCTAATTGGAAGTCACAAATGAATCCGTGAATGTATTTGCTGCCTAATTAGAGTTACTGCAGCCGCAATATGGAACTCCTCATTAATTAGGACTGCTCGTTAATTGGATAGTTGGAACTGCTCATTGATTGGATGGTTAATCAAATGATCCAGCAATTAAACAATTAAACAAAATAGACCATTAGTATATTATTCCTTCTTGCTAAGGGTAAAGATAAGCACCGCCAATATGTTGAAACAAGTGCCGCCACTAATGTGTATATAATGAATGAAAGGAATAAGTGTCACTTTCCTTATCTTGTGCAGACACTTCTGGATGTTCTCTTCCTCTAATTCTTCGTTTCTTTCTTTTCCCGGTATGTTCACATGAGGGTACAAAAAAATACAAGACACATTGCGCAGCCCTGCTACAATAAGTGTGTAAAGAAATGTAGCAGATGCCGATCTACTCACACAGCACCCGGTGGATTAAGCGCGGTAGCCGGAAAATGTGTCAGGCACTATGTTTGGGGATTTCTGCCCTGCTCGTCCTCGTAGTCTCGGTGACGTCACTAGGCTCCTCCTCCCGACGCGTTGCATCACGAACACGTGACTTTATCAAGGGATATCCCTTGATAAAGTCACGTGTTTGTGACGCAACGCGTCGGGAGGAGGAGCCTAGTGACCACCGAGACTGGCTTTTATTGATACACTTGTGGCTTTTAAATTATTCAATTAATTAATGAATTAAGCCCAACACTCTGAATTTTAATAACCAATTGATTTATATTATTTACTGGCACACTATAGAAAGTTCAAACTTTTTAGAAATCTGTTCCCAATTTTATTAAGTTTTGGTTTGCACGGATTATCAAATCACATATTGTAAGTGTTTTATGCGCATCGCACATATTTACACCCTTGAAGGAAATATCTTACACTGCTTTATTTTTAGCACGTATTTATATATTTATTATGCACATTTTGCACAGAGGTCTTCTAAATATTTTAAACAATCTACTTAGGTTTTAAGGTTGATTTAAGCGCACCTATTGCACAAATTGTGTACTTGTTTTTAACCTATTTCACGTGTGGGAACACTACTATATGGGTTGCAGCTATATCATTTGGTTATCTTAAATATCGGTTGCATCTCTGATTTTAAATTCATAATTAGCGCTTGAGTATACATACCTAGTACACACAAGTGTGCAGTAGAGTGAATGTAATGTTAAATAAGGGATGGTGGCGCTGTTCAGGGTAAATATGGGGAGTGTCCAAAAAACAAAGTGTTAAAAAATAAATAATATTAAATATTGTGATAGATGTGTAAAAATATATAAAATGCATGTAAATGTGAATGATGAAAATGCTGTGCAAAAATATATAAAATCTTCACAGTCAATAAAATCCAGCAAAATACCGTTATCGCCTCAACAACAGCATCAGCGTTTTTTCAACGCATCATCTCGTCCACAGCAGGGAATTTTTTGGAGCACCTCAACATGTGCAATTTCAAATACTCAGCAGAGTCCCTATGCAGACTAAGAAATTTGACCGCAACTCTACCGACCGACATTCAAAAAATATTACAAAAAGAACGACTACTAAGAATCGATCCACAAGCAACGATCAAACATAAGAAGACTACAACTCAACCGCAACAGTTAGCATGCGCTTTGATTAACACCAGATCGGCAGTCAAGCACAGGCACGAAATCCATGACTTCATCACACAAAACAACATAGATTGCCTCTTCATCACGGAAAGCTGGCTAACACCCGATTGCAACACCATCCTAACAGAATTAGTGCCAGAAAACTACAGGATCCTAACCGAGCATCGGAAAGGAAAAAAAGGAGGAGGCCTAGCAGTGATCTTCAAAGCTCATCTAGCGCTCGTCAAACCTACGGTACAGAACAAAGCAACGTTTATGGAGACACTTACTCTACAGATGCAAACCACACCACAAGAAACCATCCACATGCTGCTATGCTACAGACCACCAGGACCAAAGACAAATCTACCGATACCACTCACGGAATTCATCTCGGCACACACCCTGAAAAACAACAAGATTCTGGTACTCGGAGATTTCAACCTCTGGGCGAATTCCACCGAAGACCCCATCGCCACCACCTGCATCAATCAACTGGAAGACCTAGGGCTTCAACAACTAGTAAAGGCTCCCACACATGGGTCGGGTCACATCCTGGACCTCATCTTCAAGCAAAATACGGACATCAGCATTCAAGACAACATAGCGCTACCATGGTCAGACCACCACGCTATCAAATTTGAGATCGCCACCAACATCTCCCTGCAAAAACCAAACCCAGCAGCAACAACACACTGGATTAGATCGCAGAAGAAACTACATTCGGAAATCTTCAAAACCACACTAACACACAAAATGGGTACACTAAATCAAAACCACTCAACAGAACGAATACTCAGCTTCATAAACAAGGCACTTCTACAAACAGCAGACACAGTCGCCCCGAAACATCGAGTACCCATCCGCAAGAAAAATTCTGGTTGGTTTAATGGCACGCTTACTCTACTGAAACGGGAACACAGAAGAGCAGAAAGAGCCTGGAGAAGAAACACCACAAAGGAAAATCACACAAACTACAGAATACTCACCAAGAGATATCATAAAGCAATTTTCACAGCAAAAAAAGAACATGTCTCAAACACCCTCTCAAAAGCCTTAAACCGACCACGGGAACTTTTCAAACTAGTCGCCCAGACTATGAACCCCACCTGCCTTGAGCCCCTAGGAAACGAAACTCAAGAATACTGCAACAAATTATCAGATTTTTTCATCAACAAAATAGACAACATTCAGAAAATAATTCAACAAAAAAAAACAACAACCAGCTCTACTCAACTCAACCCAGGTAAGGAATTTTACATCCACAGCGCACAAGCACCACATTTTTCACTTACCCCGATCACAACGGATGAAACCAAAAATGTCATCAAGAGCCTCCGAGACAGCACCTCGCCAAACGACATCATCCCCACAAAACTCTTGAAAGAATGCTCCGACATTCTGGCCCCCGCTATCACACACCTAGTAAATCAGTCGTTCAAAGAAGGATTGGTTCCGAATTCCCTCAAGCAAGGCATCATCAAACCATTACTAAAGAAACCCAACCTCGACCCCAAGGATCCGAACAATCGCAGACCGGTAACAAGCCTGAACACCATTTCCAAGATCATGGAGAAAGCAGTAGTACAACAGCTTCAACTTCATCTGGACACACACAAGCTCCTAGACCCACTACAATCGGGCTTCCGCCCAGGCCATGGCACAGAAACGGCACTTCTGAAAATATGGGATGACGCCCTAGAAGCAGCGGATGAGGGAGAATCGTGTCTTCTGGTATTGCTGGATCTCAGTGCGGCGTTCGACACAGTGGACCACAACATGCTTCTCAGCCGCCTCAAGGAAGTGGCAGGAGTTACAGATGGAGATCTGCCATGGTTCGCTTCCTTCTTAGGAAACCGGTCACAAACAGTGAAACTAGGAGCCTTCACTTCGGAAACTCGGGCAATCACTTATGGAGTCCCTCAAGGATCACCATTGTCACCAGTACTGTTCAACATTTACATCCGACCACTCTTCAAAATTATTAGCAAATTGGATCTGTGCTTCCACTCATACGCGGACGACACTCAACTGTACTTCCGGATCACCGGACAAAAAGACCAATACCAGGAACTAGGAAAATGTCTCACATTGATAGATGACTGGATGACCACTAGCTCCCTCAAACTAAATGGATCAAAAACAGAATTACTGCTCCTCGACGCAAACTCAAGGAAAAAGACGAAGACCCCTTGGACACCACCAACCATCTTGGGACAGACCATCCTTCCAAGCAACAAAGCCAAAAGCCTCGGAGTCATCTTTGATTCAGAGATGACAATGGAGGCACAAATAGGATCCGTAATCAGCGGATCCCACCATCTCCTTCGCATGCTACGCAGACTCATCCCCTTCATCCCGGAAAAGGAAAAAGCGGTAGTAGTAGGAACGATCATCAATTCACGGCTCGACTACGCAAACTCACTCTACATAGGATTACCGGATTACCAGATTGCGCGCCTACAAGTCGTCCAAAACACAGCAGCAAGAATAGTCACCGGAAAGAAACCCTGGGAATCCATCTCCCCATCCCTAAGGATGCTCCATTGGCTCAAGGTAAAAGACAGGATCACATTCAAGACCCTCTGCCTCACCCACAAATGTACACAAGGAAATGCGCCTCAATACCTTTGTGAGAAAATAGAAAAATACATACCGAATCGCAGACTTCGATCAACAAACCAAAATCGCCTTCTCATCCCCAAAGCCCGCTACAAATCGAAGGGAGAACGAAGATTCGCAGTACAGGGACCCCGGCTATGGAATGCTCTACCAAACAACATCCGCATGGAAGAAAACCATCAGGCCTTCAGGAAAAAACTCAAGACCCACCTCTTCTAATACATGGCATCCCAACATGAGCAGGCAAGCGCCTCGAGGCGATTCAGTTCGCAGTTGCAGCGCTATACAAATCATTCATTCATTCATTCATATATGAGATATTTAAAGTGACTCAGTGCAAGAAAATATAAATTAAAACTTATGTGGATAATGTATTCTGTGAAGAGGTACCTTCCATAATAAATTGCCAGCAATAATTATAATGTATATACCACAAGTATAAATATTTAAAGTGACTCCGTGAAGTGGTAAATAAAAATAAAATTAAATAGATGGTAGACAGTAGTAAAAATAACAATAAAAATAAGTGTTGAAAAAACAAATTCCAAGAAGATTAATTGTAGCTCAAATTGTTAAAGTGCACAATTCCGTGTGACCTTAATAATATTAATATTATGGAATATTGCTCCTGAAAATTATTATTTGTCCCAAGTGAAAAAATCAAAGTGAAGAAATAAACGGTGAAATCCTATGTAGTCCTTGAAATTCAGGAATCCTGTGACACCATATGGCTTCAAATAGGAAAACAGATGACTTTTTTCAGTGCTCCCCTCCTTCCGCAGAGTGACCCCTAATGTGAAAACACTCACAGAGTGCCTAACCCCTGCAGGGGTGATAGGCATATAATCTCCCAGATGGATAATAGGAAAACTTCTCCTTTGTAGGGGTAGATTTGAAAAGCCTCCTCTGTGGGGATGTCCGGCCTGTTCCTCTCTCCAGGAAAGAAGGGGGGGTACAGCACCAATAGCGTCCGTATGTGTATGAAAAAATATAACACTAATAGTGCGATACCGTAAAACCCATTGGGTGTTTTATTATAAGAATTTTTTTTTAAAATGTATAGTCTTGTACAGGAATTACCAAGTTAATAAGTGAAAAATAATAAAATAAAAAGTAAAAAAGCAGAGCGCGCAGCTATGGGCAATGCGATGACGGCACCGCAAAGCCCCGATCAGATAGCGTGCGTTCCATTGCCGGCTCTGAGAAACCGGAAGTCGCAAGCAGGAAGTGACGTGTACCAGGGTATCACCTTACGTACGTTTCGTCAATGGACGTCCTCGGAGGTGATAACATCTTGGTACACCTCACGTATTTTATAGACTAGAGCGGGGCTGCGGTAACCAATAGGGAAAAAGGGGAAGCGCATAACAGTGCACAAATCCCGGGGCACAAAAAAGGGGATGGGGAATGCATGCTAATTAGCGCAAATGGGAGGCATTCGGAGGTACAAGCACCTTATTAGGTGAACAACCCGTGGCGGTAACGATAACCCACCCATTGCGTCCTCTAGTACAGTGGTCAACAACCCTGTCCTCAGGGCCCACTAACAGGCCAGGTTTGCAAGATAACAGAAATACATCCCAGGTGATATCATTTGCTGCTCAGTGATTGCAGTATTCTAGTCTGCATCTCCCCAAGGTTATACATAAAACCTGGCCTGTTAGTGGGCCCTGAGGACAGAGTTGATGACCACTGCTCTAGTGGATAGGGAAACCGCAGCTCCTATAAAAAAAACATTTAAAATACATTTTCAAGACATATTGAGGGATAATAACAAGGAGAAGGGAGTGGATAATATCCAATCACGTATAATATAAATACATATACAAGTCTGGTCTAACCAAACACACACACACATATATATATATAAAATTAAAATAAAGATAAAAATAAGGTATGACCCGATAATGCATGTAAAAAGCATCCACAGTATGTGTGGAATGTTAGAAGAATAGGGTATGGAATGTATATAAGTATTAAATAAATAATTTAATACTAATAATTACTATATGTATCTATAAACTGGACAGGAGAATTGAGATGCACAATGAAATCTGACCTAAATTAAATATATGCCAGTATTATGTACATCAATATCTAAAAAAAATCTTAGCCTTTAACGGTATTCATAGAAAATCATCCATGACATATAGAATGTCATTAGGGTCTGAGAATTAAATGATATATAGATAGGGATAAATGTAGTAAATAGGTATATAAATGTATACAAAAGTAAAGTTATAATGTGTATACTATATATATGCAACATATATCAAGTGAAAAAAAGGTGTAAAAATAGATCTCATTAGTAATCTAGAAGTATGGGTACCATATACATATGAGATAAGAATAAAGTTATTAGGAGGCGTAAGGTGTATGGCTAATCTTGTTAAAAACTGGTAAAATAGAAATAGAAGTAGAAATGGAAATAAAATTTGAAATAAAATAAAATATGTGGGATCTTCGGTATCTAGGAGTGATAATGTGTAAAATAAGTATCATATGTATATACAGAATATATATATAAAAAATCATTATATTATATATATATATATATATATATATATATATATATATATATATATATATATATAATAATATATATATAAAACATCAATGATATGTGGGAGGGCATATGGAATAAAGGAAATGTGTAAACTTTAGAGTAGGATAAAGCACTCATTAAAAATTAGATAAAAAACAATTAAGGTCTATATCAAAGTTTAACCCCTTAGGCACTAAGGACCCTAGGCGATATATCCATTTGGTCTCGTTTTGGGATACCTGTATCATTTTGTTCCCTCCTCGCCAATGGCTGTTAATAATGTCTATGCCATAAAAGACCAGTCCTGACGGATCCCTTTTGTGAAATTGGTCAAAGTGCCTAGATAAATGATGCTTGGGGAAGCCCGTTTTTATATTATTAATGTGTTCTCTGATACGTACACACAGAGGTCTAGTGGTTCTGCCCACATATTGCAACCAACACGGGCATTCAATAACATACGTGACGTGGGTGCTGTTGCAAGTAACGAGTTCCCTAATCTCAAATGCTTTGCCTGATCTTGACCTAAATTTGGTCTTTCTTCTAGGTTGTTTCTTGCTCACCCGACAAGCTAGACACCTCTGACATTTATAGAACCCTTTTAGTTCCGAAAATATTTTAACAGGTTTAGGTGGGTCCATTACATTTTTCACCAATTGGTTCCTTAACATAGGTGCCCTCCTGTAAATAAATCTGGGTTTTTTAGCAAGCATGTTAGCTAGAGTACGATCTGATTTGAGTATGGGCCAGTATTTTCTAATGATGTGTTCTATAGATTTATATTGTACGTTGAATCCTGTGATAAAGGCCACATTTGTTTGTTGGTCCATGTTCTGCTTGTCTTTGGTACGTAGTAGCAAATTATGATCGTATTTTCCAATTTCCTCCCTTAGTTTCAATAGAGGTTCCAAAGAGTATCCTTTATCCACAAATTTAGTAATCAGAGTATCTGCTTGCATATGATAGTCATCCAGTCTCTGGCAGTTTCTGCGCACCCTTAGGAGTTGTCCTTTAGGGACATTTTCTTTCCATTTTGGATGGTGGCAGCTTGAGGTAGGTATGTAGCCATTACGATCAGTTTGTTTAAAAAATGTTTTTGTTAAAATAACATCTCCTTCTTTAAAAACTTGTAAATCGAGATAATCTACCTGGTTAAAATCATTTTTACCGGTAAAAGAAATTCCATATTTGTTCGTATTTAGTTCAGTTAAAAACTTCTCAAACGATTCTGGTGTGCCCTCCCATACAATAAAAATATCATCGATATATCTTCGATAAAATTTAATCTCCGGGTGACTCCTTCTGTAGATATACCGCTCATCCCACATGTCCATAAAAAAAATTAGCTACACTTGGGGCGTATTTAGCCCCCATAGCGACACCTTTGGTCTGAACAAAAAACTCCTTTCGATACCAAAAATAATTACTTTCCATGGCTAATCTTAAGGCTTCCAATACAAAGCCGATTTGTTCCTGCCGGAGGTCCGTCTTATCATGTAGAGCCTTCTCGACACCTTCCAGCCCATCTTTCTGTATAATGCTGGTATATAGAGAATTTACATTGATTGTTGCCAATATACATTTGCTGGAATTCTGAATCTGTCCGAGCTAGTTTATCAGCTGGGTACTGTCTCTTAGGTATGACTTTCCTTCTCTCACCAAGGGTTTCAGGAATTGGTCAATATATTCTCCAAGCCGTGAGAAAAGTGAATCCATTCCACTGACTATGGGCCTTCCCGGCGGTTTGTCCAATCTTTTATGTATTTTAGGTAAGTAATATATTACCGGTGTTCTGGTAGTGTCTGGTACTAGGTATCTTGCTTTTTTGTTTAGGATACCACTTTCTTTACCCTTTTTCACTAACGCTTTCAATTTTTTCACGTAATGAGGTTTCGGGTTGGATTTTAGTTTTTTGTATGTATTAGGTACCTTTGATAAATTATTCATCTCTGTTTCATAGTCCTCTTTGTTTAATATAACAAGACCTCCTCCTTTGTCAGCAGGGCGAATAACCACTTCCTTTCTTTTCCCCAGGGCCTTAATGGTTTTCCATATATTTCCGCCTTTTTTCTTAGTTTCCAATTTATTGAGATCACTTTCAACCATCCTATACATTGGTCCCCCGGTACTTTGGGGTTCATGATGGAGTTATTTTTGAGTTTAGTGTGTGTATAATTGAAAGTGTCAACTTCCCTAGCCAGATCCCTATTAAGTGCAAAGTGCTTTTTAATTTTCAATTTCCTAATGAAACGTTGTAGATCAATAAAAACTTTGAATTTGTCTATATTTTTGTCTGGTGCATATTTTAATCCCAGATCTAAAATCCGCATTTCAGCGTCTGTAAACACAACATCGCTCAAGTTAAAAATTCCTTTCCCTAATACTCCCTTCTTTTTCTTCTTCCCTCCACGTCTTCCTCTTGTCTGTTTCTTTCCACGTTTCTTTGCTCTTGCTCCCTCTCTGGATTCATCATCCATCCATTCCTCGTATTCATCTGTGGGTTCTGAGTGGGTCCTTGGTTCCTGTTCCTTCCATCTTCTCTGTTCGTATCTCCCGGAGGTCCACCTCTCCTCCAAGGAGCACCTTGATCCATTCTTTGGTTTCTCCATCCAGTAGTTCTGTAAGGAACTCGTGTGTTCCATCTCCCAGGGGGTCTCCCTCTGTCTTCCTTGAAAAAAATCATCATCATCTTCTCTATTATCTCTTCTGTTGTTAAAATTCCGATGCAGTGTTCTTTGTCCTCTCTCTAAAGGGGGAAAATCTGTTTTGTGTTGGGATATTATATCTTGGAGTGCCAGGGGAACGTCCATAATCTGGACCCCTATTACCATTCCTTTCTTTTCCATAGAAATACGATGGGGGATTGGGGGTTCTGGGTGCCCCTCTTCTTCTCCCATTGGGGACAAAGTCGAATCTGGTCTGGCGAATATTAGCTGGATTTTGGGTGGTAGTTTCAGTGGTTTCTTCTACTGGACCTTCGTCCATTGAAATCTCGTCAATGTCCACATTTAATTCTTCTACGTCTACCTGCCATTTATATACTTTCTTATTGGCGTAGTCTAATACATCTCTTTTAAACTTCTTTTGTTTTTTTGCTTGTATGTCAGCATCATATTTTTTAATAATATCCTGCAGCTCCTTATCCTTCGTTTTATATTCATTTAAGTCTATATGAGGGGATAAGAGATCTTTTATCTCCTTAATATTGCCTTCTATGCCTCGAAGTTTAAGTTGTCTCCTCTTGACAATTATCCCTAGCAACTCTTTTTCACATTTATTGAAAAAGGTGTACCACTCCCCCATGATGTCAGCATCAATTAGATTATCATTGGGGTTAAGATCCCACTTGAGCCTGCGGGGAGTCATACCTTCCCCAATGTACATCTCAAGTGTAGCTATATCCCACCATACCCTAAGTTGTTTTTCTAGGGTATGTCTCAATTGCTTGAAGAGACCATTAATGTCTTGTATATTAGTGACCTGTTCTTGATTGAAAATACCTTCTAAATCAATATTGCGATTGGTCATGTACCCAAATATATCCATAGCTGCAGAAAAGATGACACACCCGTAGGGGTAGAAAAATATGGAAAATACTGTGGATTCCGCGCTTAGGAATTAGAACTGCAGCCTCATCATAATCATATAGTAATTATTAGTATTAAATTATTTAATACTTATATACATTCCATACCCCATTCTTCTAACATTCCACACATACTGTGGATGCTTTTTACATGCATTATCAGGTCATACCTTATTTTTATATATATATATATATATATATATATATATATATATATATATATATATATATATATATATATATATGTGTGTTTGGTTAGACCCAGACTTATATATGTATTTATATTATACGTGATTGGATATTATCCACTCCCTTCTCCTTGTTATTATCCCTCAATATGTCTTGAAAATGTATTTTAAATGTTTTTAAAGGAGCAGCGGTTTCCCTATCTACTAGAGGACGCAATGGGTGGGTTATCGTTACCGCCGCGGGTTGTTTATTCACCTAATAAGGTGCTTATACCTCCGATTGCCTCCCATTTGCGCTAATTAGCATGCATTCCCCATCCCCTTTTTTGTGCCACGGGATTTGTGCACTGTTATTCGCTTCCCCTTTTTCCCTATTGGTTACCGCCGCCCTGCTCTAGTCTATAAAATACGTGAAGTGTACCAAGATGGTATTGCCTCCGAGGACGTCCATTGACCAAACGTACGTAAGGTGATACCCTGGTACACGTCACTTCCTGCTTGCGACTTCCGGTTTCTCAGAGCCGGCGAGTGGAACGCACGCTATCTGACCGGGGCTTTGCGGTGCCGTCATCGCATTGCCCATAGCTGCGCGCTCTGCTTTTTTACTTTTTATTTTATTAATTTGCACTTATTACCTTGGTAATTCCTGTACAAGACTATACATTTTAAACATTTTTTCTTATAATAAAACACCCAATGGGTTTTACGGTATCACACTATTAGTGTTATATTTTTTCATACACATACGGACGCTATTGGTGTTTCTTTCCTGGAGAGAGGAACAGGCCGGACATCCCCACAGAGGAGGCTTTTCAAATCTACCCCTACAGAGGAGAGGTTTTCCTATTATCCATCTGGGAGATTATATGCCTATCACCCCTGCAGGGGTTAGGCACTCTGGTGAGTGTTTTCACATTAGGGGTCACTCTGCGGAAGGAGGGGAGCACTGAAAAAATCACCGTTCATGAGTCATCTGTTTTCCTATTTGAAGCCATATGGTGTCACAGGATTCCTGAATTTCAAGGACTACATAGGATTTCACCGTTTATTTCTTCACTTTGATTATTTCACTTGGGACAAATAATAATTTTCAGGAGCAATATTCCATAATATTAATATTATTAAGGTCACACGGAATTGTGCACTTTAACAATTTAAACTACGATTAATCTTCTTGAAATTTGTTTTTTCAACACTTATTTTTATTGTTATTTTTACTACTGTCTACCATCTATTTAATTTTATTTTTATTTACCACTTCACGGAGTCACTTTAAATATTTATACTTGTGGTATATACATTATAATTATTGCTGGCAATTTATTATGGAAGGTACCTCTTCACAGAATCCATTATCCACATAAGTTGTAATTATATTTTTTTGCACTGAGTCACTTTAAATATCTCATATATATTTTGATGGATTTTATTGAATGTGAAGATTTTATATATTTTTGCACAGCATTTTCATCATTCACATTTATATGCATTTTATATATTTTTGCACATCTATCACAATATTTAATATTATTTATTTTATAACACTTTGTTTTTTGGACACTCCCCATATTTATCCTGAACAGCGCCACCATCCCTTATTTAACATTACATTCACTCTACTGCACACTTGTGTGTAGTATCCCTTTGGGAGGCTGCAGTTAATTCCTAAGCGCGGAATCCACAGTATTTTCCATATTTTTCTACACCTACGGGTGTGTTATCTTTTCTGCAGCTATGGATATATTTGGGTACATGACCAATCGCAATATTGATTTAGAATGTATTTTCAATCAAGAACAGGTCACTAATATACAAGACATTAATGGTCTCTACAAGAAATTGAGACATGCCTAGAAAAACAACTTAGGGTATGGTGGGATATAGCTACACTTGAGATGTACATTGGGGAAGGTATGACTCCCCGCAGGCTCAGGTGGGATCTTAACCCCAATGATAATCTAATTGATGCTGACATCATGGGGGAGTGGTACACCTTTTTCAATAAATGTGAAAAAGAGTTGCTAGGGATAATTGTCAAGAGGAGACAACTTAAACTTAGAGGCATAGAAGGCAATATTAAGGAGATAAAAGATCTCTTATCCCCTCATATAGACTTAAATGAATATAAAACGAAGGATAAGGAGCTGCAGGATATTATTAAAAAATATGATGCCGACATACAAGCAAAAAAACAAAAGAAGTTGAAAAGAGATGTATTAGACTATGCCAATAAGAAAGTTTATAAATAGCAGGTAGACGTAGAAGAATTAAATGTGGACAATGATGAGATTTCAATGGACGAAGGTCCAGTAGAAGAAACCACTGAAACTACCACCCAAAATCCAGCTAATATTCGCCAGACCAGATTCGACTTTGTCCCCAATGGGAGAAGAGGAGGAGCACCCAAGAACCCCCAATCCCCCATCAAAATTCTATGGAAGAGGAAGGAATGGTAATAGGGGTCCAGATTATGGACGTTCCCCTGGCACTCCAAGATATAATATCCCAACACAAAACAGATTTTCCCCCTTTAGATAGAGAGGACAAAGAACACTGCATCGGAATTTTAACAACAGAAGAGATAATAGAGAAGATGATGATGATTTTTTTCAAGGAAGACAGAGAGGGAGACCCCCTGGGTGATGGAACACACAAGTTCCTTACAGAACTACTGGATGGAGAAACCAAAGAATGGATCAAGGTGCTCCTTGGAGGAGAGGTGGACCTCCGGGAGATACGAACAGAGAAGATGGAAGGAACAGGAACCAAGGAACCCCTCAGAACCCACGGATGAATACGAGGAATGGATGATGAATCCAGAGAGGGAGCAAGAGCAAAGAAACGTGGAAAGAAACAGACAAGAGGAAGACGTGGAGGGAA
Source organism: Lithobates sylvaticus (assembly GCA_028564925.1). NCBI lineage: Eukaryota > Metazoa > Chordata > Amphibia > Anura > Ranidae > Lithobates > Lithobates sylvaticus. Next base: position 179,358,063 of record CM053031.1, on the reverse strand, counting down.
GAAGAAAAAGAAGAAGGGAGTATTAGGGAAAGGAATTTTTAACTTGAGCGATGTTGTGTTTACAGACGCTAAAATGCAGATTTTAGATCTGGGATTAAAATATGCACCAGACAAAAATAGACAAATTCAAAGTTTTTATTCATCTACAACGTTTTATTAGGAAATTGAAAATGAAAAAGCACTTCGCACTTAATGGGGATCTGGCTAGGGAAATGGACACTTCCAATTATAAACACACTAAACTCAAAAATAACTCCATCATGAACCCCAAAGTACCAGGGGACCAATGTATAGGAGCTTTTAAAAGGATGGTTGAAAGTGATCTCAATAAATTGGAAACTAAGAAAAAAGGCGGATATATATGGAAAACCATTAAGGCCCTGGGGAAAAGGAAGGAAGTGGTTAATCGCTCCGCTGACAAAGGAGGAGGTCTTGTTATATTAAAAAAAGAGGACTATGAAACAGAGATGGATAATTTATTAAAGGTACCTAATACATACAAAAAACTAAAATCCAACCCGAAACCTCATTACGTAAAAAAATTGAAAGCCTTAGTGAAAAAGGGTAAAGAAAGTGGTATCCTAAACAAAAAAGAAGCAAGATACCTAGCACCAGGCACTACCAGAACACTGGTAATATATTACTTACCTAAAATACATAAAAGATTGGACAAACCGCCGGGAAGGCCCATAGTCAGTGGAATGGATTCACTTTTCTCACGGCTTGGAGAATATACAGTACCCAGCTGATAAACGAGCTCGGACAGATTCAGAATTCCAGCAAATGTATATTAGCAACAATCAATGTAAATTCTCTATATACCAGCATTATACAGAAAGATGGGCTGGAAGGTGTCGAGAAGGCTCTACATGATAAGACGGACCTCCGGCAGGAACAAATCGGCTTTGTATTGGAAGCCTTAAGATTAGCGCCATGGAAAGTAATTATTTTTGGTATCGAAAGGACTTTTTTGTTCAGACCAAAAGGTGTCGCTATGGGGGCTATTTTTTTATGGACATGTGGGAGGATCGGTATATCTACAGAAGGAGTCACTTGGAGATTAAATTTTATCGAAGATATATCGATGATATTTTTATTGTATGGGAGGGCACACCAGAATCGTTTGAGAAGTTTTTAACTGAACTAAATACGAACAAATATGGAATTTCTTTTACCGGTAAAAATTATTTTAACCAGGTAGATTATCTAGATTTACAAGTTTTTAAAGAAGGAGATATTATTTTAACAAAAACATTTTTTGAACAAACTGATCGTAATGGCTACATACCTACCTCAAGCGGCCACCATCCAAAATGGAAAGAAAATATCCCTAAAAGGACAACTCCTAAGGGTGCGCAGAAACTGCCAGAGACTGGATGACTATCATATGCAAGCAGATACTCTGATTACTAAATTTGTGGATAAAGGATACTTTTTGGAACCTCTATTGAAACTAAGGGAGGAAATTGGAAAATACGATCGTAATTTGCTACTACATACCAAAGACAAAAAGAACAACATGGACCAACAAACAAATGTAGCCTTTATCACAGGATTCAACGTACAAAATAAATCTATAGAACACATCATTAGAAAATACTGGCCCGTACTCAAATCAGATCGTACTCTAGCTAACATGCTTGCTAAAAAACCCAGATTTATTTACAGGAGGGCACCTACGTTAAGGAACCAATTGGTGAAAAATGTAATAGACCCACCTAAACCTGTTAAAATATTTTCGGAACTAAAAGGGTTCTATAAATGTCAGAGGTGTCTAGCTTGTCGGGTGAGCAAGAAACAACCTAGAAGAAAGACCAAATTTAGGTCAAGATTGAAGGGATATTTAGCTTAGCTACTTCTTTGTTTTATAGTCAGTTTCCATTTTGTGTCTCTCTAACATCCATTTCACAAATAGATATGCTCAAGTCTTGCTAATCAAGTTTTGTTTTTCCATAATACTGTAATCTCCTCTTGAGTTTCGTTTCTTGTAAAGCACGTGATATTTTAGAAATAATTAGTTTCACTTTGGGCATAGCCTGTACTTATATGTCTCTGTATATGATTGGATAATTTGTCAAAGGGCGGTACTTTCTGAAAGCCCCTTTTATATTCACACCCAAGAATAAAGATTAGATTTGCTTGGAGAGAACCTTGCTGTATGTTTCATTGTCTCAAAGGGCGAATCTCACAGGCCTGTTCGGGATTGGAAAGTACACCATAGCAGAGAGAGAGAGAGAGACCCCTAAATAATCTACACATTTCCTTTCAGCTGGGGGCTCGGTCCGTGATCGATTATAATATGTCTGTCTGGTGAGTAGAATTGATATATGCATCTTCTCTCACCGTGACGCCTATTAAGAAATCGTCTCCTTTAACGGGACCTGTGATTTATGTAGAAATAGTTTTTAGACTTTGATAATAAGTCAGCAGCCCTGGGGGGGCTGAATGGGCTTTAAGAAGCCCATTAGATAAGACTGCTCTGAGAAGCAGCAGCTGTTTTGGGTGAACAGTTAACCCTAGATGGGTTTATGGGCTCTGAGAAGTCCATTTATAAGTCTGCGCAGCCTCTGTTCGGGATGAACAGTTGAGAACCTTGGGTAGGTTCCAGGACTTGAGAAGTCCGTAGGATAATGATTTATACAGTACTGTAATTATAAGAAAAAGTCTGCTAAGGTGTGCTGGACAAAACCGATCTCTTTGTTTCCCTTATCTTTCGCGTAGATGTTAAGATAATTTGTAAACTGTCTGTGTGGAATTTGTCAGCGTTGCAAGGTAAAGGCAACGCCTTCCACTGCACTGTGTTATCATATGACTTAGATTTAAGGCGACAGATGTGTCTTCCTGTGAACTCCCGGCTCCTTTTTGTGATTGATGGAAGTTTCCAATTGAAACGTAGAGTAATGCTACAGTATCCGGTGATGTATTGATGTTTATTCTTAATGATTTACATATGAATGTTTTGACTCTAGAGTGAGCGTAATAGCAATGTTAATAACACTTTCTTAAGGCAATACATAAATTGACATAGTCGGTAGTATACTCTGAGGCTAACTTTTGATAGAAACATGCTATTTGAATGATTCCTTTTGCTGCTGTGCAGGGGAAGTCAGGTGCAAAATTTGGATGTTTGGCTTTTTGTCAACATGGTTCAAGTACTAATATCTCACTGAACGTAATAGATAGTGAAGAATTGTTTGCGGCATTGGTACTACAGCAGTTGCAAGTACAGTTTGAACCTGTTGGCACTCTGCCAAAAATTTAAAATAAATTTGAAATAAATAAAAAAAATGTTTGGTTATAAATAAGAAAAGTAATAACGTACAAAGCTTGCTTGTGATCAGGGGAACCTCTGGCCATAAAGGAGTGCTTATTGGCATTTTGCCAAGAAAAAAAAAAATCAGAATGTTTACAAAGAAAAAGAAGATGCTGTGGAGATCTCCGGCTGGACCGTGGCTCCCTATAGCATCCTAGCCCGAACGTTGTCCACGATGGGTTTAGAAAAGTCATGGGATGGTGGATTTAGGGGTTAAATTAACCTTCTCCATGCCTGTATCATGCACCCCGCCTCCTCCCCCTTACATTCCACAACCAGATAAGAGCTGCACAAAAGACCTCATCACATGAGGACACAGTAAATAGCAGAGTGTGCTATTGAGTTTTAAACACCAGTGCAGACACATTATCAAAAATGATTTTTCAGGAAATCAAAGGGGTAACTTTTATAAAAGTTGAAGATTTCTTTTTATAAAGGGATCTTAAAAGGGAAATTATCCCGCCCTACATTAAAAGAGAAGGTAAGAAAAGTAAAGGAGGCAAATGGTGACTATAGGTTTGTACAAGACCTAAGGGCCATCAATAGCCTAGTGGTACCGATTGCCCCAATAGTGCCTGATGTGCCATCATTATTTACCGCCATACATTCCGATGCAGAGTATTTTACTGTGATTGATTTATTGAACGCATTTTTATTGCCGTCCCTGTGGATGAGGAGACACAGCCAATCTTTGCTTTATGTTTTTTTTTTTTTTAAACTGCCAACTAACATGGTGTAGAATGCCCCAGGGCTATATAGACTCCCTTGCAGTCTATTCCATTGTCCTCCAAACTACTATCAGAGCTTGGATACCAGGACATTGTTCATCCCTGCTGCAGTATGTGGATTAATTCCTCATCTGCAGTTGTACTCGGGTGGCGGCCCTGGAGGATGGGAGGGATCTTTTGAAATGTCTTTTTGAAAGTGGTCACAAAGTGTCAAAGAAAAAATTGCAATGGTGTCAGAAAAGGTTGAATATCTTGGTTTTGTACTCTCAAAAGGAGAAAGGAAAGTCACTCACAAAAGAGCTATGGCTCTTGTGGGTCTGCCCCGCCCACTTGCTAAGAAAGACATGTTCACCTTTCTTGGTATGATTGGTTACTGCCGCCAATGGATACCTGACTGTTCCTACTACAATCTCCTGAGACAAGCCACAGGTTTACACATGCCAGACTGTATAAAATGGTTAAATGAAATGTGCAATGCTTTTGTGTATTTGAAAAATGCTATGGTAATGGCCCCAGGGCTCGGCCTCCCTAACTAGGGAAAAAAATGTTTCATTTGTTTGCAAGGGAAAATTGTAAGGACGTTGTCAGGTGTCCTCACTCAGGAGCATGGAGGCAAGTTGCGCCCTATTTTTTTCAAAGATGGTTCCGGTGCAGGTTCAAGGCATGCCTGTATGTCTCAGAGCTTTAGCATCCTATTCGATGATGGTTGAGATGGCCACTTCTTTCACTCTGGGGCACGACACTACACACCACCCACAATGTATCAAAAATGTACACACACAGCACATGTCTGCTCAAAGGTTGAGCCGCTATGAGGTGATCTTGCTGTCCAATCCAAAATTGCACATCAAATATGCTTCTCCCACTTCAGGACCAGCACCAATCCAAATGCCCTTTTAGGATTAAAAGGAGAGCAGAATGAGGTTGTGCCACAACATGATTGCATAAACCTCATTTACCAAGACACATCACCCAGGTCTGATGCATCTTCCACAACACTGCAAAGCATACACAGGCCAACAAACAGATAGCCAAGGGAAATACTCTGGCTGATTAGCTGCTAAACAAGCTGCTACTTCACAAAATGCACAAGATCCAAATGCCCATGCTAGCACCAGAATTGTTGTTTTTTTTGATCAGGTTCTTTCAGATTTGCAGGGATGAGCAGAAGAAGCTGATCTCAGAGATTGGGACAAAAATAGGTGTGCAGAAAGATCCAAAGACTGGACTTCTCTGCAAAGAGGGGAAGCCATGTATACCAGTAGCTAGTGCATCACTTTTTATTTCCCAGTTCCATGGAATAGGTCACAGAGGCTGGAAAGCCACTTGTGAACTATTGGAGAAAGACTTTTACATTACAGAACTTTCCTGGCTGATTTTATGTAGCAAGATGCATCACATGTATCAGGAACAACCCACACAAAAGGCCAAACATGAACTCTTGATATATCCAACAACTTCTTTTACACATTTGCAGATTGACTTCACACACATACCCAAACTAGGCAAAAGACAGGAATATCTTTTGGAAATTGTGGACAAGTTCTCAAGTTGAGTTGAACTTTTTGTAACCACAAAAGAAGATGCACAAACAGTAGTGAGGATCCTCGTTCAGGAAATCATTCCTTGATGGGGATGCCCACTTCTTATAAACTCAGACAGACAATGGACCTGTATTTGTATCAAGGGTCTACCAGGACTTGGTAAAAACTCTCAAGATAGAACGGAAGTTTCACATTCCCTAACACCCTCAAAGCTCAGGGATAGTAGAAAGAATGAACAGAACAATAAAAGACAAAATAAGAAAGGCCACAGGAGGAACTTTTGCCAACTGGAAGAAGGTCCTCCCAGCAGTCCTGGCAGAAATAAGAATGACCCTTTCAAGACAACAGTGTATTCACCTTGTGATGTCTTGATGGGTCGACCTTTCCCCACCCCATGGGCCAGAGCACATTTAATGATAGAAAATGGAGATTTAGACTTATTACAGGAAGAATATGCAAGATAATTGGTTGAAACATTGTAAACAGTTGAGAGAAATGTTGCTCGCACCTCTTCTTTTTCTTCACGGGAAGCTACTCACCCCTTCAAATTGGGAGACACCGTGGTGGTCCAACAGCTGAACAGAAATAAGAAGCAAGAGTATCCCTTTGGACCTCCTACCACAGTGGTTGCAGTGACCAGAACAGCCATCCTAGTGGAAAATTGCCAGTCCTGGATCCATGCCAAACAGAGTGAAAAAGGTTGCCCAAAGCCCCAAGAGCAAGAAGAAGATCTTGGATACAGGAGGCCCTCAAGCAGAAGTCCAAGCAGACGAAGGAGTTCCTGGGAAAGCAGGTCCGGCCAGAGAAGATGACCTCGCTTATTTCACCACAGACTTCTGGCAAGGCAATCTGCCCACTGATCCTGATCTCTCTGACAGTGTTCATACCCACCTGGATCATCACTAACTGTATCTACCACCCTGAAGATTTGGGTGCAATTAAAAACTATCTGTGGGAACACAAACACACACACACACACACACAATTTACATTGACACAAGCTAGAACCAAGAGAGAGATTGGAGATAGTTTTACTGATGAGATGCTTTTGCTAAAATTTAACTATGCTTATGCTAAAAAATCAGGGTATGAAGAATGTTGGATATGCAGCATATTACATCCTAGCACTGCCCGAATTGCCCTTTTGGCTGTACCTTTAAATATTTCCTCCTTTCTCAACGAGACTCCTCCTGTATTCTTGACTAACATATCCACTCTGTACATAAACAACATTGTTACCTTTCCAATAACAGGTAGAAGTCATTCCCCTGATTGGTGTTTTAATTTAGGGAATGAGACACAGACTAACCCCTCTTTCTGCAGCAGGTCAATATTTAACATCTTCATGTGCGAATCCAGAGTATCTGCCCGTGCCTGCTCACTGTATCTGACCCAGGGTTAAACTGTACTTTCCATAACTTTTCTTTTCTCTAAAAATGTAGGTGCTATATTACACTAATTTATAATCGCAACACAGGACAAGTACACTCATGAGTTTGTCGCTAAGAGACCTTTTGCACTGGGACAAAGTATCTATGTATGTTGTAGGAAAGTGTGTTATCCCTGGGTGCCCCTCCATGTTAAGGGATGGGGTTACCTTGCATCCTTGTTATCTGTCATGGGAGTGGTAGGGGATTATAAAAGGGGACATCCCCTAGAGGCCAGCTCCAGCAGGAAGCTAGGGACATTGCTAAAACATAGAGCCCATTTGCCAATGCAGGATTTGGGCTTGAAGGTATATTTTCATGGTTAAAAGACATTGTCCTTGTTATGATATTTATCCTTGCTCTGATTCTTTACCTCTGCTTTAAGTGTTGCACTTGCATAATTGCACACCTGCAATCTCCTGATGATAAGTTTCTACCTTACATGACATACATGAAGAGTCATCAGGCAATCTATGCCACAACCCCAAAGAAGTATTAAAACACAACATATAATGTAGAGATCATTTTATATGATCTAAGAGGGGATTGAAGGGATATTAACTTAACTACTTCTTTGTTTTATAGTCAGTTTCCATTTTGTGTCTCTCTAACATCCATTTCACAAATAGATATGCTCAAGTCTTGCTAATCAAGTTTCGTTTTTCCATAATACTGTAATCTTCTCTTGAGTTTCGTTTCTTGTAAAGCACGTGATATTTTAGAAATAATTAGTTTCACTTTGGGCATAGCCTGTACTTATATGTCTCTGTATATATTGGATAATTTGTCAAAGGGCGGTACTTTCTGAAAGCCTCTTTTATATTCACACCCAAGAATAAAGATTAGATTTGCTTGGAGAGAACCTTGCTGTATTTTTCATTGTCTCAAAGGGCGAATCTCACAGGCCTGTTCGGGATTGGAAAAGTACACCATAGCAGAGAGAGAGAGACCCCTAAATAATCTACACATTTATTTCCTTTCAAAGATCAGGCAGAGAATTTGAGATTAGGGAACTCGTTACTTGCAACAGCACCCACGTCACGTATGTCATTGAATACCCGTGTCGGTTGCAATATGTGGGCAGAACCACTAGACCTCTGTGTGTACGTATCAGAGAACACATTAATAATATAAAAACGGGCTTCCCCAAGCATCATTTATCTAGGCACTTTGACCAATTTCACAAAAGGGATCCGTCAGGACTGGTCTTTTATGGCACAGACATTATTAACAGCCATTGGCGAGGAGGGAACAAAATGATACAGGTATCCCAAAACGAGACCAAATGGATATATCGCCTAGGGTCCTTAGTGCCTAAGGGGTTAAACGTTGATATAGACCTTAATTGTTTTTTATCTAATTTTTAATGAGTGTTTTATCCTACTCTAAAGTTTACACATTTCCTTTATTCCATATGTCCTCCCACATATCATTGATGTTTATATATATATATATATATATATATATATATATTTTTTTTATATGCATAGGATACTTCTTTTATACATTATCACTCCTAGATACCGAAGATCCCACATATTTTATTTTATTTCTAATTTTATTTCCATTTCTACTTCTATTTCTATTTCACCAGTTTTTAACAAGATTAGTCATACACCTTACGCCTCCTAATAACTTTATTCTTATCTCATATGTACATGGTACCCATACTTACTTCTAGATTACTAATGAGATCTATTTTTACACCTTTTTTTCACTTGATATATGTTGCATATATATAGTATACACATTATAACTTTACTTTTGTATACATTTATATACCTATTTACTACATTTATCCCTATCTATATGTCATTTAATTCTCAGACCCCAATGACATTCTATATGTCATGGATGATTTTCTATGAATACCGTTAAAGGCTAGGATTTTTTTTTAGGTATTGATGTACATAATACTGGCATATATTTAATTTAGGTCAGATTTCATTGTGCATCTCAATTCTCCTATCCAGTTTATAGATACATATAGTAATTATTAGTATTAAATTATTTATTTAATACTTATATACATTCCATACCCTATTTTTCTAACATTCCACACATACTGTGGATGCTTTTTACATGCATTATCAGGTCATACCTTATTTTTATCTTTATTTTAATATTATATTATATTATATATATAATATAATATAATATACAATATAATATAAAATTAAAATAAAGATAAAAATAAGGTATGACCTGATAATGCATGTATGTATGTATGTATGTATGTGTGTGTGTGGTTAGACCCAGAGTTCTATATGTATTTATATTATACGTGATTGGATATTATCCACTCCCTTCTCCTTGTTATTATCCCTCAATATGTCTTGAAAATGTATTTTAAAATGTTTTTATAGGAGCAGCGGTTTCCCTATCCACTAGAGGACGCAATGGGTGGGTTATCGTTACCGCCGCGGGTTGTTTATTCACCTAATAAGGTGCTTATACCTCCGATTGGCTCCCATTTGCGCTAATTAGCGTGCATTCCCCATCCCCTTTTTTGTGCCCCGGGATTTGTGCACTGTTATGCGCTTCCCCTTTTTCCCTATTGGTTACCGCAGCCCCGCTCTAGTCTATAAAATACGTGAGGTGTACCAAGATGGTATCACCTCCGAGGACGTCCATTGACGAAACGTACGTAAGGTGATACCCTGGTACACATCAAGTCACTTCCTGCTTGCGACTTCCGGTTTCTCAGAGCCGGCGAGTAGAACGCACGCTATCTGACTGGGGCTTTGCGGTGCCATCATCGCATTGCCCAAAGCTGCGCGCTCTGCTTTTTTACTTTTTAGTTTATTAATTTGCACTTATTACCTTGGTAATTCCTGTACAAGACTATACATTTTAAACATTTTTTCTTAGAATAAAACACCCAATGGGTTTTACGGTATCACACAGTGTTATATTTTTTCATACATACACATACGGACGCTATTGGTGCTGTACCCCCCCCCCCCCCCCTTCTTTCCTGGAGAGAGGAACAGGCCGGACATCCCCACAGAGGAGGCTTTTCAAATCTACCCCTACAGAGGAGAAGATTTCCTATTTTTCATCTGGGAGATTATATGCCTATCACCCCTGCCCTCTGGTGAGAGTTTTCACATTAGGGGTCACTCTGCAGAAGGAGGGGAGCACTGAAAAAATCACCGTTCATGAGTCATCTGTTTTCCTATTTGAAGCCATATGGTGTCACAGGATTCCTGAATTTCAAGGACTACATAGGATTTCACCGTTTATTTCTTCACTTAGATTTTTTCACTTGGGACAAATAATAATTTTCAGGAGCAATATTCCATAATATTAATATTATTAAGGTCACATGGAATTGTGCACTTTAACAATTTGAGCAACAATTAATCTTCTTGGAATTTGTTTTTTCAACACTTATTTTTATTGTTATTTTTACTACTGTCTACCATCTATTTAATTTTATTTTTATTTACCACTTCACGGAGTCACTTTAAATATTTAAATATTTATACTTGTGGTATATACATTATAATTATTGCTGGCAATTTATTATGGAAGGTACCTCTTCACAGAATCCATTATCCACATAAGTTTTAATTATATTTTTTTGCATTGAGTCACTTTAAATATCTCATATATATTTTGCTGGATTTTATTGAATGTGAAGTATTTATATATTTTTACACATCTATCAAAATATTTAATATTATTTATTTTTTAACACTTTGTTTTTTGGACACTCCCCATATTTACCCTGAACAGCGCCACCATCCCTTATTTAACATTACATTAGTTTCCAGATATGGGTTATGGAAATAGAACAGGGTGGTTTAAAAAATATTTACATTTATCATCATGATCATGAACCATCAACATTCGCCTTGATGTACTGCATGACAACATGGTGACATGAGGATTTTTTATTTTTTTTTGTAAATGCTCAGACTGCGTTTAGCAGACTAAGAATACACAAGTTAACATATAGTTAGAAAAGAAAGGGGGAAGGGGGTTTTGGGACTTTAAATGAGGCAATGAATGGGTAGGTTCATCTGCCTCCATCCCTATGGTTATACAACATCAATTGAAGGAATGGGTTTGGGTGAAGCACAGCTAAGAATATAAAAATGTAAAATCACATGATACGATAATGGATTTCAAAGAGATACAGTACACATTGAATAATGGAGATAACATGATAAAGATAGTAAGTAGTACCATGGCAATTTATTATGCATGATAATGACACAATTGACAACCAATCTATGGATAATAGATACATTGGTATATAGGTAGTACAAAATATTCAAATTCATGGACAAGATAATTCTGTTAATCATAGTAATAGTTGATGGTAACATTTCATATCATTCATATTGTGGAATCTCAAAATCACATGATTGTATGGTGTAGAATAAGGCTAGGCTCTACGCGTTTCGCTGAGAATATCCACTCATCAGGATTAATTACATGAGCAAAGGTCTGTTAATAAAGACAGAATGAACAAATGCTAGACACGGAGGAGAAAAAAAGAGTGAGGGTGAAAAGGGTATTAGGGATGTTATTAACAGCTGGAGTTGTCATGGAGAAACAAATATCCCACGGGAGCTGAGGCCGCACTGCCACGGCCACGCTGAGGCCCAAAGACATGACGTGAAAAACATCAGTGTTGGTATAGTTCCCTGTTAATGATTGAGAGTGTGTGCCAGTTCCAGTGAATATACTGATAGTCAGGTTGAAAGAATAAAAAAAAAAAAAATAATAATCATACAATCCTGTAACACAAATCCCAAATACACAATCCTATACCCACAGTTGATCCAGAGGAAGGCAAAAAAAAACAGCAAAGCATGATCCAATTTGCTTACAGCAGGGGGAAAAAAATCCTTCCTGAGCCCCCGAGAGGCAATTGGATATTCCCTGAATCAACTTTACCTATAAATGTTAGTACCCAGGTACATTTAGGAAATAATCCAGACTTTTTTTTAAAGCAATCTACTGAGCTGGCCAGAACCACCTCTGGAGGGAGTCTATTCCACATTTTCACAGCTATTACTGTGAAGAAACCTTTCTGTATTTGAAGATTAAATCTCTTTTCCTCTAGATTTAAAGAGCACCCCCTTGTCCTCTGTGATGACCTTCAAGTGAATAACACCACCAAGTTCACTACATGGACTCCTTATGTATTTGTACATGTTGATCATATCCCCCCTTAATCTGCTCTTCTCAAGAGAAAACATTTATTTATTCTTTCCTCATAGCTGAGCTCCACCATGCCTCTTACGAGTTTGGTTGCCCTTCTTTGCACTTTCTCCAGTTTACCGATATCCTTTTTGAGAACTGGTGTCCAAAACTGAACTGCATATTCCAAATGAGGTCTTACTAAATGGATTTGTACAGGGGCAAAATTATATATCTCTCAATATCTTTCTGGACCCTCTCTGGACCCTTCAGGTCTGGTATTGATTTTAAGGGGAACCCCGCACCAAAATTTAAGAAAAAAAAAGGCGTGGGGTCCCCCCAAAAATCCATACCAGACCCTTATCCAAGCACGCAACCTGGCAGGCCGCGGGAAAAGAGGGGGGATGAGAGAGAGCCCCCCCTCCTTAACCGTACCAGGCCACATGCCCTCAACATTGGGAGGGTGCTTTGAGGTAGCCCCTCAAAGCACCTTGCCCCCATGTTGATGGGTGAAAAGAAAGGCTTGGATAGCTCTAATTGGATTATACCTCGTCCCGGGTTGAATGGTAAGTGAGGAAGCAAAGATAGAGATATCTCTATCTTTGCTTCCTTACTTCCCATGTTGATGGGGAGAAGGGCCTCATCCCCACAACCCTTGCCCAGTGGTTGTGGGGGTCTGCGGGCGGGGGGCTTATCGGAATCTGGAAGCCCTCATTAACAAGGGGACCCCCAGATCCCACCCCCCGTGTGAATTGGTAATGGGGTACAAATGTACCCCTACCATTTCACATAAAAAAGGGACAAAAAGGTTAAAAACACAAGAGACGGTTTTTGACAAGTCCTTTATTAATTTCTTATTTTTTCATCTTCTTTCTTCTGGTCTTCCTTCGGTGTTGTTCTTGTTCCTCCATCTTCTTCTTCTCCATCTTCTTCCTCCGATCTTCTTGTCCCGCATCTTGCTCCAGGCTTCTTCTCCACTCTGTCCGCACAATCCGCCTCTGTGTGAGTCTTTAGCCGTGTGACGCTTCGATTCTTCTGACACTTCTTAAATAACGGAGGGTAACCCGGTGACCCCGCCCTCCTCTGATGCACATGGACTTCCCTATGGCTTTCCCTGTGTTGTCAGAGGGGGTCAGAGTCACCTGTTTACATAAACCGGGTGGCCCCGCCCTCCGTTATTTAAGAAGTGACAGAAGAATTGAAGCGTCACACGGCTGAAGACTCCCACAGAGGCGGATCGTGTGGACGGATCGGATAAGAAGCCTGGAGCAAGATGCAGGACGAGAAGAGCGGACGAAGAAGAAGAAGGTGGAGAAGAAGAAGAAGAAGATGGAGGAACAAGAACAACACCGAATGAAGACCAGAAGAAAGAAGATAAGAGAAGAAGAAATGAATAAAGGACTTGGGGAGAAGGGCCTCATCCCCACATCAACATGGGGACAAGGTGCTTTGAGGGGCTACCTCAAAGCACCCTCCCAATGTTGAGGGCATGTGGCCTGGTACATTTCAGGAGGGGGGGCACTCTCTCCTCCCCCCTCTTTTCCTGCGGACTGCCAGGTTACGTGCTCGGATAAGGGTCTGGTATTGATTTTTGGGGGGACCCCACGCCATTTTTTTTTTAATTTTGGTGCGGGGTTTCCCTTAAGATCCATACCAGACCTGAAAGGGTTTGGTATGGATTTTGAGGGGGACCCCTACGCCATTTTTTTTTAAATTTTGGCGCGCCGGGTGCCCCTTAATATCCATACCAGACCTGAAGGGCCTGGTATGGAATTTAGGGGGACCCCACACTTTTTTTAAATTTTGGTTCGCGATTACCTGGTGGGGAAATCCCCATGCCGTTTTTATCAATGAACTTTTATGTGTATTGCGGACCGACAATTCATTGTAGCCGCGAGTAGTTTTAAATTACTTTTTTTCTTTTAGAAATGTAATTTTTCTGTCAGAGTGTTTTAAACACCGGAAACATGCGCCCCTTTACAGGCATACTATAGACACCCCCAGGTATGAAATTTAAAGGAATATTACACTTTTATTGTTTCACTTTAAGCATTATTAAAATCACTGCTCCCAAAAAAAACGTCCGTTTTTAAAACTTTTTTTTTGCATGGATACATGTCCCCTGGGGCATGACCCAGGTCCTCAAACACTTTTTATGACAATACCATGCATATAAGCCTTTACAATTAGCACTTTTAATTTCTCCCATCGAATTTGCCGCGAACACCCAAAATTGTTCGCTGTTCGGCGAACTGGCGAACAGCCAATGTTCAACTCGAACATAAAGCTCATCCCTGTTTGGAAGCAATAAAATCCATTACCAGGTTGCCTCTCAATGCAGGCCTGCTAGTAAAGGACTGTAAAATTCCGTGTTTCCTCTCCGCATTGCAATGTTCACCCCCTTCAGAATGCTGATTGGCTTCATACTTGATAAAAATGACCACCCAGTCCCACCTTCCCAAGAGTCACCTCTGCTTGAAACTGCCCGCATGAGAAAATCCTCATGTATATGTCTGCTGTAACTGTTGTACTTGAGCAAGCAGATTCCCATGAATAAAACATAGAGGGCATGGGCTTGGGCTTTAAGCACATCACATAAACCTCTGGGGAATAGCATACAAATCTGGCCACTGTCAAAAACGACAGTAGCTTTACATTAAATTAGGCGACACGTATCACTGTATCCACAATAGGCAGTACTTCAGGCCCTGTAACACCACTGCCCCCTTGGTGAAAAAACAAGAGAGGGACACAGTCAATCTAGGCAGCAAATATAAAACTTTACAAACTGCTCTACAGATGGACCAGGTGGCTGCAGGGTCACTCACCATTCCCACCACAGGATTCATGCTTAGCAAGAGAAAAATCCAATCTTCATCCATTACAGAGGGGTCAGTCTCATAGAATCTTCAGGGACTCAATCCTCCATTAATGGGTCTGCCACCCTGGACCTATACAGAAGCCTGCAGAAAACTCCTTGTCAGTTGTTACTGCACAGGATTCCGTGTACACAAGATCTAGTGCCAACAGGTTGCATTACAGGCAAAACCCTGCATCTCTTCTTCTTCCACTGCAGCAGGGTCCATTGCCATTCTTCTGAGCGATAAGCTATAGGAATGGATCTGGGGAGCACCAAACTTCTGATCTCTACTTAAACCGTTGAGCATCTGGTAGCACTATGCAGAGAACTGCACATTAGTGACCATCTGTGTTGGCCATATATGGCTATGTTAGTATATTATAGCATAAATACAGTATATTGAATGATGCATATTGTTATCACAAATTATCATGTATTGTTTTTAGAAGCTAGTCTTCCCCTATTTGACTGGTATATGGAGCTCATGCAAAAGGAAGTAATGTTGGGGAGAGGGTAGTTGGTGGTGGTCCCACCCCCTCTCCTCCCTCTTTTCTTCGGTACCCCTGCCCCCCCCCCCTTTTTATTTTATTTATTTTCTCTCTTCATCCCTGCCCTTCCTCACTTGCCCCACACGAATGAGGAAGGCGGGATCAATACCAAAAAAATCTTGTCTGCTTTTGCTCCCACCTCCCCATGATAGATTATAATTGACCTGACCAGTAGTGCTCCTATATACCTAGTTCTTAAATGTTAGACAATTTAGGGCTACACCCTACAACAACCTTATATGAAGGATAACATAGTGGGTATAACTACCCAAATGCTACAGGGACAGGATGACTCCCTCGGATCCTAAGGTATATATAGGCTTTAAACGGAGTTCTTTTCATGTGCCATGTTTTTTTCATTTATTTTTTACATTTTTTATACAAATGCCAACATACAATATTACACAACACACCCTACACATACCAATTGTTTTACCTTAACATTTATATCTTACAATCTGCCCCCCCCCCCCCCCACACTCCCCCCATTTTTTAAGAAAGCTTTTATTTTCTCGGTTTTCTCTGTTTCCTGTTGTTCCGTCTGGTTTACTGAATAAAGGGCCTCATAATAGCTCTTGAACACTTTCGTTATCTCTTTTGTCGTATAAACCATTTCCCCGTTCTTATCTTGAATTTTTTCTATGCAATTTATGGATTGTTTTTTTTTTTTTTTTTTTTTAACATTCTCGCTAGAGGTTTACTCTTGGTTTCCCCATCAATATCTTTTTCTTTGGCAATTCTATTAAATGTCGTTTTTGTCTCCTGTTCCATAATATCCTTTAATTCGTCTCTCTTTATTACTAAGCAGTGAAACATCTCTAGATGTTGTCCTTGTTCCAATCTATGTATCTCGTCTATTAAAGTATTCATTTTTTTTATCCTCTCTTTTTTCCCCCGGTACCGATAGAGATAAGAATCCCCTTAATGTAGGCCTTATGGGCCTCCCATAGGGTAGCTTCTGAGATGTCCTTTGTATCATTAATTGAGAAATATTGTTCTATTTCTGTTTTAAAAATATCTACTACTTTCTCATCCTGTAATAGGGCCTCATTCAATCGCTGTAGGGCTGTCTATAGGTTCCAGGTATCCTCATCTTCATTGTCACTGGAGAATGGTCCGGTAGCATAGATATTTCTGTTTGTTTCAATTACACAACCCAGTAGTTTATGGTCCACAATTATGTAGCCCACCCTAAAATATGTCCGGTGCACAGGGGAGAAAAAAAAAAAAAATGTATAAACCTGTATCTTGGGGTGTTGGACCCTCCACACGTCCATCATTTGGCATTGGTGTAATTTCTGCTTTATCATTTTTAACAGGACTTTTTTTGACCCCTGAACACGGGACGTAGTATCCAGTCTAGAGTCCATACAAAAGTTCAGGTCCCCAGTCAGCATCACATCCCCCCCTCCCATCTCCCCTCTTAAATTAGCTTACTCATGACCTCTTTCAAATACTTTATGGGGTTCCTAGTGTGGCAATATTATGTTTGCCAGTGTACATGTCATTTCACCCAGTCTGCCCTTTAGGAAGAGGTATCGACCTTCGGAGCTCATCACCCTATCCTCCATTGTGAATCTCGCAGCCTTCGTGAACCCAATTGCTACCCTCTTGGACCTCTTGGTTGTTGAGTCCCCATAAAACCAGGTCGGGAAGTCTTTAGAGTATAATTTTACGTTCATTGCCTGGGACAGGTGGGTCTCCAGCAAGAACACCCCTTCAGCTCTATACTGCCTAAGTTCTTTTAAGATTTTGTGTCTCTTTGCTGGCGTGTTTAGATCATGTACGTTGTCAAGAAGTTTGTATCGGTCATCGTCTATTTAGACTCTGGGGGTATAAACCTGTATGTTTGGGCCTCTGACTACTACAAGTGTTTAATGTTCTTTTTTGCAAGATACTTCTCCCCCTCACCCCGGAACCCCTCCTTACCCAATCGCCTGCCCACCTCCCCCCACCCCCATCTTGAACACCTACCCCAACCCCCCCTTGGCCACTTACTGGCCCCAGAGCCATAGGTGTGACAATAGTCTTGTCCCACCCGTGGCTCTCCAATCTTGAGGTGTAGCTACGCCCGTGCCCCCCGTTCCAAGCCCCCCTGTTCGGGGGGTGAAGGGGTTGGCCGGGGGCACGTAGGGGGGGGACCATCCAATGCCAATTTCAGACCCCGTTTACTCTGTCACCACTCCCCTCCCCCTGCATCCCCATCCCCCCAGTCTCCTCTTTACTGCAGTTCACTGCTGCCTATTTATCGCACTATTCCATTTGTCCATCCTGGGATGGCTGAAGGCTGCATTTCTAGCTGGTTACAGAATTCTTTTTGTTCTTCCGGAAACCTTAATCTCCTTGATCTGCCACCTTTTTGGCCTATTAAGCACACTAGAAATCCCCAATTATATTTGATGCCCTGTGCACGCATTTGCTCCAATAAAGGTTTTTTGAGTCGTCGTCTAGAAAGTGTTTCTGGGGCCAAGTCAATGATGATTTGGAAGTTGGACCCTTCATATTTTATGGGTGGTCTTCCCCGCATTTTCCCCCATATTTCTGCTTTATCTTCGTAAAATTGGAATCTAACAACAACATCTCTCGGCCGGTCATCTGTTATGTGTTTTGGGCTTCTAAGCCGATGAACTCTCTCGATCTTGAGACTGTCTTCCACACCTTTATTCAGGAGGGGATTACATTTTTTATTCATGGATTTTTCTCAAGTCCTCTCCTCTTTCCTCTGGTAGCACATGGATTCTCAGATGTTGTCTTCTATTCTGGTTCTCTTTGTCTTTTAAATTCATATAAAAAAAAATTCCGCTGGTCAACCTGTATTATTTTAATCTGTTGACTTAATTTTCTCAGTTCCTGCACTTGTGTGTCCATTCTCTCTTCAGTCTCTTCTACGCACTTCCAACAGTTGGCCCAAATCGACTCTAATGCCCCATACACACGGTCGGAAAATCCGACCACAAAATCCATCGGATTTTTTCCGACGGATTTTGTCCGACACTGGTGTTGCATACACGGCCGGACAAAGTTGTCGGAAAATCCGATCATTCTGAACGTGGTGACGTTTGTTGCCTACGACGGGACTACGTAGAGGCTAGTAGCCAATAGCTTTGGTCTTGTAATGTGATCTGAGCATGCGTGGCACTTTGTCCGTCGGAATTCGCTACACACGATCGGAAAAAGTCCGATAGGACTTTGTTGTCTGAAAATTTGAGAGCAGGAGATAAAACTTTGTCCGTCGGAAAATCCGACGGAAAAAGTCAGATGGAGCCTACACACGGTCAGAATTTCCGACAACATTGTCCGATAGGACATTTTTCATCGGAAAATCCGACCGTGTGTACGGGGCATTAGTGTGGAGATTTCAAATTTTATAGCATTTTCCAATCTGGAGAACATCTCGGTCATTTCTATTCTAGTTGGAATTTGACCGTCAGTATTTCGGTCCTCCATTTTACTTGTTTCCATATCACTTTCTCTTGTGGTGCTTTTTGTGGTTTTCTTAATCCTGGGCTCTTCGGGCTTACCTCCTTGGTCATATATTGTTTAATCGTGCTGGTATTGCTTTTCCCTTTTGTTGTTTTGGGTTCGCTGCTCTTTTTCCTTTCATACGTTTTTTTTTTATTTATAGTTTTCCGCTTCCCCAGTTTTACTACCTTTTATTGCTAATGCTTGATTTGCCTTGTCGCTTTTGGCGATTAGCCCGCACCAGTCCTTAGGTCAACAATACTGCTATCTCCTTATGTAGCTGTTAAGGACCTTAAAAAATAAGGCTATTTACCCCGACAGATTCAACCTTTAATCTGAGATGGTGCATTTCGTGCTCTAACGCACATCATCAGAATTTTTTTTTCCTGGAGATGTGCGTTGGAGCACGAAATGCATAGAAATTGAGGCTGCATCTCGTCTAAATACAGAAGCTTCCCTCTTTCATTTTCCAGTGGACATGCATGTTGTGCTTCCTGCATCACCATGGATTGACGGACCGGCCCCTGCCTCATCCTACAGCTGTGCTGCTATCTATTTGTGCCTTACTTATGCATGCAAGTGCTTTTTATTACAGACAATATCATACTATATTGCCCTTCTGTGGCTCGTTCTTGGGGAGCCCAAATTCACAGATTTCTATGGAAGGAGCTGGGGTTATGCATCCTATAGTATATTAGTTTTAAGACCTGTTTTACATTTACTATTGAAGTGGATCTGTTTGATCTATGGGAACAGTCAATGAGAGTCGCATGTGGCTTGGAAAAGTTTGATATAAAGGATTCCCTTCATTATATGCCTGGTGGTTACTTTGTGGCCGGAGATATCTGGTCAGCATATTTACATGTCACTTCGGGTGAAGCACTTTTAGATTTTTAAGATTAAAGCACATTTGTATTCTAGAAGACATGAGGTTGGAGAAGCATTACATAGAAGATTATAATTATATATATATATATATATATATATATATATATATATATATATATATATATATATATATATATATATATATATATATATACACACACACACACACACACACACATATATATATACATACACACACACACACACACACACACACTGGACTGTGCTGATACTTGTTTTATGGTGTATCAATATTATTATATTCACGTTATGTTGTGTGATTCATAGCTCTTTGTGCCCATTTGTTTATTATTTCATTAATCAGGGCTAGCTTATGTGTTATCTATGGGTCACCCAGCAAGCTGGTAAACAGGCAGTCAGATCTTTTAACTGAAAAGGTCTGCTAAGAAACAGGTTTAAAACGGTCCAGATGGGCCCCTTTGCTTTCCAGCACCCCTTTGTCTGGGTTTACTGTTTATTTATGGCCATAAATGGCGGGCTTGTGTGTCAAAGTCTCCCTCTTTTCTATAAAGATTCTCCACCAGATGTTTTCATGAGACAGGTTATATACACTATGGCCCTTAAAGTGGTTGTATACCCTAAAAATTAACTTGCACCTACAGGTAAGCCTAGATTAAGGCTTACCTGTAGGTACAAGAAATATCTCCTAAACCTGCACGGTTTAGGAGATATTTGAAAAGAACGTTTTACAACGTTGTCTACGGCGCATGCGCGCCGTAGACAACGGTGCATTTACAGGGTTAATCCCCATCTTCAACTGCGGCTCACTGCAGTTGAAGTGTCCCGCGTGCATGCGCGGAGCGACGTCCTCGACGCTCTGGCCAATCACAGCGCCGCAGCGGGTATCTGTTTTGAGATGGATGCGGCCGGAGGGGGAGAAGAACACGGCGTCGGGGGCCCCGATCTAAGGTAAGTGATGCATACTGAGCTAGTATGCTAGTCATACTAGCTCATTATGACTTTGTCTTGCAGGTAGTTACCAAAAAAAAAATGTTTAAGAGGGTATACAACCGCTTTAATCCAGATATGTGCAATACGTAAGCAGTTACTCTGGACAGTTCACCCCACTTGTTTGCATCCGGCAAAAAGTGACGATACAATTTAAACTGGGGGGTTGCGGATTGCGCAAAACATTTAGAATATGTCCAGGCCTGTATATCTGCTACAGGGCAAATGTTTCTGGTTCGCCCATTTTGCAAAAAAAAACTAAAAACCTCTGGAGACCGGCTTGCAAATAGAGGAAATTTACCGTCCAACTTCTATGACCTCCATCTCTTTGAAAGAAAACAAATAAGTCCACCAGCAGATGTCTATTCTGGCCAATGTGCCCTATAGCAATTTGCAGGCTAGTTCATCTGGGAAGTGACCAGTGTAATATGGTAGGAATAATGCCAACCAAAAATGGACATGGGGGGAATCGGTGGGCCTGTATTGAGTACTGCTGGTTCGGCGGATTGCTGAGCATTCGGGGCAAAAGTAGGAAAAGTCTCCTCACAGTTGCTAGTGGCTGACAGGTAATATCGGCATGTAAGCAGTTCGGGTAGTCAGTGTAGATGAGATGCTACGAGCACAGGTATAGCTATATATGGTCTGCTGTTTCGCTCTAGCACTTTCCTCATACAGTTTTAAAACAGCTGTACCTCAGTGTCTGCTTCTGCTGCTGCCTGCTTGTCCCTCTGACTCTTCCCAGCTTCAGTGTCCGCTGCAGTAGTAGGTATAGAAATATCTGCATACCTTTCTCTCGCCGGCCAGCTCTGAAAGTACATCGGGGAAAGCCGTTGTCCCGCTTCTTAGCAGTTCCCTTAGGTTCGCCGATCTAAACATCCATCCACCGATAGATCTATGAAGGGTAACGTGGGGAGAAGCTCAGTCCTCCATCATACTGCCGCTCAGCAGTCTGTCCCTTTTCCCCACGCCAAACCAACTAGCTGTCTGCATGAGTCGGCTCCGGTTCACACAGGGTCCTCATTCACGGCGGCGTCTCTGCCTCGTACGCCGAGAGTCAGCCACAGCATTTCTTGGATCTCCCCTCTCGCTCCCCGCAGGCGCGGTCAGGCTCCTCCCTCAGCAAGAGAGCGTCACTTCCTCATCACGTCCCCCCAGGTGTGCATCATCTCATGTGCCATGTTTTGTTACGCTGTTTGTACTAATATTTTTACAAAGTTATCCATGAAAACATTTACTGTATTGTACGTGAAAACTTTAATAAAATATGTATGAAACAGGTAGTGATGTTGGCAGGAAGTAGGGGGAGGGAACAAAGGAATTGAACAGCCAAACAGAAGTAGTTTTGGGGGACAAGAAGCTGTCTGGAAGAGATGCTGGATAGAAGGAAGACAACTCCATATCTCCGGGAAGAGTGAAAGAATTTAAGTTTACCTGGGGATGACACTAAATCTACAACCCAAGTTTCCATCAAGCTCCCTCAGTTTTTAATTTTGCAGGATGTTGACCAGGAGGGTGTGACCGGGCCAAGTAAATTTTGTATGACAACCAATTTTGTTAATTTTATAAGGGACTTGTCTTCTGTATTCATCTACATTCTAGAGTTTCTATTTTAAAACTTGAAAATCACTGGATTCTTTCAATCCAACATGCCCCGTCCATATCAACACACTGTACCCTTTGAGGACATTTACCACAGTCTTCTTACACATCTGCCTCTATTACTGTCTCCTGCAAACACCATGAAAAAGATTCTTCAACTAAAAGCATATCTTACCTGCTTTACTGCATCCAATAAACGTTCCATTAGAAACTGTCTTTTTAAGTCATTGTTCTGTGGCTCTGTAAAAAAAAAAAAAAAAGTTATTTTAGTCTTTATGTGAAAATAAAAATATCTAGAGAACTACTAGCAATAAATACCACATAGAATAGGTTTATTGTAGTCTGCATAAATGATAAGTAACTAAAACCTAAGCAGTACATCATAATGCATTGCTTGTAAAAAGGTAACGGTTTTCCTCAACTACAAAAGAAGCTTACCATGGGAAAAAAAACAAACAAAAACAAACACACACAACATAATAGATTGCTCTTACAATTTAACCCTTTCACTGCCAGATCCATACGCTGGACCTAAAAAGTGCCTGCATGTGGCCAAGTCTGTACGTCGTATAGGACCTCATTTCTCCCTCTCCTATAAGCTTATGGTCACATCAATGACCACAAGCTTATATCAGAATTATTCAGCAGACTCTGCTGAACAATTATAAAACTGATGAGCGGATTAAAACCCGTTGATCAGGGTTATTAACAGGGCTGAACTGGGACAAAAAATTTGGCCCTGGACTTCATCATGACTGGCCCACTTTAATTTTGAGTGTCCCCAACAGTGTCCCCACCAGCAGCCCCCTTCACATCAGAGTTTCCCCACCAGTAGCCCCCTTCACATCAGAGTTTCCCCACCAGCAGCCCCCTTCACATCAGAGTTTCCCCACCAGCAGCCCCCTTCACAGCAGAGTTTCCCCACCAGCAGCCCCCTTCACAGCAGAGTTTCCCCATCAGCATCCCCCTTCACATCAGTGTCCCCATCAGCAGCCCCCTTCACACCAGAGTGTCCTCCCTCTCCCACGTGTACTCAGTTTTGAAAGCAGCTTCTCGTTCCTCTATCCAAGTCATATGATAAGTGACAAGTGATAAGGGGAGAGAGGAAGGAACATCTGCCGGCTGTCTGTCTGTCTGTCTGTCTGTCTGTCTATCTATCTCCCCCTGCAGGCTGGAGGGAGCAGAAAGCCTAATTGCTCTCTCCAGCAAGTGACGGCAGCTGCTCCTGCTGACAGAAGTAAAATCACAATCACTCACTGTCAGAGAGGAGCGGCTCCAGGACTGCACCTGATTGGCCCACTGAGCCATTGGCCCACCAGGAAACTTCCGCTAGTCCCGATGGCCAGTACATGCCTGGTTATTAACCTCGAATGTGAATTAAAGAAAAAAAAACCCATAGTAAGACCCCCCCAGGTCCACCCCTCACCCCTCCATAGCTTCCTCAGATTCTCCTCCCGGTCATCCCAATTCTTCTTGATTGGCCAGGAGGAGAAACCAGAAGATAATAGTGAATATTAATTTGAGATATAGCAACGGCACAAACAGAGCTGTTGCTCCCAATTTTACATCCATGTAGGTCCGCATTTATGTCCCTGAGCGCACACTGTCTGTCTGCGTTCGGGGTCATGTACCCACACCCACACCGATGGCAGATTGGGAACACCAGGTATGCCTGTGCAGCCGTTGCATCCCTGTGCGGGTAAACATGGCCTTCCATGGGTGTACACTTCAGTACGCCACATTTGAATGATGCTGTAGTATCAATTTAGCAGGAATTTTGTAAGTTGTTGTGTTTATTAATGATTTTAGTGCATTTTTTGTTAAAATAGCAATATGATGAACATTTGCGCAATAATTATTGCGGGGCCCAAAAAATCTGTAGCACTTTTTTTTCCCTTTTATTCTACAGATCATGGGCTTTCAGAAAATGTCTAGTTTAAGGGTCTTTGCAAACTCTGAAAGCTGTAAGTGAAAAATTGTAACCTCCGAATTTTTAGAATAAATCGTTTTTACTTACAGTTGTGTACCTTCAGTTTTCACCATTTCACAAAAAAATGCAATTTAAAAAAAACGTACAAATATTTGTTATTTATTAACTCAATACAATTTTAACTTTTATATTTGCTAGGAATTTAGCAGGAATGTTGTGTATTTTGCCATGTATGAATCCACTATTAATGATTTTAGTGTATTTTTAGCAAAAAAAAAAAAATTGATAAACATTTGCGCAAATACCGCAGGGCCTAAAAAAATCAGTAGCACCGTCTTTTTATTCCAGAGGTCATATGCTTTTAGAAAATATATGATTTGGGGGTCTTTTACAAACGCTGAAAGCTCCAAGTGAAAAACCTCCAGATTTTTCGAGGAATTTTTGGGTACATTCGACTTTCAGCATTTTGCAAAAAGGCGCAATTTAAAATGTACAAATATTTGTTGTTATCTATTAACTCACAGGATAAGCTTTTATATTTAGCAGGAATCTTCTAAAATGTTGTTTTTATCTGCTAATAATGGTTTTAGTGTATTTTTAGCAACAATATTGTTTTGATAAACATGTGCGCAAATACCACGGGGCCTGAGAAAATCAGTAGCACCTTTTTTTTTATTCTAGAGGTCATATGCTTTCAGAAAATATATGGTTTGGCGGGTCTTTCACAAATTTTGAAAGCTATAAAAAGGGAAAAATTAAAACCTTACGATTTTTTGAGTAATTTGTATATGTACATTTTTGCGTACGTTCGATTTTCACCATTTTGCAAAAAGGTGCAATGTAAAAATTTTCATTTTTTGTTATAAAAGCTTAACCTGTACGGAGTTAATAAATAACAAATATTTGTAATTTTTACATTGCACCTTTTTGCAAAATGGTGAAAAATCGAACGTACGCAAAAATTTAAATATCCAAATTTCTCTAAAAATCGGAAGGTTTTAATTTTTTTCTTTACAGCTTACAAAAGTTGTGAAAGACCCACCCCAAACCATATATTTTCTGAAAGCATATGACCTCTGTAATAAAAAGAAGGTGCTACTGATTTTTTAGACCCTGCGGTATTTGCACAAATGTTTATCAAACCAATATATTCGCAAAAAATACACTAAAACCATTATTAGCAGATAAAAACACAGCTTTCAGAAAATGTATGGTTTGGGGGAGGGGGGGTGGGGGTCTTTCACAACTTTTGAAAGCTGTAAGGGAAAAATTAAAACCTTCAGATTTTTACAGAAATTTGGATATTTACATTTTTGCATACGTTCGATTTTCACCATTTTGCTAAAAAGGTACAATGTAAAAATTACAAATATTTGTTATTTATTAACTCAATACAGGTTAAGCTTTTATATTTAGTAGACATTTTGGAAAATTTGCTTTGGTTATCTGCTAATCATGTTTTTTGTGGATTTTTTGTGAAAAAAATGGTTTGGTTAAACATTTGCGCAAATATCATGGGACCTTAAAAATCAGTAGAACATTCTTTTTATTCTAATGGTCATGTGCTTTCAGAAAATATATGGTTTGTGGGGTCTTTTACAAACTATGAAAGCTATAAAAAAGTGAAAAATAAAAAAGCAAAAGGAAAGAATTGCAAAAATGGTCTGGCCACCTGAGTGTAAAAATGGAGGACCTGGCAGCGAAAGGGTTGAAACAAAAGACCAAATAATTCCCTAAATAAACCCACTCAGACACAGTGCCTTGAAAAAGTATTCATACTCCTTGAAATTTTCCACATTTTGTCCTGTTACAACCAAAAACATAAAAGTATTTTATTGAGATTTTATATAATAGACCAACACAAAGTGGCACATAATTGCAAAGTGGAAGCGAAATTATAAATGGTTTTCAAATTTTTTTACAAACAAATATGTGAAAAGTGTGGCATGCATTTGTATTCAGCCCCCCTGAGTCAATACTTTGTAGAACCACCTTTTGCTGCAATTACAGCTGCAAGTCTTTTTGAGGATTCTCAATTGGATTTAGGTCTGGACTTTGACTGGGCCATTCTAACACATGAATATGCTTTGATCTAAACCATTCCATTGTAGCTCTGGCTGTATGTTTAGGGTCGTTGTTCTGCTGGAAGGTGAACCTCCACCCCAGTCTCAAGACTTTTGCAGAATCTCACAGGTTTTCTTCTAAGATTGCCCTGTATTTGGCTCCATCCATCTTCCCTTTAGCGTCCCTGTCCCTGCTAAAGAAAAGCATCCCCACAACATGATGCTGCCACCACCATGTTTCATGGTAGGGATGGTGTGTTCAGAGTGATGTGCAGTGTTAGTTTTCCACCACACACATAGCGTTTTGCTTTTAGGGCAAAAAGTTCAATTTTGGTCTCATCTGACCAGAGCACCTTCTTCCACATGTTTGCTGTGTCCCCCACATGGCTTCTTCCAAACTGCAAACAGGACTTCGTATGGCTTTTTTCAACAATGGCTTTCTTCTTGCCACTCTTTCATAAAAGGTCAAATATGTGGAGTGCACGACTAATAGTTGTGCACTCCACATATGTTGTCAGGTGGGAGACAGATTCTCCCACATGAGCGGTGGATCTCTGCAGCTCCTCCAGACTTACCATGAGCCTCTTAGCTGCTTCTCTGATTAATGCTCTCCTTGCCCGGCCTATCAGTTTAGATGGACGGCCATGTCTTGGTAGATTTGCTGTTGTGCCATACTCTTTTCATTTTTGGATAATGGATTGAACAGTGCTCTGCGAGATGTTCAACGCTTGGGATATTTATTTTATAACCTAACCCTGCTTTAAACTTCTCCACAACTTAATTCCTGACCTGTCTGGTGTGTTCGTTGGCCTTCATGATGCTGTTTGTTTACTAAGGGCTCATTCACATGGGCATTCCACCCGGTAAACTCTGCTGATCCCCACTGAGCAGGCAGATGACGGGTCAGTCTCTGTTCACTGTGCTGAGACAGACCTGTCAGGAGTACAGCTCTCCTCTATGGGGAGATCAGGTGAAAACTGACTGCCTGTCCATTTTCATTCGATCCCACCTACCAGACGGATGGAAAATAGGGTCTTTACCTGTCTGTATTTCACGGACAGAATTGGATAGCAGCGGACGTGTCACCCCCGACATCCGCTGCCCCATAGGGGTGAATGGAGTGTCCGATCAGGTCCGCCTGGAAAACTGACCGGTAGACCTGATCGGAAAGCCCATGTGAAAAGGGGCCTAAGGCTCTCTAACAAACCTCTGATGGCTTCACAGAACAGCTGTATTTATACTGAGATTAAATTACATGCAGGTGGACTCTATTTACTAATTAAGTGACTTCTGTAGGCAATTGGTTCCACTAGATTTTAGTTAGGGGTATCAGAGTAAAGAAGGCTAAATACAAATGCACACCACACTTTTCACATGTTTATTTGTAAAAAAAATAAAAAATAAAGCATTTATCATTTTCATTCCACTCCATATTATGTGTCAATTTGTGTTGGTCTATCACATAAAATACATTAACGTTTTTGGTTGCAACAAGACAAAATGTCAAGGGGTATGAATACTTTGTCAACGCACTCTACAGCCATGTACAATCTTGATGGTACCCTTGCAGCTCATTGAAACAATGCTTAATTTTTTCTGAAATTTTTCACCATTATTTAGTAATTAGTATCACAAGTTCTTAACACTTGCAATCTCAAGCTCAATCTATCCAAAACCAAGCTCATATATTCCCCCCCCCCCCTCCACATGCACAACTATCAACCCTAAAAAACTGTAACGAAAGAAAACGCCACTTAACAGGTATAAAGCTGCAGACACACCATGAGATATTAATCACAGTTAATTGGATATCTATACATAAAGTGCAGCGCTAATAGATACATAAATAAAAAGTCCTAAAGTGAAAGTGATTCAAAAGATATATAGTTCTTCAGTGAAAAGAATAAAGAAAATTCTTCCAATGTGTAAGAAGGTCTCACTGCCTAGGAACCAATAGCTGAGCAGTAAAACAACCGTCACCTCCTAAAAAGAAAACCACCAAAGAGAATCAGGTGTGCTCTTACTAGAACATGGGGACTTTCTAATAAAAGAAAGGTCAAACAAGCTGGTTGTCATTTAATTTTCCAAAACATCCACAGACATGGGAAGCACCCTATAAACTCCAGGCCATTCTCCCAAACATAAACTGTAGGCTTAAAGAAAAAAAATAAAAACAACACGTACCGAATAGTGTAAAACCCTTTTTAAAAGTTTATTAAATTCTAAAATGTCACTTACATTCGTAAAAAAAAAAAAGAAAAAAAAGACTTCTTCTGGAAAAAGTCCCTAGTGATGAAACGATAGAGCAATGTGATTGTGTCATCGCATACCAAAAGTGATGGGAAACGTCACCTTTGTTAGTCGGCAAGTTTCTTATCGATTGCACAATTCTTATTTTCAATAACGTGAGTGACATTTTAAGATTTGCTGAACTTTATAAAAGGGTTTTAGGCCTCTTTCACACGGCCGATCCGTTCAGATCCGCCTGTCAGTTTTTCAGGCAGACCTGAACGGATGCTCCATAGAGGTCTATGGAACGTCGGATGTCAGCGGTGACATGTCCGCTGACATCCGACCCGCTCTGACCCGCTCCGACCCGAATAAGTGTGACGGAGGAAAAAAGCTATTTTTCCATCCGTCATCGGATTGGATGACGACGGACACTACGGTCCGTCGTCACTCGAACTCCCATAGGGGAGAGCAGCGCTCTGACAGGTCCGTCCCTGTGCAGTGTGCAGAGACGGACCTGTCATCTTCCTGCTCAGCGGAGATCGCTCTGGCGATCTCCGCTGCGCAAGCGGATATCCACGGGGCAGATCAGCACTAATCTGCCCCATGTGAAAGAGGCCTTACATTATTTGGTCCGTATGTTTTTCTCTTTATGCCAACTGTTGATGTTTGGCGAAATAGCCTGGAGTTCATAGAGTGCCGCCCTGTCACGGCTGGGCTCAGCCCTTCCTTCTCAGAGCTGGCCGCTCAGCTGTCGGCTAATTGCCAGCTTCCATCTCTCTCCAGTTACTCAGCTGTTGATGATCCTGCTCGTCAGTCCTGCCTACTTAAGCCGTCCAGTCCAGAGGAGCTCTGCCTTTGCCTTGGTCACATCACAAGAAACTATCGCCTGCATTCCCCTTTAAAGACTGGCTTTGCTGACATCCCTTCTGGCTCCAGATCCTGCTTGCTGTGCCACTACTTTGATCACTGACTTCTGGCTTGGCTGACTATCCGGTCCGGTTACTGAACTTTGGCTATGTTTTGACTACGTATGTTCTTTTTAGTTTTATTATTAAACAAGTGTGATTTAGCTGTACTTCTGTCTCAGTCTGATTTCATGGTTTCTGACACACCAATATCTGTGCATGTTTTGGAGAACTACATGACAACCAGTATGTTTGACCTTTCTTTCATTAGAAGGTCCCGTGTTTTGGCAAGAGCACACCTGATTCTTGTAGTCTTATTCTCAGGAGGTGATGGTTGATTCTAGAGCTGCCACGACAAGTCAACGTAAATCCATTACGTCGACTACGAAAATACATTGACATGCGTGAAAGGCATTGACGCGTCACACGTTGCGAGTTGCAGGTCAATACACCCCCCACGCGGCTTTCAGCGCGGTGCTTCTCTCCCACACATGATCACCGCTGACTGTCCCCTATCCTCCTCCAGTCCCCATCCTTCCTTCTCCATGCTGCTGTTCCCTTCCATGCTGCTCTGTGTCCCCCTCTCTTCTCCGTGTCCCCCTCCATGCTGCTCCGTGTCTCCCTCTCTTCTCCGTGTCACCCTCCATGCTGCTGTCCCCCTCCATGCTGCTCCGTGTCTCCCTCTCTTCTCCGTGGGTGTCCCCTTCCATGCTGCTGTCCCCCTCTCTCTCTCCGTGTCCCCCTCCGTGCATCTGTCCCCCTCTCTTCTCCCCCTCCGTGCTGCCGTCTCCCTCGGTATCTCAGGATGGAGAGCGGAGGTAGGAGCTGGTAAACCCGGCTCCTTCTTTTTCTGAATGGACAGAGTCAATGACCACTGACTGTCCATTCACAGAACTGAAACATTGTAACCTCCTGTGATTACGATGTCTCAGTTAATAAAGAGAAGCCGCTGTCTTCTCTCCATTCATTATCAGTGCAGCGGAGCATACAGAGAAAGGGACTGGGGAATCTGTTTCCCTAGTCCCTTTCCCTGTCTCAAATGGGAGATGTCAGAGGTCTGTTAAGACCCCTGATATCTCCCCATAGCCCCCCAACAGGGCTGATAAAAAAAAATGGCAATAAATAATAAAAAAACTAATTGTAAAAAAAGAAAGCATTGTAAAAAATAAAATTATAAAACATTCATGAAATTCTGAACAGAAAAGAAAAACAGAACATAAAACAAAAAAGGTAAGATAAAAGAATATAACACATTACATTAGATATATGTATGTAGTTATATTCTTTTATCTTACCCCCCTTTTTTTTTTTTTATGTACTTCTTTTTTGTAAAGTTATCCAAAAATGTAATAAAAATAATCATTATAGTCGATGACTAATCGAAAAAATAAATCGCTAAATGAGTCGACAGACAAAATAATCGTTAGTTGCAGCTCTAGTTGATTCACTGCTATTGGTTCCAAGGCAGAAGTGAGACCTTTTTACACATTAGTGAAAATTTAATAAAGAAAATTCTTCCAAAGAACTATATACAGTATCTTTTGAACCACTTTCACTTTAGGACTTTTTCTGTATGTATCGATTAGAGCTGCAGAAGTTGGACCTTTTTACACATTGAAACAATCAACCTGTCCCCGCATGCCAAGGTGCTAGGTGAACTCTGAACTATCCTTTTGGCTCCACATCCAATCACTAGACCAAAGCTTGCTGCCTCAACCTACACAACATCTCCAAACTATCCCCCTTCCAAACCAATGACACCACAAAGCTTCTAATTTACTCCCTGGTCATCTCTTGCCTTGACTACTGCATCTCCCTCCTCACTGGATTACCTCTACATAGGCTATCCCCCCTTCAGTCCATACTGCTGCCAGACTCAGTCACCTTACCAACCGTTCAGTGTCTGCTACTCCTCTCTGCCAATCCCTCTACTGGCTTCCGCTCATCCAACTAATTCAATTCAAAATACTAACAATTTACAAAGCCATCCACAACTCAGCCACCAGCTACATCACGAACCTAGTCTCAAAATACTCAACCAAATCGTTCTCTTCATTCCTCCCAAGACCTCCTGCTATCTAGCTCCCTTGTAACTTCCTCCCATGCTCACCTCCAGGACTTTTCCTGAGCCTCTCCCCTCCCTCCCAATCTGTCCGACTGTCTCCTAATCCCTGAAAACACTTCTCTTCAGGGAAACCTATAATGCCCCTACCTAATAACTGTACTATTATTTTCTCCATCAGCTCACCCCCCACAGTTATTACCTTTTGTATCAGTTGACCGTCCCTTTTGGATTGTAAGCTCTAAACGAGCAGGGCCCTTTGATTCCTCCTGTATTGTAATTTTACTGTCTGCCCTCATGTTACGCACTATGCAAACTGTAGGCGCATTATAAATCCTGTAAAATAAATATTCAGTAGGTAAGCCTATTTAAAATTAAGAAAAGTAGTCACTCTGCAGTTAGGTATATTTATACACACTACAGTGAACATGTACCACAGAAAGAAAAGGAGGGAGTTGCCAGGAAATTGGAAAGAAAATTATAGACCAGCAACAGACAAAAAAAAAAAAAAAGAAGATTCATACTGTACTTTGCTTTTTTTTTTTTTTCTCCATCTACTCTGTAATCCTCACTGTCCGACTACTACCTATATTAAGACATGGTTTATTCATGTTGTGAGCTAGGGGGATGGCAGATAGGACGTGAGGACGTGAGAGTGCGCGGTGCCTCATAGAGGGAGGGGCCTGATCCAAGAACAGCTGATAGACGGAGCTGAGCGAGAGCACGCAGTATGAGAGGCTTCGTGATTCCTCGCTGAGGATTCCCTGCGATCGCGAGAGCCAGACCAGCGAGCCGGCGTCCCCTGTTGCTGCGTACCGCCGAGGATATTGGCGCGAAATGCAGGAGTCGCCACTCTGAAAACAACATGCGGCTGTTCCCCACTTGTCCAGATCGGTATCCGCTTCCCCGCAAACTTCTCCCCCCGCTCTTGTTCCCCCCTCAACCATACATGTTTCTGGAGGAAAGTGGAGAGAAACAAGAGATC
This sequence comes from Lithobates sylvaticus, assembly GCA_028564925.1. Taxonomy (NCBI): domain Eukaryota; kingdom Metazoa; phylum Chordata; class Amphibia; order Anura; family Ranidae; genus Lithobates; species Lithobates sylvaticus. The sequence goes on along the minus strand of CM053031.1, from coordinate 179,325,391 downwards.
CTTCCAGACCTCCAGACGTAAGAGAGCACAGCAAAAGGTAAGACCCCATCTTAAGGGGAAAATAGTTTATCAGGACGGTCTAAGTAATAGAAGATTCCATTGGAAGCGGTGAGTGTTGCTTTTTTTTTTTCCCCCTTCTACCTTAAAATCGAAGTGCACTTTGAAATACCTATGCTACAAAACAATGGTTATAACTATTATATGGATGGAATATCGGATGTAGACTGAAAGGATAGTCATAAAAGACAGAAACACTGGTTATACACCTTGAAGAGATACTCTAGATATATAATACTGCATTAGAACAGCGGGGCACCGCAAATAATGGGATATACACCGAGCGGAAGACTTCTGGTGAAATAAAAGGCAAAATACTAAGCAAAAACGCATAAGTCTTGTCAATCAGAGAACAATAAGAGCGGGGGGATATGTCATACCCGGTGGAGATCTATAACCTAAAGATAAACGGTCTAACACTGTCACTATTGCAAAACCTCTGTGCCCCCCCTGTCTCCTTCTCTCCCTCCGCTACCTCTTATCCTTGTGGTAAACTGAACCTAAAACTGACGTATATAACTATGGGATGGATGACAGTACATTAGTAGCTGAGGGTTCTTAAATAGTAAATGGGAGAATTTCCATTTAAAGGGGTATATACGTATCCATGACGTAAAAGGTAGACAGAGAGTGGAGGCCGGTTACAGCTATCAAGGACACTCATTTCTTTCCCAAAAAAAAAAAAAAAGGAAAAGATAATAAAATATCAATTCCACACTGGGTGAGAAGGGACGGAGGGGACAAGACACGCCTTAACTTAGAAACCATGGTGATATTAAAAAGGTAACTTTAAAGACGGACAAGGAAAAGAAAACTGAGATTATATTCAAGAAGATAAAAGGCAAGGAGAAAGGGGAACAGACAGTCTGGAAGAGTTGATATACAACTCCCTTCCATCCCCACCCCCACCCCCCCCCCACCCCCAGGGGATTCTTTTTTCTTTTTTTTTATCTGCTGTTAGGCGACTGACAGAGATATTTGATTCGACCCCTCCATACTTGCTTCCCTATTCGGTCTTATTCAAAGGACGCATCATTTGGTACAACACTGTTACATACCACCTGAAAAAAAAATGAGACGTGATTAAAGTATGTTACCCCTTGAGAAGGTGTAAATGCCTAGGACCATAAGTAACTTATTTTCTCTTTCAAGTCTCAGTTTTTTTTTTTCTTTTGGAAGATACCCTCTTCGTCTGCGTGTGCTATACTTGAGAGAAATTTATTAGGACAGCAAAACCGACATTCTGGGGAAACGCAAAATTACCCAAAAAAGATTTCTTAGTATGAAAGGAAAGACTACGAAAGAAGGTGAATCTAGAACACCAAAAAATAAAGCAAACACGAGTACAATCAAACAATATATGGTAAAAGGTTTGAGCCCTAAAAGCCCAGGGCTAGAAAAGCAGCAAATGATTAAACAGGGAAAAAAGAAGAAAAAAATAAAAAAAGAAAGATGACCCGGTTGAAGCCTCCGGAGGAGAAACAACCATAGAAAGCGAGTTGGACAGGAGTGTCAGCGAAGACCCAACCAACAGCGTCCAGATAGCTACAAAGCTAGAAATTTTAGAGATGTTAACAAGAATGGAGAACTCAATTAAGAAAGAAATAACAGCGCTTCGAATAGATTTAAGTCATCTGCTCACTCGTGTTGAGGAAAACGAGAACAAAATGGATAAACAGGAATTGAATGCGGTAAAAGAACAGCTTAGAGAAACAAGGATAAATCAGAGGAGAATCAGATATAAGCTTGAGGAACAGGAAAACCAAAGCAGACGCCAGAATTTTAAGGATACGTGCCCTTGCAGAGGAAAATGCAGAAGATCTTAGGAGAGCAATACAAGAGATACTTGGTCCAGTGTGGAATAAGGGTCCAGAAATAGAACTTAAAATAGATAGGGTACACAGACTAAGGAGACCTCAACATATATCATCGGACAGCCCGAGAGACGTCTTAGTAAGATTTCAGAAGTATGAAGATAAGACTGAAATTTGGAACAACCCAAGAGGCAAAACTCCACTTAAAGTCAAAAGGGACAGAACTACAAATTTTCATTGACCTGGCCCCAGAGACGCTGGCCAGGAGGCGCCTGCTCAGACCATTATTAGCTCAAATGAAAGCAGAGAATATTAAATATAGCTGGGGGTTTCCGTCCTGATTGATAGGATATAAAGAGGGCAAATCTGCAAAGCTCAGATTCCCAGAAGAGCTCCCAGAATTTTGTAACGCACTTAACTGACAAGCAATAGAAATTCCAGAATGGATGGAGAGGGAGGGTCTGTAGGGGCGAATCGGGGGGGCGGGGGGGGTAGGGAGAAGTGTATCGCAGCCAACAGATGCGGCTGTCTTTCTCTCTCCCCCCTCCCCCCTCCCTTCTCTCCCTTCTCTCCCTTCTCTTTCTCGGTCCAGAATACCCACCCCACTCCCCTCCTGGGACTATCCCGTGGGAGGGGCGCGGAATGTGGAAGGAGATCAGAGCTACACCTCGAGGTAGGAAGACCGAAGGCTGAGATGAGGATCAAATCAGCCAACAGTCTAGGGATCAGAATTGGTCGGGTGGAAGGGAGGGACGGTGGGGGGGAGGGAGGAAGGGAGGAGGGAGAGGGAAGGGAGGGTAGGGGGGGAAGGGAGGGTAGGGGGGGAAGGGTGGGTAGGGGAACAATACCTCTCATCTTACGGCAAAGAAATGATAAAGAAGGTGCTAGATTAAGTTTTTGACATATAACCTACGAGGCCTGAATACATCAGCCAAAAGGCATAAGGTTCTAAAAGAGCTTAAATATCATCATGCAGATATAGTCTTTCTCCAAGAGACTCATTTTTCAAGGGGCTAATGTAAGACTTCACTCTAAGGATCATCCTACATGGTTTTACGCAGATTCAACAACTAATAAAGCTAAGGGGGTTGCAATTGGGTTCTCAAAGGAAGCACGATTTAAAGTAGAGGATAGGCTAACAGATCCAGAGGGAAGATATCCATTTGTAAGGGGGCATATAGGAGAAATAGAATGTACCCTGGGTAATATCTACGCCCCAAACAAAAGGCCAACAGAGTATCTAAAAAGAATGATTGGGACCCTCCCGCAGTTCAGGAGGGGGATTGTAATAATGGCAGGAGATTTTAACCTGTGCTTGAATCCACAAGAGGACAGTACGTCCCGTGCACAGGGGACGGGAGGGGTGCCCCTTAAAACATTGAAAAAAAAATGCACCGAAACCAATTGGTGGATGCGTGGAGAGCTCTCCACCCAAAAGGACGGGACTACACCTTCTTCTCCCCTGTGCATGGGACGTACACACGTATCGATTATTTTTTGGTAGACCATAACACACTGACTAAAGTAACAGATGTTGAGATAGGGATTACCACCCTCTCAGACCATTCCCCAGTCACGATGATCATAGAAGAATTTAAAATACAGAGACCAGCTTTTAACTGGCAATTAAATGAGACCCTTCTTAATGAAAATCAAGATGTACAGTGGTGTGAAAAAGTGTTTGCCCCCTTCCTCATTTCCTGTTCCTTTGCATGTTTGTCACACTTAAGTGTTTCGGAACATCAAACCAATTTAAACAATAGTCAAGGACAACACAAGTAAACACAAAATGCAATTTGTAAATGAAGATGTTTATTATTAAAGGTGAAAAAAAATCCAAACCATCATGGCCCTGTGTGAAAAAGTGATTGCCCCCTAAACCTAATAACTGGTTGGGCCACCCTTAGCAGCAACAACTGCAACCAAGCGTTTGCGATAACGTGCAATGAGGCTTTTACAGCGTCCTGGAGGAATTTTGGCCCACTCATCTTTGCAGAATTGTCCTAATTCAGTTACATTAGAGGGTTTTCGAGCATGAACAGCCTTTTTAAGGTCATACCACAACATCTCAATAGGATTTAGGTCAGGACTTTGGCTAGGCCACTCCAAAGTCTTCATTTCGTTTTTCTTCAGCCATTCGGTGGTGGACTTGCTGGTGTGTTTAGGATCATTGTCCTGCTGCAGAACCCAAGTTCGTTTCAGCTTGAGTACATGAACAGATGGTCGGACATTCTCCTTCAGGATCTCTTGGTAGACAGCAGAATTCATAGTTCCTTTTATCACGGCAAGTCTTCCAGGTCCTGAAGCAGCAAAACAGCCCCAGACCATCACACTACCACCACCATATTTTACTGTTGGTATAATGTTCTTTTTCTGAAATGCAGTGTTCCTTCTACGCCAGATATACTTGGACACACACCTTCCAAAGAGTTCCACTTTTGTCTCATCAGTCCACAGAATGTTGTCCCAAAAGTCGTGGGGATCATCAAGATGTGTTGTGGAGAAATTGAGACGAGCTTTGATGTTCTTTTTGCTCAGCAGTGGTTTTCTCCTTGGAACTCTGCCATGCAGGCCATTTTTGCCCAGTCTTTTCCTGATGGTGGAGGCATGAACGCTGACCTTAACTGAGGCAAGTGAGGCCTGCAGTTCCTTGGACGTTGTTGTGGGGTCTTTTGTGACCTCTTGGATGAGTCGTCGCTGCGCTCTTGGGGTAATTTTGGGCGGCCGGCCACTCCTGGGAAGGTTCACCACTGTTCCATGTCTTCGCCATTTGTGGATAATGGCTCTCACTGTGGTTCGCTGGATTCCCAAAGCTTTGGAAATGGCTTTATAACCCTTTCCAGACTGATAGATCTCAATTACTTTCTTTCTCAATTGTTCCTGAATTTCTTTGGGTCTCGGCATGATGTGTAGCTTTTAAGGCTCTTCTGGTGGACCTTACTGTGTCAAGCAGCTCCTATTTAAGTGATGCCTTGATTGTGAACAGGTGTGGCAATAATCAGGCCTGGGTGTGGCTAGAGAAATTGAACTCAGGTGTGGACAACCACAGTTATAGTATGTTTTAACAAGGGGGGCAATCACTTTTTCACACAGGGCCATGATGGTTTGGATTTTTTTTCACCTTTAATAATAAACACCTTCATTTACAAATTGCATTTTGTGTTTACTTGTGTTGTCCTTGACTATTGTTTAAATTGGTTTGATGTTCCGAAACACTTAAGTGTGACAAACATGCAAAGGAACAGGAAATGAGGAAGGGGGCAAACACTTTTTCACACCACTGTAGAAAGAATACGCAAGGAGTTGATGCACTTTTTTGAAATTAACGATACAAAGGATATCTCACTCTCCACACTCTGGGAAACGCATAAGGTATACATAAGAGGCATCTTTATATCTATGGGAGCAGGGGAAAAAAAGATGAGAGTGAGGGAAATTAAAAACTTAACAGAGGAAATATATAGAATAGAACAGTTACACAAAAAAACAGAGGGGCGGCACCAAGAAATATTTCATTAATTAATATCCAAAAGAGAAGAATTGAAAGATTTATTAACACAAGATACAAAAAGGGTCTTCAATAGAATTTTGAAAGAGAAATACCTGGGAGCCAATAAAATTGGGAAACACCTGGCAAAGACTGAGGAAGGAAAAGTCGAGAAATTACATTGAAAAAATCCGAAATAAGCAAGGAGAAGTGGTCTTAAAAACAAACGAGATAGCCGACGTCTTCCGAAATTATTATAGTACACTATATGTTAAGAAAGGGAATGTAGAAAAAGAAAAAGTAAACAAAATAAAACAGTTCCTGGATAAATCAGGTATCCCCCAACTAACATCAAATGATAGAGAAGATCTAGAATGCCCTATCACAGAGCAGGAAGTTGCAAAAGCTATCTCAGAATCACCAATAGGGAAAAGTCCAGGTCCAGATGGATTCTCGATCAAATATCTTAAGAAATTTGGAGACATTTTGATACCCAGGCTCTGTACATACATGAACGGACTCGGTGTAGAGTACGGGTTAAGTTCAGAGGCACAGAGAGCACAGATAACCATAATTTTAAAAGAAGGTAAAGATGAAATGTTATGTTCAAGCTATAGACCAATTTCTCTCTTGAACTTTGACACAAAACTCTATGCAAAAGTCCTTGCTAATAGACTAAGGAAAAAAAATGAAAGAGTTGGTCCATCCGGATCAGGTAGGTTTTGTTTCAGGAAGGGAGGGGCGTGATAACGGAGTTAGAACACTCCTTTTGTTGCAAAAAATGAAAACTCATGGGCCCCCAGGCCTATTCCTGTCAATTGATGCAGAAAAAGCATTTGACAGGGTAGACTGGGGGCTCATGATGGAAACATTGAGGCATTTGGGCCTGGGTACCAAAATGATACAGAGAATCGGGGTGCTATATGAAGAACCGACTGCAACAATTAAAATTAACGGGGACTATTCAACCCCCTTCATAATGAAGAATGGGACGAGACAGGGTTGTCCCCTGTCCCCACTACTTTTCGTGCTCTCATTAGAACCTTTATTGGCAACAATCAGAGCAAACAAGGATATTAAAGAAATAAAAATCGGAGACGTCGAGCACAAGGTCGCGGCTTTCGCCGATGATCTGCTGTTCTACGTCTCCGAACCTAAATTCACAATGCCACGATTGATCGACACCCTAAAACAGTATGGAAAAGTATCAAACCTCAAAATTAACCTGAATAAATCGGAAATCTTAAATATAAACGTGGAACCTAAAGAAGCATATGAGTTACAAAGAGATTATCCATTTCCTTGGAAGAAGAAAGGCTTAAAATATTTGGGGATTAAATTAGCAAATTCTGTAGAACAACTATTTAGTGAAAACTATATTCCACTTCTAGACGAAATCAAAAATGAGACTAAGAAACTATCTCTAAAGCCCCATACACACGCGCTGATTATCCGAGGACCAGGTCCGTCGGATCCTGTCCGTCGTACTTTGTCCCATGTTGGTTTTGCATACACACGGTCGGACACAGTTGTCGGAAAATCCGATCATTCTGAACGTGGTGACGTTTGTTGCGTACGACGGGACTACGTAGAGGCTAGTAGCCAATAGCTTTGGTCTTGTAATGTGATCTGAGCATGCGTGGCACTTTGTCCGTCAGGAATTCGATACACACGATCGGATTTGGTGTGATCAGACTTTGTTGTCGAAAAATCTATCCAGCAGGAGATAGGACTTTGTCCGTCGGACAATCCGACGTACACTGTCCGATGGTGCCTACACACGGTCGGATTTTTAGACAACATTGGCCGATAGGACAGAATCCATGGGAAAATCCTACCGTGTGTATGGGGCTTTAGGCCATTGTCATGGTTCGGTCGGATCAACACAGTTAAAATGGTACTATTACCTAAAATTACATATAAATTTTCAATGTTGCCAATTCCTCTCCCAGACTATTATTTTCAAACTTTAAAATCAATATTAGGCAGATTCATATGGCAAAATAAAAAACCCAGGATCTCTCGCAATATCCTGAAGCATAACAAAGAGCAAGGAGGATTGAATATCCCAGACCTTAAAAAATATTATTATGCAGTTATAGTGTCACGAGCAATAGAGTGGGCACGGGAAACAGAAGATAAACAATGGGTTAATATGGAGAGTAGTATAAGTGGGGTAAGTCTAAGAACGGTAATATGGATTCCTCCACATCTAAGGGGATTGGGCACAAATACACAAAAAATAACTAGATTTGCACTAAAGATTTGGGACCTGTTACACAAACAATACAATTGGAAGTTTAATTCACCTTTACTGATTTTGAGTAATAGTGATTACTTTCCACCAGGAAAAAAGCACGTAGGGGGTCAGTGGATAGGGGAAAAAACGCAACTGAAAGATATAAATGGATAAAAGGAAAAATAAAAACACTGGTGGAGATACAACATAACGTGACACAAATAAGAATTAATGAGTGGCGGTACCTACAGTTGACCCACGTTGTAAGAAATTTGCCCCAACCGATCAGAACAAAAGAAAAATATACAGCATTAGAAAAAATCTGCGTTCAAATGGGGACAAAAAAAAAACAATATCTCGACTCTACAAAGCCTTCCTGGCAGAAGAACAGCTAGAGGTGCCGCCCTTTTTTTTAAAATGGGGAGTGGAATTAGGATCACATGATTATATTCACAAAATAAAAAAATTTGAAAATAACTCACAACTCAGCAACGGACACTATGACAGCGGAGATGAACTATAAATGTCTCTCCAGATGGTACATAACACCTGACAAACTTAATAAACTCCACCCTGACAACTCACAAGACTGCTGGAGGGGATGCAAAAAACGGGGCACGATGGCCCATATTTGGTGGGAGTGTCCAAAAATAAATACATTTTGGAGAGAGATTCTGGGTCTTATAAAAGATATCACCGATGTAAGTATAAAAAAGAGAACCCTTGGATATGCCTATATCATGGAACGGATGATCCAATTAAGCACTATACTAAAACATTGTTCCCTCAAATGCTAAATGCAGCAAAGGGACTAATCCCAAAAAAGTGGCAGCAGGAAGAAGCACCAACTAAAAGAGAATGGGCCCTAAAGGTGGAAGAAATATACCACCTTGAAAAGCTGAGATATAATGGAGAAGAGGGTGGAGAAGAAGACTTGAATAAATGGGAAAAATGGCAGATGTTCAAGCAGACGTGGAAATATGTCGAAACTATAATATAATACAGAGAGATATAGAAAAATTGCTATGGAAGTAAGAAGATGAGAGGTATTGGGGAATAGGGAGGGAAGGAGAGGAGGGGGGGGGAGGGAGGAAATTTTTTATATACTATATAGGAGAGATTAACCACTTGACCACTGGGCACTTAAACACCCTTAATAACCAGACCAATTTTCAGCTTTCGGTGCTCTCACACTTTGAATGACAATTACTCATTCATACAACACTGTACCCATATGAAATTTTTGTCCTTTTTTTCACACAAATAGAGCTTTCTTTTGGTGGTATTTAATCACCTCTGGGTTTTTTATTTTTTGCGCTATAAAAGAAAAATGACTGAAAATTCTGTAAAAAAAATGAATTTTTCTTTGTTTTTGTTATAAAATTTAGCAAATTTGTAATTTTTCTCGATAAATTTTGGCCAAAATTTATATTGCTACATATCTTTGGTAAAAATAAGTACAAATTGGGGTATATTATTTGGTCTTTGTGAAAGTTAGAGTCCACAAGCTATGGTGCCAATATCTGAAAATTGATCACACCTGAAGTACTGACGGCCTATCTCATTTCTTGAGACCCTAACATGCCATAAAAGTACAAATACCCCCCAAATGACCCCTTTTTGGAAAGAAGACATTCCAAGGTATTTAGAAAGAGGCATGGTGAGTTTTTTGAAGTTGTCATTTTTTCCCACAATTCTTTGCAATATCAAGATTTTTTTAAATTTTTTATTTTTTTTTCACAAAATTGTCATATTAGCAGGTTATTTCTCACACACAGCATATGCATACCACAAATTACACCCCAAAACACATTCTGCTATTACTTCTGAGTACGGCGATACCACATGCGTGAGACTTTTACACAGCGTGGCCACATACAGAGGCCCAACATGCAGGGAGCACCATCAGGTGTTCTGGAGCACCCAGGACAATTCTGACATTTCTCTCCTACATGTAAAAATCATAATTATTTGCTAGAAAATTACATAGAACCCCAAAATAATATATATGTTTTTTTAGCAAAGACCCTAGAGAATACAATGGCGGTCGTTGCAACTTTTTATCTAGCACGGTACTTGCGCAGCAATTTTTCGAACGTGTTTTATTTGGAAAAAAAATGTTTTGTGCTTTACAAAAAACAAAACTGTAAATTTAGCCCAATAGATACCCAACATGTCACGCTTCAAAATTGCACACACTCGTGAAATGGCGCCAAACTTCGCTACTTAAAAATCCCCATAGGCTTTAATTTTGTTTACTGGTTACATGTTTTGAGTTACAGAGGAGGTCTAGGACCAAAATTATTGTTCTCGCTCTAACGTTCGCAGCGATACCTCACATGTGTGGTTTGAACACCGTTTTCATATGTGGGCGGGACTTACGTATGCGTTCGCTTCTGCATGCGAGCACACGGGGACAGGGACGCTTTAAAAAAATATATATATACTTTATTGTTCATTTTACTTTACTTATTTTAGTTTGACCCTTTTTTTCCCCCCCAAAAATTTTTTGATCACTTTTATTCCTATTACAAGGAATGTAAACATCCCTTGTAATAGGAATATGGCATTACAGGTCCTCTTTACAGTGAGATATGGGGTCAATAAGACCCCACATCTCACCTCTAGGCTGGAAAGCCTGAAATAAAAAAAAAAAAAAAACGATCCTGGCTTTGATCGTAGCGAGTATCGCAGGGTATTGTTGGGTATTGCAGGGTATGGCAGAGTATCGCAGGGTATTGCCGAGTATCGCCGGGTATTGCAGAGTATCGCAGGGTATGGTAGAGTATCGCAGAGTATCGCCGGGTATTGCAGAGTATCGCAGGGTATGGTAGAGTATCGCAGGGTATCGCAGGGTATTGCAGGGTATGGCAGGGTATTACAGGGTATGGCAGAGCATCGCAGAGTATCGCAGGGTATTGCAGGGTATCGCAGGGTATGGCAGAGCATCGCAGGGTATGGCAGAGCATCGCAGGGTATGGCAGAGCATCGCAGGGTATGGCAGAGCATCGCAGGGTATGGCAGGGCATCGCAGGGTATGGCAGGGCATCGCAGGGTATGGCAGGGCATCGCAGGGTATGGCAAAGTATCGCAGGGTATGGCAGAGTATCGCAGGGTATGGCAGAGTATCGCAGGGTATGGCAGAGTATCGCAGGGTATGGCAGAGTATGGCAGAGTATTGCCGGGTATGGCAGAGTATTGCGGGGTATGGCAGAGTATTGCGGGGTATGGCACAGTATTGGGGGGTATGGCACAGTATTGGGGGGGATGGCAGAGAATCCATCCATCCATGCTCAGCCATCCCTCCATACCCTGCAATACCCAGCAATACACTGCAGGTTATTGCTGGGTATTGCAGGGTATGGAGGGATGGCTGAGCATGGATGGATGGATCGGTGGTGGCAGAGCAGGCTGTGGGCACTACAGATCCTGCCCACAGCACTGCTGCCACCGATCCCTCCCCCTTTCCTCTCATACTGTACCGATCGGTACAGAGAGAGGAGGAGAGAGGAACCGGCGTCATCAAATGACGCCGGTTTGCTTACATGTGATCACTCCGTCATTTTGACGGAGCGATCACGTGGTAAACGGCCGCGATGAGCGGCCGTTTACCGTGATCCATGATCCGCCGGGTCCTCTGGACCCGGCGATCATGGATGCTCTCGAGTGCGCACACCAGGGGGCGCGCAAGAGCAGAATTCTGTGAGGCCGTTAATTAACGGCCTCCCAGAGTTAAGCAACCGCCCTGTAGCCATTTTTCGGCTATGGGCCGGTTGTTAACTGGTTAATAAACTATAGAGACAATAATAATAAACATGGGACAAGGTCAATTTTATTGTTTAAATTTACGCATACACATTTGCAATAAAATTCCACGATGATGTGAACTATAACGAGAGATATAAATGAACGTGAAATTGAATAACAATCTCTTGAATATCGCTGAAGTGAAAAAAGAAAAAAAAAAAAAAAAAAGACATGGTTTATTGAGCAACTGCATATATGCAGTTTCTGATGCAACCTGATGCTGGACAACAATATGATAAACAAAATGTATTCATTTTATTTTATTTGTTTATTGCATTAATGTGTCTGTGCTATATTTTTGATATGTAACAGGTTTACAGGAAAAAAAAAAAAAATCAATAAAAGTTTATTGAACCATGAAAATTAAGCTTTTAAAGAAAAGCGCACTTTACCTGCTGTAAAATATAGGAGGCAGCTCTGTTATGCTTTGGATCTGCTTTTCTTCATCTGGCACAAAGTGCCTTTACCGGGCAATGAAATTTAAGGAATATCTGGAGTGAAATGTGTAACCTAGTGTAAGAAAGTTCTGTCTCAGTCATAGGTACGAAGAAGAATACAGAAAAGTGTATAACCGGAGAGCAAAAGAATTGAGTTTTAAGGTGCAAGAAAATCAATAAAAATCTAATTTACAAAAAATATAGAATTTTTATTACATAGACAGTATAAAACTATTTTTAAAATTCAAAAACAACCCAATGGTCAAGGCACAAAAGTGTTATCGCCTCTACATGTTTTGCCACAACCGTGGCTTCTGGAGCTTTTGTAGGACCTTGTTAACCGCTTCCCGACCGCCCACTGTATATTTACGTCCTCAGAAGGGCACGGCTAGGCAAAAGGACTTACGGGTACGTCCCCTTTAATTGCCTAGCCGTGGGGTCGCGCACGCGCCGCCGGTGGCGCGCTCGCAGCCCGGTCGGGAGCTCCGTGACCACGGCCGCGGGACCAGCGGACCCGATCGCCGCTGGTGTCTCGCGACCGGGTCACAGAGCTGAAGAACGGGGAGAGGTATGTGTAAAGAAACCTCTCCCTGCGCTTCCTACTCTGCCTGTCAGTGATCTGCTGTTCCCTGTCATCGGGAACAGCCGATCACTGACGTCAGACGTCAGCCACACCCCCTACTGTAAAAAAACACACAACAGGTCACACCAACTCCTCCCTGCCCCCTAGTGGTTAACTCCTTCACTGCCACTGTCATTTACATAGGAATCAGTGCTATTTAAATAGCACTGATTGCTGTATAAATGACAATGGTCCCAAAAATGTGTCAAAAATGTCCGATGTGTCCGCCATAATGTCGCAGTCACAATAAAAATCGCTGATCGCCGCCATTACTAGTAAAAAAAAAAAATATTAATAAAAATGCTATAAAACTATCCCCTATTTTGTAAACGCTATAACTTTTGCGCAAACCAATCAATAAATCGCTAATTGCGATTTTTTTTTACCAAAAATATGTAGAAGAATACGTATCGGCCTAAACTGAGGAAAAAAAATGTTTTTTTTTTATATATTTTTTTGGGGAAATGTATTATAGCAAAAAGTAAAAAAATATTGCATTTTTTTCAAAATTGTCGCTCTATTTTTGTTTATAGCACAAAAAATAAAAACCGCAGGGGCAATCAAATACCACCAAAAGAAAGCTCTATTTGTGGGAAAAAAAGGACGCCAATTTTGTTTGGGAGCCATGTCGCACGACCGCGCAATTGTCAGTTAAAGCGACGCAGTGCCGAATCACAAAAAGGGGCCTGGTCCTTTGGCTGCCAATTGGTCCGGGGCTGAAGTGGTTAATAATACATTATCACCTTTCAAAGTGATCACGGTTCCAAATGATCCCCTAGACCAGGGCTTGACAAATTTGCTTGGAATCTAGGAGCCAGCTAATAAAGTTAGGAGCCAGGTTTCTATTTTTTTTTTTTTAACGACTGGCAAAGCTTTATTTTCAATATAAATCTTAAATTTACATAGACAACTAGAACGAATGTGACTGCTTTTATTTCCTGCCTTGCAGGGACACAAGACCGCCATATCCCCGCTAAGGGTCCGATCAGGTCCGCCTGAAAAACTGACAGGCGAACCTGATCAGACAGCCCGTGTGAAAGGGGCCAAGCAGGGAGATGACAAATAAATTCATTTTAATTAACCGATTCCTTCCCGCAGGACGACTATATACGTCATGTCTTTGAAGAGGAATACTGTTATGGTAGCAGCTAGCTACCATAACCCTGGTATCCTCTTCAAGAGCCAGCGATTCTCTTTCAGATAAAAGTGGTCTCTGCAGTGAGAGCACTTTTAAATCGGCGGTGGGAGAGGGCCCCCCCCCCCCCCTCCCTCAGCACTCTGGTGCCCTCCACCACTTACCGTGGCTGTCAGTAACGGCAGAGGCGATCCGGACCTGTCCCTGGCCTGACATGGAGACGAGTGAGGGGAAGATGGCCTTGAGATGGCCCCGCCCATCTCCAAGTCATTGCAGGGCAGAAGCAACTTCAAATCGTCACTTCCACCCATAGCTCTTAAAAAAGGGACATTTTATTATTTAATTTTTCAAATTAGAATTGTTTTTTTTTTTTTTATTGCATTTTAGTGTAAATATGAGATCTGAGGTCTTTTTGACCCCAGATCTCATATTTAAGGAGGTCCTGTCATGCTTTTAATAGGAATAAAAGTGACACAATTTTTTTCCCCCAAAACAACAGTGAAAAAATTAAAAATAAAAGTTAAAATAAATAAGAAAAAAAAAAAAAAAAATTTAAAAACGCGCCCCGTCCCACCGAGCTTGTTTACAGAAGCGAACGCATACGTGAGTAGTGCCTGCATATGAAAGCGGTGTTCAAACCACACATGTGAGGTATCGCCGTGATCGGTAGAGCGAGAGCAATAATTCTAGCCCTAGACCTCCTCTGTAACTCAAAACATGCAACCTGGAGAATTTTTTAAACGTCGCCTATGGAGATTTTAAAGGGTAAAAGTTTGTCGCCATTCCACGAGCGGACACAATTTTGAAGCGTGACATGTTGGGTATCAGTTTACTCTCCGTAACATTATCTTTCACAATATAAAAAAAAAAAATTGGGCTAACTTTACTGTTGTGTTATTTTTTTAATTAAAAAAGGTATTTTTTCCCAAAAAAGTGCGCTTGTAAGTCCGCTGCGCAAATACGGTGTGACAGAAAGTATTGCAACGACCGCCATTTTATTCTCTAGGGTGTTAGAATAAAAAATATATATAATGTTTGGGGGTTCTAAAAAAAGGGAAGGAGATGGGCAGGCAGTGAAAACAAACAGCTCCATTAGCATTGCTGGATGACATACCAACGGCCACCACAAGAGGACGTCATAGGACTGCACAAGGCCGCAAAGCCGCGGCCTCAATTACCGGCCGGCGCAGACCATCTCGATCGCAGGGGGGGTGCGCCATGGAGACAGGATACCCCCAGCTGTGCTGCTCCAGGTCGCTAATTTTAGTCGCAAATGCGACCTGGCACCCAGGGTTTGTCGAGCCCTGCCCTAGACTCAATGGGGAACGTCTGTGCCTCAAAAAGACTGAGGGAAGTACGATTCCCCTATAGTCACACCTATTTTCTTAAGAAGTTTTGCAAATTAATCGATCGATATTCATATAATTTCCCGATTGCCAATTTCCTATAGTGCCGCCAAATTTCAGGGTAATTGTGTCATCTGAGCACTCCCCTCTTTCAATTTGCCACTGTTCCTTAGCTCAATGTCAATATGACACCTCTTTAATCAGGGAAGATCAAAGAAAACCTTTATTCAATCACAAGGGATTTCCCCTTTTGGACAGGTTAGGGAGCCTCACTGGTAACAGGGTGAACGGCCACAGCCTTCCAACAGAATAATGATCCAAGTGTTGTCAATAATACTAATAAAATAGTAAATTATTATTATTATTAAGAAAATTCTAGGCCTCCTCTTTACCAATATATTGGCAATAAGAATATAAATTCAGAAATTATTGTTATCATGGAAACAGGAACACAATCTTCTCAAACTGAATTTAAGGCAACTTTGCCAGAGTGTGTAGCATTTATTGGATCTCAGTAACACATGGCAAGTCAAACAGAGTATATACAAAATAATACAATAAATAAGAAGTCCTGTTAGTCACCTTCAGTATACTCAGTTCTTCTGTAAAGCATAGCATGCATGTGTACACTCCACACATCTAGCATATACAGTATGTGCAACATACAGTTGTGCTCATAAGTTTACATACCCTGGCAGAATTGTATTCTTTCTTGGCCATTTTTCAGAGCATGTGAATGATAACACAACAACTTTTCTTTCACTCATGGATAGGGTTTGGCGGAAGCCATTTATAATCAATCAACTGTGTTTACTCTTTTTCAATTATAATGACAACAGAAACTACCCAAATGACCCTGATCAAAAGTTTACATATCCCAGTTCTTAATACCATGTATTTCCCCCTTTAACATCAATGACAGCTTGAAGTCTTTTGTGGTATTTGTGGATGAGGCTCTTTATCTTCTCAGATGGTAAATCTGCCCAATTCCTCTTGGCAAAAAGCTTCCAGTTCCTGTAAATTCTTTAGCTGTCTTGCATGAGCTGCACGTTTGTGATCTCCCCAGAATGGCTCAATGATATTGAGGCCAGGAGACAGATGGCCACTCCAGAACCTTCACTTCTGCTGTAGCCAATGACAGGTCAACTTGGCCTTGTGTTTTGGATCATTGTCATGTTGGAGTCTCCAAGTACGTCCCATGCGCAGCTTCCTGGCTGATGAATGCAAATTTTTCTCCAGTATTTTTTGATAACATACTTCATTCCTCTTGTCATCAATTTTGACCAAATTTCCTGTGCCTTTGTAGCTCACACATCCCCAAAACATCAGCGATCCACCTCCGTGTTTCACAGTAGGAATGGTGTACCTTTCATCATAGGCCTTGTTACCTCCTCTTCAAATTAAGCGTTTATGTTTGTGGCCAAAAAGCTAAATTTTGGTCTCATTACTGCAAATGACTTTGTGCCAGAAGGTTTGAGGCTGGTCTCTGTGCCGTTTGGTGAAGGGTAAGCGGGATACTTTGTGGCATTTGCATAGTAATTGCTTTCTTCTGGTGACTCGATCATGCAACCCATCTTCCTTCAAGTGCCTCCTTATTGTGCATCTTGAAAACAGCCACACCACATTTTTTTTCAGAGAGTCCTGTATTTCACCTGAAGTTACTTGTGGGTTTTTCTTTCCAACCAAAACAATTTTCCTGGCAGGTATGGCTGAAATTTTAGTTGGTCTACCTTTGGTTTCAACAGAACCCCTCATTTTCCACATCTTGATTAGAGTTTGAATACTGCCGATTGGCATTCTCAATTCCTTGGATATCTTTTTATATCCCTTTCCTGTTTTATACAGTTCAACTACCGTTTCCCCCAGATCCTTTGACAATTCTTTTGCTTTCCCCATGACTCCAGAAACCTCAGCGCAGCACTGGATGAAAGATGCAAGGGTCTGTCAGGAGTCCAGAAACTCATTGACGTTTTATACACCCACACTAATTACAAGCAAACAGATCACAGGTGAGGATGGTTACCTTTAATAGCCATTCAATCCCCTTTTTGTCAACTTGTGTGCATGTTATCAGGCCAAAATTACCAGGGTATGTAAACTTTTGATCAGGGTAATTTGGGTAGTTTCTGTTGTCATTATAATTAAAAAAAAAAAAAAAGAACAGTTCATTGATAATAAATAGCTTCAGTCAAACACCAACCATGAGTGAAACAAATGTTTCCTGACAGGACTCCATGGCAGTCTACGTGTGGGTTAACCCCGCCTCCTCTCCAATGCTATAGGACCCCATTCCCATAAATTTTAACTCACCACTCGGGACTGCGTACCTTTTTTGTCCTCTGCCATGGACCTTCATCACATACGCTCACGTTTGGCGTCCTGTCAGGATGGTTCCGGAAATTCGGCATACCAACTATGCTGTGCAAAGCCCAGGGCCCAGCCAGGGGCGGGTGAGTGGCTTCATAGGCACAGGATACCCCAGTGGTGGAGGGGCGCTGCATATGTATGCCCAAGATGGATGTCTGCAACATGGGTGGCAAGATCTGCGGTTTCCGTTTATCTTCCATGGCAGCCTTTTATGTTTATTTGTACGGTTGTACCTTTCCCTCCCCTGTTAAATCCTTTTTTTTGTGTGTATGTGCAGTTTTTCAGCCTCTGGGCGATTGGAACATTCGTGCGTTCCAAGTCGCCACTTCTCTTCTGGGTTTCCTGGCGTCTGAGCATGCGCGGGACCTCAGTGATACTGAGGCTTAGTTCGCGAATGCACGGGCCGACATAATACCCGGCAGCCGTACAAGCGCTGTTTAGTTGAGCTCCACAGTGCAAGCGTGAGGTGAGGGAGGGACTGACGTCATCTGGGCAGGGAAATTAAAAGGCTGTCAATCATCGTCCAGGTCCGGACGCGACTCTCTGTCCGGGACCCAACAGAGGAGATATTCCTATTTCTCCTCCAAGCAGAGGAGATATTCCCATTCCTCCTCCAGTCACCGCACCCACCGCCATGACAGTCGCTCTGATCGCAGAGCCTGCTGGGGATGTGGGACACGAGTACCGGAGGGCAAGTCACTGTGTGACCCATGTTATGCTCAAGCGGTTGGGGAAAAATAAAAAAAATAGGATTTTTATAACAGCTTAACTGTAAAATCCTTTTCTTTGAAGTACATCACGGGACACAGAGCCATAGTAGTTACTATGTGGGTTATAGGCCACCTTCAGGTGATGGACACTGGCACACCCACTGACAGGAACCCAACTCCCTATATAGCCCCTCCCACTACTGGAAGTACCTCCAGTTTTTGTAGCAAAGCAATACACGTGTATACCAGAAAGAAGGGAGGGACCTCTGTGTCCCGTGATGTACTTCAAAGAAAAGGATTTTACAAGTAAGCTGTTATAAAAATCCTATTTTATTATAGCACATCACAGGACACAGAGCCATAGTAGATTCTATGTGGGGTGACCCATAGCAATGCCAACTGAAGTGAGGGAGACACAACAAAAGTAGGGCACCATGAGATCAGAGGACTTATACTGCTGCCAGTAGCACACTGCGCCCAAAGGCGATAACCTCATGACCTTTTACATCTACTTGATAGAATCTGGTAAATGTATGGACTGAAGACCAAGTTGCAGCCTTGCAGATTTGAGCCATGGAGGCTTGGTGATGCACTGCCCAGGAAGTACTAACAGCCCTGGTGGAGTGCGCTTTAATATGAAAAGGTGGAACTTTCCTCTTTAAACCATAAGCTTGAACAATCACTTGTTGAATCCATTTAGAAATAGTAGATTTCGATGCGGATTGTCCTCTTTTAGGACCTTCAAGCAACACCAACAAAACATCAGTTTTTCGAATCTGAGCAGTCGCCTTTAAGTAGACCTTGACTGCTCTTACCACATCAAGAGAATTTTTCTTCCATAGAACAGGGTTCTGGAAAAAATTAAGATAGACATCCTGGTTTAGATAAAAATCTGACACTACCTTCGGTAGAAAGTTAGGATGAGGACGCAATACTATCTTATCCTTGCGAATAATAATATGGCTCTTTACAAGAAAGAGCAGCCACCTTCGATACACCTCTAGCACAGGATATGGTTACCAGAAAAACTAGTTTCCTTGTCAAAAGGACCAAGGGAATATGTCGTATCGGCTCAAAAAGGCTGTTTTTGTAACGCCGACAGAACTAAATTCAAGTCCCAAGGGTTCAGGGTTGACCCAACCGGGGGAATAAGCCACGTTACCCACTAAAAAAAACTATGAACCAAAGAATGCGAAGCAAGTGGTTGTTGAAACAATACCGATAAGGCCGAGACATGGCCTTTGAAAGTACTCAAGGCCAGCTTCATTTCTAACCCCATCTGCAGAAAGTCAAGGATTCTACCTATGACATACCTCCTGGGTTGCCAACCCCTGGATTCATCCCAGGAGACATATGCCTTCTAGACTCTATAATATGTGATTCTGGAGGCCGGCTTCCTTGCATTAACCTAGGTAGATACCACTGAACTTGACAGCCCACGTTTCTTCAGAATGAGGGTCTCAACAGCCAAACCGTTAAATTTAGTATTTGTAAGGTAGGATCGAATACTGGACCTTGCGGGAGACGGTCTGGACGTGGTGGTATGGTCCATGGGACCCCTAACGCCATCCTTAAGATCGCTGCATTACAAGATCTCCTGGGCCACAAGAAATCACAGACTTCCCTTCCTGCTTGATCCTGCAAAGAAGTTGTGGACGCAGGCAGAATAGAAGGTAATGCATAAATCAGTGAGAACTGATTCCACGGGAACAGCAAGGCCTCTGTTCCGCATGCTAGCGGATCCTTTGTTCTTGACACAAAGTTGTCGATTTCTTTGTTGAACCTGGACGCAAACAGATCTAGGTCTGGGATCTCCCATCTTTGACATATTGACAGGAAGATATCAGGGTGAAGGAACCATTCTCCCGGGAACAACTGCTGGCGACTCAAGTAGTCCGCCTGCCAATTTTCTATTTCTAGAATGAAGACTGCCGAAAGGCAAAGTACATTGTTTTCTGCCCAAGATGAGATACGATTCACCTCTCTGGGCCGCACAACTTCTTGTGCCCTCTTGGTGATTGATATAGGCCATTGCTGTGGCATTGTCGGATTGGATCCTGACAGGACAATTCCATAAACTGAACATTCAGGCCCTCAGGACCAAGAGCTCTGCCCAAATCTCTAGAATGTTAATGGGCAAGGTAATTTCTGATCTGGACCACTTCTCTTGGACAGTTGCCTCTTCCAGGACTGCCCCCTAACCCAAAAAAGGTTGGCATATGTTGTTACTACTTGCCAGGTAACTGTAGGAAGGTTTTTCCCCTTTGCAAACGTTTGGTTATTAACCATAAACTGAGGCTCCGGCGCACCTTTGGAGTCAGCCACATTGGGAAATCTAGAGCTTGAAACTTCTTGTTCCAAGCGGATAGGATACTGTTTTACAGCAGTCTTGAATGAAACTGAGCATAAGGAACAGCCTCGAATGAAGGCACCATCTTTCCCAACAACCTCATGCAAAGCTGAATAGAAGGATTCATCTTGCTTCGACCACCTAAATCAGTTTCTTTATGGCGCTGATCTTTGCCTGGGACAAGAATACCCTTTTCTGAGTGTATCTATGATCAGACCCAAGTATTTTAGCCTTCTTCGTGGTTTTAATAATAGAGGTTGAGAATCCAACCTAGATATTCTAGGTAGTTGAATGTGGCGACCATACTTTGGTCTAAGCGGGCTATCGACTGGTCTATTAAGAGCAGATTGTCTAGGTAAACTATAATCGTTATACCTTGGGCCCTTAATCTGGCTAGAGGAGGGGCCAGAAGCTTTGTAAAACACTCAAGGTGCAGTAGCTAGACCGAAAAGCAAAGCTACAAACTGAAAATGAAGATTTTCTACCTTGAAAAGTAGATATTACTGGTGAGTGGGGAAATAGGCACATGGAGGTATGCATCCTTGATGTTGATTGACGCCAGAAGTTCTCCTCCTTGTAGGATGGAGACAACCGATTGGATTGACTCCATGCGAAAAGAGATCGGATATTCAGGAACCGGTTTAGATTTTTGAGATCCAGAATAGGTTTGACATCTCCATTCGGTTTTGGCACCGTGAAAAACAGGTTTGAGCAAAACCCCAACCCCTGCTCTTTCATGGGTACCACCTTGATCACTTTTTGCCAAAAGATGGTCCAATGCTTGAAAGAAAGCCTTCTTTTTCTCTGGATCCTTAGGAACATTTGATCTGAGAAAACGAGGCGACGGGAACTCTTGGAACTCCAGTTTGTACCCTGGAGCTATTAAGGAAGTCCCCATCTGTCTCGACACTCTTCCTGCCAGATCCTTGAGAATGGCAGAAGTATTCCCCCTACTCAAGCGAGCGGGGGCGCCTCCTAATAAGGAGGCTTTAGTATTTTGAGGATCAGAATTACCTCTTGAACTTGATGACAGAGGCCATCGTGACTGCCTGGAGGCTGATGCCCCTAGCACTGGAGAAGGAGCTTGTTAAAAATGAAATACATTTACTCCTTTTCTTAAATGGCAAAGGGTACTTTTTCCACTAGAAATTCTTTGTGTGTATTACCCAAATCATTTCCAGTCAGCCGTTTCACCGCAAAAAGGAAGACTAGTCAGGAGCTTCTTGCATGGCGCTTAGCAAAAGGCACGAGGCCTGAAGGATAGAATCTCTCATAGCAACTATTGCAAACATAAAGCTGCTAGTAGCTTGCCAGATCCTGGGCCCTCTAAACAGGATAACCTTGAGCACCTGTTTAAACTGGTCTCAAGGATTGACCAATTACTGTCAGCTCAGGCTGAAACACTCAACCTGCCAGAGAAAAAACGTGTTTTTTAATAGGAATTCAACTTTTTATCCATAAGCATTTGAGCATTGTCTGCCGGACAAGTCAAACTTTTATTCACAGAGGATAGAGCAGCGTCAATTGCTGGTATCCCCACCTGAATTTTTTTTCTCCATAGGATAAAAAGTGTGAAAAAAACTTTAGGGAAAAAATGCTTATCTGGGTGATCCCACTCAGACACAAAAAGCTTTTCCAGCAATGAATGGACAGGAAAGGCATGCACAGTTTGAGGAGGCTTTAGCGAACCCACTCAGTTAAGGGTACATAAATGTGGAGCGGACCATCAGTAAAAAATTGCACCATCAATCTTACAGATTGTGAAGCTGGTCCCCCCCCCCCGCATTTGACCCCTCAGAAGAGGAGTCAACAGCCTCACCACAATCCCCTGAGGCAAATTTATCTTTTCCCACCCCCAGTTCTTCAGTTTGAGGGTCCAGAGTAATGGAAGGGAACCTGTCGCATTTTGTCCCACTGGAATACGATTAAAGCCGCTAACCATTTTTTTTTTTTACACACATTTTATGGCTGGGGAAAAAGACCTCTTTAGTAAAATAGACAGAGGCTGCAGTGTTTATTGAAAAATGTTATGGCCCTGATGCTCACTCTGACCAGCCACCCCCTCTCAGGGGAGGATGCCATTGTAGAGATGAGTAGGTTTTCCAGAGCTTGAGGGAGACCCTTTTAGCCCTTTTTTGGGGGTGTTTCAACGCCCTCTTCTGACTATAGTCCGATGCACAAATGCATAGGTACTACCAGAAGAAAATCGCATCCACTGCTTGAGCAAAAGTCCAGCCACTGCTATTAACGCTCAGCTTGATGCTTTTAGTAAATGTGCCAAAGGGAATGCCTGTGTCACCAACCTCTTACATGCCCCTTTTTGCTCTTTGTCATCTGCAGCCATAAAAAATTGAGCTTTTAAACAAACTCCCGCACTGGACGTTGCAGCACGCCAACGATGCGCTAAGCCCCACCCACTTCTGTTACATCGTGCCCCCCTCTTTTTCCAAAGAGGGTTTACCCGCATGAACGCGGGCCTCCGATCCGATAGGATCGGCGTTTGTGTGGGGAGGGAAATGGCGAGGAGGAGACCCGAGACCGGCCGCCGTGAAAGCGGCATCTCAGATTGTTTTTTGGCTTCCCCCTTTCTAAGTAGAGGGGAAGCTTGGACCAGGTGGGGGGTGATTCAGTGAAGAAAAAAAAAAAAAGCCAACCTTACCAGAGTTTTGAGCTGCTCGCCGGAGGGAAGCCTTCCGTTTCTGCTGCACAGCGTGATCTCTGAGGAAAGCATGGCAAGGTACGTGCTCTATACAGCCCACATTGGTGACTCTTGACAATATTTACTTTTTTAAAAGGAGACATTTCATAAGAAAAATGTTCTCTTTTGTTTCCACTTACATTTCTCGCCACAGGGTTCTCTGTGGTAAAACCAACAGACCCAATTTTCACCCCTCACGGTGGGCTCCGTTACCAAACCTTCAGGAACTGGGGACCCTCTGGACCTGTAAAAACCAGAGCTCTCGATCCCGGGGTCCAGCTCTCTAAAAAGAGAAGCGTTACAGGCAAAACCTTGTTTCTTCAGGCACAAGGCCCGGGTACCATTCAATTAGACCTAGAAAAGGGGGGGCGTGGCTACCGCGCTGCTGGATGGACGCATGAGACTGTAGCTCCTCCAGGCAGCCGGAGTTCACAGCGCACAGAGGTGGCGGATCTCATCATAAAAGGCATCCCCTAACTGCTGAAGTGCCCAGCACTCATCTGCTATGGGCAGGAAGAAAAAGGAGCAGGTCGGACCGGGGAAATTGCCGCATTTCTTTCCCCCTAAGCCCCACACACAAGGCCAAGATGGCGCCGGCGGATCACAGCTGAACATGTCCAGCAGGTCCTCTCCTGCAGTACACAGCCCTGGCTCAGGAGGAAACTCGACTGCCTCACAACCCTGATCACCGGAGGTATCTACACCAAACCAGAGCCCAGCAAAGAGCAAGCCCAGGCTATCGGTCAGCTCTGCATCTATTGAGGTAAGCCCTGGATACAACTCTGCTAACACCACAGCAGAGCTGCCTGACATGTTTAACTCCTTCCCTGCCAATCAACCAGTGTCAGAGACTGTTTTAAAAGACATGCTAGTGTCACTGCGAGCATCCCTAACTGCCAACATCCTGTAATGTGTGGCCACAGTAAAATCTGATTGTGACTGAAATAGGCAGCAGGGTAGACCATATCGAAAATAAAATGGGCGGATTTGCTTCTTCTCACAACATGCTCATTGATGCACATAATGAGCGAGATGATCAAATAGAGTCGCTTCGAGCAAAAATCGCAGACCTCGAGAACCGCTCGAGACGCAACAACTTAAAGATCAGAGGCGTCCCCAAACCTGTACAAATCCATCAACTGAATCAGTACACATGCGATTTGATCCAAACAGCTATTCCCAACATACCATCTGCTGAAGTGATAATTGATAGAATCCACAGATTGCCTAGAGATGCGATCATGAGGGTGCATTTCTTTCATGTCAAGGAGCAGCTGATGACTTACTTTTGTCAAAAAGAACATTTGCCTGAGCGATTTTCTCGCCTGCAACTGTATGTAGACCTCTCCCAGTATACCTTACAGAAAAGGAGATTGCTTCTATCAATCACCAAAGCTTTAAGGAACCATGACGTCACATACCTCTGGGGCTACCCCACTAAATTGATCATCACCTCATCAGTGATCACCAATTTGGAAGCAGGGCTCGCACTTCTCCGCAAATGGGACATTCTCCCTGAACAAGATGCATCTATCCGCAAGCCGCCTGCTAAATTATCTGGCCAAGAGGAGTGGCAAATCGTCTCTCATAAGAGTAAACACCACAAACCACAAGATGACGTCGCCTCCAGATCACCACCTTAAGCACCTCTTTCAGCAAATTACCCCGGCTCATTGGAGCCCTTCCACGTGAATTCCTCTCACGAGTTTTGTGCAGCGTTACTGCAATCAGATCCCCTGTGGGATCGTTTTACTCTTTTTAACCAACAGTTATGTTTATTTTTTTCTGTTTTCTTTCCTTTTTCGATCTGATTTGTCTCGCCAGATGCACAGTCTCCTGAACCTCAGTGCCATGCATCTGATCTAAGTTCCAAAGAGGGCCACAATGACACCCACAGCACTCTTGGACCGCACAATCGCCAGAACTGCGACCTTCTAAATGCATCCAGCAACATCTCTCAGGTACCTTTTCCACCATTATGCCATTTACTGTAACATCATTTAATGTACGAGGTTTGAACCACCCAGCTAAAAGAGCCTCTCTGTGGAAGGAGGCCCTCAAATTGGGGAGCGATGTGATTGCAACCAAGAAACGCATTTCCAAGCTTCAGCCTCTCCCACCTTTGCACATAAAAAATTCCCACACATATTTACTGCCTCTGCCTCTCACAAACAGAAAGGGGTGCTCATTGCGGTAAAAAACACAGTGGCCTACAGCTTCACAGCCTCATCCAAGCCCCAGAGGGTCTATTAGCTAACAAATTATCTAAACTCCGAACGTCGCTGAGGTTGATACTTCTAGAACAGCATGACAAATATATCAAAGCTCTTAAACTAACTACCTACTCCTCAGGTAATAAAGCAGGCAAGTTCATGGCCAATAGATTGAAAGCTACAATCTAATATAAAACATCTCGTAGACCCCCACACTAAAACTAAAATAATGGACCCGACACCATACAACCAGAACAAGAAGCAATCACATCCTTTTTAGCATCTCTTCATCTGCCTACTCTGTCGGCAAATCAGCTTAACGACTTAAATTCACCTATAACACCCCAAGAAATGTGTAAGGCTATTAAATCACTCCCTTAGGTAAATCTCCTGGACCAGACGGTCTATCCAATGACTATTATAAGCAATTCCAAGATGTGCTCAGTCTGAATCTCTTTCCGGTCTTTGAGGCGGCGGCAGCCTCTGCCTCTTTCCCACCAGAAATGCTACAAGCCTATATAGTTACTATTCCCAAGCCCGAAAAGGATCCATCATACCCAGCCAACTACAGACCTATTTCATTATTAAATACAGACCTCAAATTGTTGTATGCTAAAATTATAGCCCACAGGTTGACTCCTATACTACCTACCCTCATAAAATCGGATCAAGCTGGCTTCATAACAGGACGCCAGACATCCGATGCGACTAGGTGGGTTATAGACCTTATTCAATATGCCGGGACCGGTCGGGTGCCTTCTCTGCTCCTCTCCTTGGATGCGGAGAAGGCATTCGACCATATCCTCAGCAAATACGCTTTCCTCTTCCTTTTCAATCACAAACGGAACAAGGCAGGGTTGCCCTCTGTCTCCGAGTATCTTTAACTTACTAATTGAACCCCTGGCAGAGGCAATACGGGCATCACCTCGAGTTACAGGTTTCAATCTGGATACTGATTCCCTTGTCATAAAATTTTTTTGCGGACGACATAATTATCTTCCTGACAAATCCTGAGACTTCCCTAGCAGCTACCCACAAAATTCTTTAAAGCTTTAGCACAATATCTTACTACAAGGTAAATTTTACTAAATCATACATTTTAGACTTAGGGATTGACCCAACACTTCGCAACGCCATTCAATCATCCTATTCCTACACATGGAGTACGGGAGAGATCCTGTCTCTGGGAATACGATTAACATCAAACAAATAGCGGGCATTTATTATTCCCTTCTTATCAACAAAATAACAAAGGAGGCCCAAAACATGACTAAATATGAACTATCCTGGATGGGTCGTTTAGCTGCCTTCAAAATGTGTGTATTGCCTCAAATTTTATACATATTTAGGACGCTCCCCATACTACCCAAACAAGCACATTTCAACACTTACTAAACTAATGAAAACACGTATTTGGAAAGGTATGAAACCACGCAGTTCCCACACCCTGCTTCTGAAGCATAAATTTGCAGGTGGCATGGGTATGGTTGACCTTAAAGACTATTGGGTAGCATCACAACTGGCCCAATTGCGATGTTGGTTTCATCCTGACATAGATAATAGATGGGTCAAAATTGAACAATTCTATGCCCACACTCCCGAGCTCAAAAACTTGATGATAATAGACACTTGGAAACCTGGCCTACTTAAAAGACTGCCTCTCACCATTCAGGCCTCCCTAGAAGCCTGGAGATCTTACCATTCGAAAGTACTTCCCCTATCACAGAAGACTTCCATCCCGATACCATTGGAAGCCCTAGACATAGCAATTTCAAACTTACCTCTTCAAATATGGCAAACTAAAGGAATCTCTGACCTGAGCCAATTACTCCACGGCGGCTCTCTAAAACCTTTCGAAACACTTCAGGCTGAATTCAATCTACCACACACAGCACGTTATATGCATGTTAGAATTTCGCATTTCTTGAATTCCCTCAGCTCACCAGACATATTAGTACACACACCAAGCTGGCAATACCTCACCAATAAAAAAGGGAATAGGAAAGGGACTTCACTGTTCTACAAATCTTCTGCAAAACAAAATTACCTTTTACAAATCTACAACACATATGAAGTGGAATTCAGATCTAGGAACCTCATTCACTTCCGCTCAATGGGTAACAGCTATCAAACATGTGTATCAAGCCTCTAAATGTGTTAACCATTGGGAATTAGCTCACAAAATCACTTTAATATGGTACTTGACACCATACAGGATTTCAGGGTTTTCTCCTACACTGTCTCCTCTATGTTGGAGGAACTGTGGAGGAGTTGGTCAGATTATGCATATCTTCTGGACCTGTAAGCATCTGACGAGTTTCTGGAATAAATTATTTTGCATTATCCCCCCCACAGCAGCCTTAGCCATACTCAATATTGGCATAGAGCTCTACCCACCTGACTGCAGCTAAAATGCTCATTGCAAGAAAATGGAGAACTAACCTAGCTCCCA
The DNA here is from genome assembly GCA_028564925.1 of Lithobates sylvaticus. Taxonomy (NCBI): domain Eukaryota; kingdom Metazoa; phylum Chordata; class Amphibia; order Anura; family Ranidae; genus Lithobates; species Lithobates sylvaticus. The sequence continues at coordinate 179,297,657 of CM053031.1, read as the reverse complement.
GTGTTTCCGAAGTACTTGATATGGTACAATACAACTTCACATTTGAGAAGACTTTAGCAAGTAGACAAGGTAATAAATGCACCTTTGATTATCACTGGAAACTATGGGTCTCTTGGACAAAATACAACTGTACTGCGAAACAATTCCTGAAGATACGCGTAGTTTGACCGACCAGGTGTTGGTTGTGCTTACCCCTCATTTGTTGATCACTTTACAGTATTTTACTGCACTTTAATGGCGTGACTACCCTAACTTATCAGAGGCATGACTTAGCTTCTTCTTTTCTTTCTTCTATTTCTTTCTTCCCTATAGATCCTACTTTTCTTCTGAGGTTTTATTTCATAAGATTGTAAAGTTGTCACCTGTTCTGTGTTCACAGAAGTTATTGATATGATATCCTGACATTGTAGGATATACACCTGACAATGTAATTCCTGTACAAACCTCTATGCTTATTTTGCTTAACCTTCATATATGTTATTTCACTGTTTATATCCTTTGTAAACAAAATTTTCTTAATAAAAACGAATTAAACAAAAATTAGACCTAGAAAAGACACTTTGAATGGATCCGGTTGCATAGCTTGCCCCAGCAAAGGAATCCTCCAGTGGAGCTCAGAACAGCACATCTTTACTCGTGACCAACACCTAAGACACTGGCGAAAAAACTGAGGTACGCCTAGTAGTGGGAGGAGTTATATAGGGTATAGGGAGTGGACTTCCTGTCTTAGGGTGTGCCAGTGGCCATCACCTGAAGGTGGCCTATAACCCACATAGTAACTACTATGGCTCTGTGTCCCGTGATGTACGATAAGAAAGAGACAGGAAACCAACAGATGGAGTCTCCTGTTAAGAAACCTTTACTACTTAGCGGCACAACTTTCTCACTTCTTTCATCTGGACATACATGACAAGGACTGTTACCTGGCGTTAATATGCTCTCACCACGTCTGTGGAATAACCCACACCTTCCAAATTATTCTTAGAGACCATGCTGATAGAGGGATGCTGGGGGGTTGGAAAGGGCTACTGTATCATCACTGCAGGGTATGGGAGGTAGTGAGACAAAGGCTTAAGCTCCCATCCACACATTTTCATATGCCCCTATGGAATAATCCAGGCCTACGGGAACTTCACAACCTACCAGCTCATACCCTATGGCTTGCTCGGGGAGTGAGATACCTGTCTGATGTGTACCAAGGGGGTGTTTTGAAATTGTTCCAACAGCTCAAAGAGGGATTCGACCTCCCCAACTCTATGCATTTCCGATACCTCCAGCTCCGTCACGCTCTACAGACACAATTTCTCGAGATTCCCCCCAATGTAGAATGCCTAGACCTTATTGGTATCCTTGTAGGTCAGGACCACCAAAAGCTAACTTCAATGCTATACAACTCACTTCTCAGACCACAGGCGGTGGCCCTGGCAAACAAGTTAAAAGAGCGATGGTCAGGGATGTGGGGGAGCTGGAGGACGATGAGTGTAAGGATGCACTGGGCACCTGCAAAAGGGTCTCAACCAGGTTGTCTGACCGTCTTACATAATTATATATCCTGCACAGGACGTACCTGACACCGATCCGTTTAGCAAAATATAAGACAAACTACAGCCCCCTCTGTCCTAGGTGCAAAAGTCTGCATAGTACCTTCTTTCACATGTTATGGGTGTTCCCAGCAACACAAGCTTACTGGACTCACGTGGTAAAATTAATTCATTACGAGATGGGCCCCCCACTGACGTTATGCCCTAAGCAATGTCTGCTAGGAATATTCCCAGACCCCGATTCAGAGAAATTCCATTAAATATTTCTCCAAGAATCACTCTACATGGCCAGATTACTTATAGCAAGACGATGGCTCCAGGCTCTGCCACCAACAGTGCCAGAGTGGATAGCGGCAATTAATAAGGTTCTCCCCTACAAGAAAGATCTATGCCCACAGAGGCTGCGAAGCCAAATATGGAAAGATCTGGGATGCATGGTTGGGAACTGCTGCTACATGTAATGAGCTGCCAGAATAAACTCTAGACCGTGCGACTGCTCTACCCCCCTGTGGGGGGGAAAATCTTAAATATATGATAACATTTCAGAATCAGGTACCTAGTAAGCAACATACCTAAGTTCCAGAATTAGCCAAATGCCACTGCTTGCAACCTCCAAGGCACCCGGCTCCGATGGCCTCCCCTTGGAATTTTACACGCATTTCCAAGAAACCCTTACCCCTAACTTGCAAATGCCACTGCTTGTTGCAGTCTTTTGTCTTTTATATGCGCCCACGTAACTGCCTTCTGCAATTCACTGCAATACGTAATGATGTTCTATGACTGTATGCAATTGCCTTGTCGTAACTCACCCTGCCAAATTTGTAATGTGCAATTTTGTACTGCCAATGTTTATTGTGTATTGTATCATTTTTACGTTCAATAAAACACTTTACCAATTGTAAAAAAATAAAATAAAGAATGTGGTGCACTAATCCCTTAAGGAGTGGGATACAACCCACACGCAGAGCCAGTCCACCACCCTATCTGGCTCCCTGGCTGACAAGGTCCAGGAGGATCCAGGCCCATCCCTACGATGCTTCCCCCAGTTCTTCGGATAGTGAGTTGGAGGGAGATTAATTCACCTGTCAGGAAGGAGAGCGGAGAAAGGGGCCGGTTTGTCAATTACCGGCCCCTTTTTTTTCTGAATGGGACACAGAGTGTTCGTTACCTATCGCTCTGTGTCCTGTGATAACTGAGCAGAGTAACCTGTGTGTTACTCTGCTTCAGTGTATGAATGGAGAGGAGCCTCTGTCTCCTCTCCATTCATCTTCAATGCAGAGAAATGGACTGGGGAATCTGTGTCCTCTGTCCCTTTCCCTGTCTCAAATTTGGAGGAGATGTCAGTGGTCTCCGTTTAGACCCCAGACATGTCACCAAAGCCCCCAACAGGGCTGATAAAAATAAAAAATAAAAAAAAATAAAAGTCCACTGCCACTGACACCGACCACCCCCTTTCCCAAAAGCACTGTGAAAAAATATATTTAAAAAAACATAAAACCCCACCCTCCCATCATTGTTAAAATAGTACAAAAAAAAAAATTGTAAAAAAAGTAAAATTAAAAAAAAATGTAATTGTAAAAATGTATAAAAATAAAAAAAAATCCACTGGTCCCAAAAAAAATTAAATTGTAAAATAAAAAAATAATCTGACACTGTCCGCCATCCTGCATGTACTACCCACCACTGTACACTCCGCATCCCTGTGATTTGCACCGCATTGCTGTTCAGATCACATGCAATGTCTGTGTGATGCGATTTCAGCCATACAAACTCACAAACTCACTGGTGCAATGGGGGAACCCTATAAATCCACTGCGGGTTCCCACATCGCATCCGACTCGCACAGCAGTTCACACTGCCATATGCGAACTGCTGTTGAGTGTCATACAATGTTAATGACAGCCCCATTTCAGCTCGCATATCGCACTGCAAACCGACAGTTAGGACATGAATCGGATTGCATAGGTGTGAACCCACATGCGATTCTGGTGCGGACCAAAAAAAAGGGTCCTGTGCGAATTTGGTCCGATAGTGGTGCGATATCAGCCATACTATCTGTATGGCTGAAATCGCACTGCATGGACATCGCATGTGATTTGCAGTGCGGTGGGAATCACATGCGATCTCGCACAGTGCACTGGTGTGAACTAGTCCTAAGCTCATTCAGCCTTACAGGGTGTAATTATAAAAAGTGAGAAATCCACCCCTCCCCACACATAACAAATCCTGGTGATGGAAAGGAATGTTGCAACTGTGATCAGGTGACCTCACACACCCACACACTGCACTATAACAATCATCAGATCACTGGATGTTCTACTCTGCCCAGCTCTGACTACATACATGTCCCCTAAATCACTTGTCTGTCTATATTCTGCTGACTGTTCACTGCAGAATACATTTCCTTTCACCCTGATCTGTGGACACACCATGACCAGTCAAAAACACAGTAAAGGCAGCCAATCCTGGGAGAGCTGGAGGGGAGGGGGAGGGGGTATGTGAACTGTGAACTTTTTACATAGGATGTGCCTGTCTCAGGCTAGTGCATGAGATATGTAAATCACCTGTCACTCACAGCAAGGGGGAGGTTTTGACAAAGTTTTTCTCTGTTTGTCAAGATTTCTATCACTGAACAATAAAAGACGATTGCTCAGAGCTGGAGTAACTGTGTGGCAAGACTGGCCTCAAATGATAGGAAATCTTATTCTCTACATTATGACATAAAAAAATAAAAATAAAAAAAATGTACTTTAAGTGGAAAGAGCCTTCCACCACGCCGCCTAAACAAAAGGAAGTTCTTTAGACACCTGGGGAAAAAAAACGCTTGAACTTTCTGCTCCTTTGGGAATTAAAGGATATCATTGATGAGGAATGGAGCAAAGTTGACAAAAAACTTCTATGTCAAGCAAAACTTCCAGATTACACCCCTTTAAGACAGAAGTGAAACATCTGGAAAACGCTCCCCTTGTGGACGCGGCTTTGATGCATCTGGCTAAACATGTTACTCTTCCCTTAGAGGATGCAGTATCTTTCAAGGATGGGCTCAAGAGGAGAATAGACAAAGACCTCAAGAGAATTTATGGGCTAGCAGGTATGGCTTGCAAACACGCCCTGGCCCTAGCAGCTATATCCAAGGCTATGGAAGCATGGACAGAGAATGTGGACTCCGTACTTAGGGGTGTTTCAGAAGAGCTGGCCAGAAACTCAGTCCAGGAACTGAAGTTGGCAGATGCCTTCCTGGGGGAGGCTTCTATAGATCTTATCCGCCTGTTGGCCAGGACTATGCTATCCTCGGTCACTGTAAGCGGGCCTTGTGGTTGCGCCCTTGGCTCGCTGATCCAGCAACCAAACAAGCCTGGTGCAGGATTCCTTTTGAAGGGTCTTCGTTATTTGGCAACAGGCTAAATAGCGCTATAGCCCGGGCCACGGGGGGGGAAGTCGGGCTTCCTACCCCAGGATAGGCGTCTGATCAGAAGAGACCCCAGCCCAGAAGACACAGTAGTGAGCTTTCAAAGGAAGCACACTCTTAAAGGTCCGGTCAGGACTTCAAAAGAAATTGGAGCAGAGGGCAGGTACCCTTGCGAAAGTCCCCTAAGATCCAGGCATCAAGTAGACACGAGGCGGCTAAGTCGATTTGAGATGGGGCCCACCCAGGTGGGTCGGGTGGGAGCTCGTGGTCAAGGTGGTGGTAAAAGCACCTTACTGGCCAAACAGGCCAAGGTTTCCCCTCCTGATCCAGCTCAGCTTCCAGTACCCCTTCCTCTCAGGCCAGGCCTTTTTTCTCAGGGGGCAGTCCTGCACCCTTGTCTGGCATTACTGAGACTGATGGTCTGGTTCTTGAGAGGGAGAGGCTGGAACCTCTCGGGTGTGCTTCAAGAGTGATTTCCACCCTCATGAGCTCAAGGAAGACGAACACGAATAAAGTTTATGGGAGAATATGTTTAATATAATAATACGTTTGTTGAATTCTCATCCTCTACAGGCAGATCATTCAGAAATCCAGAAGTCCAGGATATCCTCACCTTCCTTCACTCCGGCCTAGATCTATCTCTATCCATCAGCTCTCTTAGAGTCCAAATCTCAGCCCTGTCGGCTTTCTTCAGAACATCGTGGGCTGTTCACCCTTTAATCCGGCAGTTCTTCCTTGGAGCATCAAGATCCCCCAGCAACAATAAATTCCGTCAGCAACAATCGATCCCCCAGGAACAAGACATCTTCCCAGCAACAATAGATCCCTCACGGCAACTCTAGATTCACCAGCAACAATAAATCTCTCCCATTAACAATAGATCTCCCGAGCCAAAGAATGCCAAGATTCCCCAAATGGGATCTTCCCCTTGTTCTCGACTCACTGTCTGGACTCACTACCACAGGGTCTTCCCCTATTAAAGACCTTTCTGCAATAGACGCTTTCCTAGTAGCCATCACCTCGGTTAAGAGAGTTTCTGAGATCAGATCCCTAGGTCATAAAGAACCTTTTCTGATGTTTTTTCCAGATCGGGTGGTCCTTATCCCTATGCTCGGCTCAAATCCAAAAGTCACTTCAGTGTTCCACAAGAACCAAGAAATCATCTTACCTACGTTCAGGACCCCACGGTCCACTGAAGCTCATCCTCTAGACGTTGGCGAAATTCTGAAGGAGTACCTGCAAGTTACTTCACCTTTTAGATGCTCTGACTGTTTATCCTGCACTCTGGCAGTAACCGAGGGAAGTGAGCTTCGACCAGAACGATTGCGGCCTGGATTGTCCAGTCCTTCCAGGCTTATAGAGCTAAGGGCTTGGCTCCTCCAGAAGCGGTGACGGCACATTCCACCAGGTGTATGGCGGCTGCGTGGGCAGCAGCCCGGCATGTGGCTTTATGGGCCTCCATTAATACCTTTATGTCACATACTGCAGGGCTCGACAAACCCGGTCGCCAGGGCGCAATTGCGACTAGAATTGGGGTCCTGGCGCGACAACCTGTGGACCCCGACCCCGCCGTGCGATCGCATCGGGCCGTGCCGGCCAGAAATTTAGGCCGCGGCTTTGTGGCCTTCTGAAATCCTTCTGTAATATGGCGCCATCTTGTGGTGGCCGTTGGTATTGCAACACCTCTAACAATGCTAATGCAATGTTAACCACTGGGCACTTTTCAGCTTTCGGTGCTCTCACACTTTGAATGACATTTTCTCAGTCATGCAACACTGTACCCAAATGAATTTTTTGTCCTTTTTTTTTCACACAAATAGAGCTTTCTTTTGGTGGTATTTAATCACTGCTGGTTTTTTTATTTTTTGCGCTATAAATCAAAAAATACAGAAAATTCAGTAAAAAAAAAAAATTCTTTGTTTCTATTAAAATGTATTGCAGAGTATTGGCAGAGTCTTGGCGAGTATTGGCAGAGTATTGCGGTGTATTGCACAGTGCTGGCAGAGTATTGCACAATACTGCCAGAGTAGCTGTCACTGACCAGCGCTGTGGGCACTACACATCCAGCCCACAGCGCTGGTCCCATCTATCCCCCTCTCAGCTTCTCCCCTCTCACTGTACCGATCGATACAGAGAGGGGAAGGAGGAACCGGCGTCATGACGTGACGCCGGTTTGTGTACATGTGATCGCTCCGTCATTTGACAGAGCGATCACGTGGTAAACGGCCGCTATCGGCGGCCACTTCCCGTGATGCGCCGGGTCCTCGGGAGGACGTCCTATGGTGCCCAGTGCCACCTGTCAGTCGTTGTTAAAAAATAAATAAATTGGCTCCTAACTTTTTTAGTTGGCTCCTAGATTCCAAGCAAATTTGTCAAGCCCTGACATACTGTTTTGAGCCTGCTTCTTTATCTTCTTTGAACTTTGGTTTAAACATCCTGTTGGTTGACGTGCCAAATTAAATTTTATTTTCTGTTCAGCATAATCCCACCCGTGTGGTCTGGCTAGTCATTTCCCACACATAGACTGCCATGGAGTCTGTCAGGAAAACTAATTATCAAATACTTACCGTAATTTCCCTTTCCTGATGGACTCCATCGCAGACGGGAGTTCCGCCCCATCGGTCAAGAGTAGGCTAGTTACAGAACACAGTCCCTAGCGGTGAGTTCAAATTTATGGGAATGGGGTCCTATAGCATTGGAGAGGAGGCAGGGTTAACCCACACAGACTGCCATGGAGTCCATCAGGAAAGGAAAATTCCGGTATTTGATAATAAATGTTCCATTTCTTGTGTTATCATTCTGGCCAAGAAATCATAAATGCTGCCAGGGTATGTAAACTTATGAGCACAACTGTATATACAGTGCCTTGGAAAGGTATTTACTGTATTTAAAATAGGCATATAACATGCATTTTTCCCCCTTAAAAATCGGGGGAAAGTCGTGGGTGCGTGTTATACGCCGATCCCCCCCCCCCCCCCAAAAAAAAAAAAAAATCGAGTGGCGCCGAAAAAGACCGAAGCGCCGCCGAAAAAGGCCGAGCCGGCTCCGCTCGCAGTCCCGCCTCCCTGCGCTCGCTCCCGAAACAGCAGGGAGGCGGGACTGCGAGTGGAGCCGAATAGTCTTTTTCGGCTGTGCTTCTGTCTTTTTCGGTGGCGCACGCGCGGTCTGTCTCGGCGGCGGGAAATTTAAACGTGGGCAAGGCTGCAAATTACGCTGGCAAGCTGAAATGACACTGGGCAAGGCTGCAAATGGCGCTGGGGAGTGGGCTGCAAATGGCGGTGGACAAGGCTGCAAATGGCGCTGGACAAGGCTGCAAATGGCGCTGGACAAGGCTGCAAATGGCGCTGGACAAGGCTGCAAATGGCGCTGGACAAGGCTACAAATGGCGCTGGACAAGGCTGCAAATGACACTGGGCAAGCTGCAAATGACGCTTAAATGTAAGTTTTTTTTTTTCCCCTAAACTTCCTTCTTAAAACTTTTTTTCCTTAAAATGCCCTCCTAAACTTGGGGTGCGTGTTATACGCCAATAAATACGGTATTTATTGAAATTTTCCACATTTTGTCATGTCACAACCAAAAACGTAAAAGTATTTTATTGAGATTGTATGTGAGAGACCAACACAAAGTGGCACATAATTGTGAAGTGCCAGAAAAATGATAAATGGTTTTCAAATATTTTTACAAAATAAATATCTGAAAAGTGTGGCGTGCATTTGTATTCAGCCCCCTTTACTCTGATACCGCTAACTAAAATCTAGTGGAACCAATTACTTTCAGAAGTCACCTAATTAGTAAAGAGTCCACCCGTGTGTAATTTAATCTCAGTATAAATACAGCTGCTCTGTGAAGCCCTCAGAGGTTTGTTAGAGAACCATAGTGAATAAACAGCATTATGAAGACCAAGGAACACACCAGACAGGTCAGGGATAAAGTTGTGGAGAAGCAGGGTTAGGTTATAAAATTAGCCCAAGCTTTAAACATCTCACAGAGCACTGTTCAAGCCATTATCCGAAAATAGAAAGAGTATGGCACAACTGCAACCCTACCAAGACATGACGTCCACCTAAACTTACAGGCTGGGCAGGGAGCATTAATCAGAGAAGCAGCCACGAGACACATGGTAACTCTGGAGGAGCTGCAGATATCCACAGCTCAGGTGGGAAAATTCCGCTCAAGCTGTGTTGCCTACACACGATCACACCAAATTCCGACGGTCAATAACACAGCGGCATAAAACAAGTTCGACAGCACTATAAAAGGAAAGTTTAATGCTTCCGAGCATGCGTCGTATTGTTTCCGAGCATGCGTCGGAATTTTGCGTGTCGGAATTGCATACACACGATCGGAAAATCCGATAGAAAGGTTTTCTGTCGGAAAAATTGAGAACAGGTTCTCAATTCAAAGTCCGTCGGAAATTCCGACAGAAAAAGACCGTTGGGCATACACACGGTCGGAAAATCCGATGACAAGCTCCCATCGGACTGTTTTCATCGGAAATTCCAACCGTGTGTACGCCGCATTAGTCATGCACTCTGCCTTTATGGATGAGTGGCAAGAAAAAAAAGCCACTGTTAAAAAAAAAAAAAAAAAAAAAAGCCATAAAGAAGTCCTGTTTGCAGTTTGCAAGAAGCCATGTGGGGGACATAGTAAATGTGGAAGAAGGTGCCAGGGTCGGATGAGATCAATTATTAACTTTTTGACCTAAAAGCAAAACACTATGTGTGGTGGAAAACTAACACTGCACATCACCCTGAACACACCATCCCCACTGAAAGGTTATGCTAAAACTCCATCTTGTCTTGTCAGCCATCTTAATATTCACTTATTTGTATTATACATGTAGCGCCAACACTTTTCTAAAGTGTGCGCTATATGTGTAAATTTAGTTTTTCCAGAACTGTAACTGAGATCTGGGGGGGGGGTTAATTGTTTAGGTCATTTACTTTGGCATCCGTTTGACTGGGCTGTACTGGAGTTCTGCCTGTTCATAGGTGAAGTGAGCACCTATGACAGGCTGAGAATGCAGTCTGGTTGGACGTGTTGGTTACCTACTTTCTCTGAGCCAATCAGCGGGCGCGTCTGGCCCCACTGTGCATTCTGGGGAGGGGTATTTAAGATGCTGAAGTCACGTGTTCAGGGTTCGGTTTGCTCTTTGATTCCTGGTTCCGGTCCAACCCCGTGAGGGGTCCCGGACCCAGGAGTGTCTGCCGCCCCAGTAAGCATGGTCACCCTGACCAGCCCCAGCGGCCCTCATGGTCTGGGGTGGGGATCCATCCGTTCCCAAGCCTCGGAACTGGCTAGTTCGAGGCCCAGTAACTGAAGGAGGATTCTGAAGTGTCCGGTGTCCTCTGAGAATTGGAGAGGCACGGAAACTCGTACAAGCGTCCGGGGGAGGACTCTTAGGAGGAGGGCCAAGGAGATGGCTGCTCGGTAAGAGCCTGGGAGCTGAGATTGTATGGACACTGGCTGAATCCGCATTTTCTACAGTATCGCCGAAAACGGCTGGAAGATTCAGGTACCATAGGAAAAGTTCCTAAACCCATCCTTCGGTTACAACATAGTCTGTGGCAGAGACTTTACATTGTTCACCTGAAGTTACGACATAGTCTGTAGCAGAGACTTTGCAAATCTTTGAATCACTTGTTGGCTGCTAGATCCACAGACAGGGGTTTATCCAACAGTGAAGTCCCCATTTGCGAGTGGTTACTCTCTGGGCTAAAGTGACATTCATTTGATGTCAGCAGTTCTGAAGTGCCTGAGCTTTATCACCTATACCCTCTATTCCCAACCAAGAGACTGTGTTATATTTGAACATTACCTTTTGCAAAAACAAATCCTCAAAAAGGACATTTGAGTGTCAGATTCTGAAATTACTGGGTACTAACCCTGGGAACCCCTAGACAACGAACGACCAGCTACAAGGAGGATGTAATTGGTAAGCCCAGAAAATTCATAGCCGCCCCGCAGGGATTATGGCGCTACATACACAATATGTATAGTTAGAACACCCCTTTAACCTTTCAAATATCTGTCTCAGCATGAGATTCTTCTAACTCAATTGTTCTCACACACTCCTTTCACACATATTCTCACATTCCTTTAGCTACTGGAGTAACAAAGAACAATGACCACTTGTTTTGTCTTATTGTAACTGCCTTAATATCTACTGCACATGTCTTATTAAGAATGTTCTGTGCGACATGTAAATTGCTAGATGAAACACTTTTTGATAACTCAATACAATCAGTTCTTAGAGAGCAGCATCGTGTGAGTGCAATTTCTTTGTTCTTTGAGAACTGATTCCAGATATATCTGAACTGCATAATACATCGGATCTGAGGTCTGAGAGGTTAAAAGGGACCCCCCCTAGATACAGGATTAACCCTTTCACACACTGTGAAACATGGTGGTGGCAGAATCATGTTGTGGGGATGCATTTCTTCAGCAGGGACATGGAAGCTGGTCAGAGCTGATGGGAAGATGGATGGAGCCAAATACAAGGCAATCTAAAAAGAAAAACCTGTTAAGAGTTTGCAAAAGACTTCAGACTGGGGTGGAGGTTCACCTTCCAGCAGGACAACAACCCTAAACATACAGCCAGAGTTACAATGGAATGGTTTAGATCAAAGCATATTCATGCATTAGAATGACTCAAAGTCCAGACCTAAATCCAATTGAGAATCTGTGGCAAGACTTGAAAATTGCTGTTCACAGATGCTTCCATCCAATCTGACAGAGCTTGAGCTATTTTGCAAAGACGAATGGGCAAAAATGTCACTCTAGATGTGCAAAGCTGGTAGAGACATACCCAAAAAGACTTGCAACTGCAATTGCAGCCAAAAGGTGGTTTTACAATGTATACAAATGCACACCACACTTTTCAGATATTTATTCGTAAAATATTTTGAAAAACCTTTATCATTTTCCTTCCACACAATTATGTGACACTTTGTGTTGGTCTCATAAAATTCCAATTAACTACATTTAAGTTTTTGGTTGTAACATGACAAAATGTGGAAATTTCAAGGGGTAGGAATACTTTTTCAAGGCACTGTATATGTACCTATGTGTCTTTGATGTTTGTGCATGCATTCCTGTGCCCTAGGTCTTAGGTATTTTCTCCAATCATCCTTTGTCCGTTGCAGTTACATTTTCATTGCAATACACAGAATTTTTTCCTTATTTACTGCGATTTTGCCTTTTGAATTGAACCAGCATAGGAAAAGTCTGCCAATTCTATTCTTGGGGATCTTCCATTTAATGCATCTGGCCATAGATAAATATAGATACAGTGGGGAAAAAAAAGTATTTAGTCAGCCACCAATTGTGCAAGTTCTCCCACTTAAAAAGATGAGAGGCCTGTAATTGTCATCATAGGTATACCTCAACTATGAGAGACAAAATGTGGAAACAAATCCAAACAATCACATTGTCTTATTTTTAAAATAATTTATTTGCAAATTATGGTGGAAAATAAGTATTTGGTCACCTACAAACAAGCAAGATTTCTGGCTCTCACAGACCTGTATCTTCTTCTTTAACCACTTGACCACTGGGCACTTAAACACCCTTAATAACCAGACCAATTTTCAGCTTTCGGTGCTCTCACACTTTGAATGACAATTACTCAGTCATACAACACTGTACCCATATGACATTTTTGTTCTTTTTTTCACACAAATAGAGCTTTCTTTTGGTGGTGTTTAATCACCGTTGGGTTTTTTTTTTTTGAGCTATAAAAGAAAAAAAAGACTGAAAATTCTGTAAAAAAAAAAATGAATTTTTCTTCGTTTCTGTTATAAAATTTAGCAAATTTGTAATTTTTCTTGATACATTTTGGCCAAAATGTATACTGCTACATATCCTTGGTAAAAATAAGTACAAATTGGGGTATATTATTTGGTCTTTGTGAAAGTTATAGAGTCCACAAGCTATGGTGCCAATATCTGAAAATTGATCACACCTGAAGTACTGACGGCCTCATCTCATTTCTTGAGACCCTAACATGCCATAAAAGTACAAATACCCCCCAAATGACCCCTTTTTGGAAAGAAGACATTCCATATTTGGAAAGAGGCATGGTGAGTTTTTTGAAGTTGTAATTTTTTCCCACAATTCTTTGCAAAATCAAGATTTTTTTTTCTTTTTTTTCACAAAATTGTCATATTAGCAGGTTATTTCTCACACACAGCATATGCATACCACAAATTACACCCCAAAACACCTCTTTACAGTGAGATATGGGGTCAATAAGACCCCACATCTCACCTCTAGGCTGGAAAGCCTGAAATAAAATAAAAAAACGATCCTGGCTTCGATTGTAGCGAGCATTGCATGGTATCGCAGAATATCGCAGGGTATTGCAGAGTATCGTGGGTATTGCAGAGTATCGCTGGGTATTGCAAGGTATGGCATGGTATCGCAGGGTATGGCATGGTATCGCAGGGTATGGCAGACTATCGCAGGATATGGCAGACTATCGCAGGGTATGGCAGACTATCGCAGGGTATGGCAGACTATCGCAGGGTATGGCAGGGTATGGCAGAATATGGCAGGGTATCGCAGAGTATGGCAGAGTATTGCTGGGTATCGCAGGGTATCGCAGGGTATCGCAGGGTATTGCATGGTATCGCAGAGTATTGCAGGGTATGGCAGAGTATCGCAGAGTATTGCAGAATATGGCAGGGTATCGCAGAGTATGGCAGAGTATTGCTGGGTATCGCAGAGTACTGCTGGGTATCCATCCATCCATGCTCAGCCATCCCTCCATACCCTGCAATACACTGCAGGCTATTGCTGTGTATTGCAGGGTATGGAGGGATGGCTGAGCATGGATGGATGGATCGGTGGTGACTGCAGAGCAGGCTGTGGGCACTACAGATCCCGCCCACAGCACTACTGCCACTGATCCCTCCCCCTCTCCTCTCACACTGTACCGATCGGTACAGAGAGAGGAGGGGAGAGGAACTGGCGTCATCAAATGACGCCGGTTTGCTTACATGTGATCGCTCCGTCATTTGACGGAGCGATCACGTGGTAAACAGCCGTGATGAGCGCCCGTTTACCGTGATCCGCCGGGTCCTCTGGACCCGGCGATCATGGATGTTCTCGAGTGGGGGCGCGCAAGAGGGGAATTCTGGGAGGACATCATAGTACGCCCTCCCAGAGTTAAGCAACCGTCCTGTGGTCGTTTTTCAGCTATGGGCCGGTTGTAAAGTGGTTAAGAGGCTCGTCACCTCAAACAGTCACACTCCAAACTCCACTATGGTGAAGACCAAAGAGCTGTCGAAGGATACCAGAAACAAAATTGTAGACCTGCACAAGGCTGGGAAGACTGAATCTGCAATAGGCAAGCAGCTTGGTGTGAAGAAAATCAACTGTGGGAGCAATAATTAGAAAATGGAAGACATATGAGACCACTGAAAATCTCCCTCTATCTGGGGCTCCACGCAAGATCTCACCCCGTGGGGTCAAAATGATCACAAGAACGGTGAGCAAAAATCCCAGAACCACACGGGGGACCTAGTGAATGACCTGCAGAGAGCTAGGACCAACGTAACAAAGGCTCTCACCCCAGACGACAAAATGTGAGTGTTTTTAATCTGTTTTTATACCATTAAAACTCATTCATACGGTATTACACTATGCAAGGCTTTCATTTTATTATGATGTATATACACGATTGAACCATGGAATATTGATGCCCATCCCCTATCGGCCATCCACTTTCCTGGCTTTTTCCGGTCCATGCTGCATCGAGTTACATCTTGGAGCCATTGTGTGGAGCGAGGATCTGCCAGCCCTATACCAATAAGCTTTTGCGACTTGTGAGGCATATGCCCCTTCAAGTCCAAAATTTCCGGTAAGCCTCATTCCTATAGGCTTAGTTGCCAACAGACAACTATCACCTCACCCGTCACAGGGAACACCCGTTTGACCACCAATCATCTTTCTTATGGACTTGAATTAATGTCACTTATTTTATTCACCAACTACTTTTTAGACGGACTTCATCACTATATTTATTTATATAATTTTTCCACTCAGCACTTTAAATCTCAATTTTGAGTTTTACGATTATTACAATACGAATCATTTTTGGTTTTATGTAATCATCACGGAATCACCTGGTATTAATTCACCATTTTTAATCACGTGTACTCTTTTTTTTTTTTTTTTATAAATCTTTATTTTGTCTCCATTTTCACATTTTAACAACATTAAACATTGCAATTTCATATATATTATACATACATTTTACAGTTGTATCTATTTACAGATTTTTAGTTCTTTATTCCTGTACCCGTGTATGTTGACTGTATATTATTAATATTGCATTCATTCTCTATTCTAATCATATAGTCATTAAAACTTATCAAGCGAGCCGCCATTTTCTATTCATTCATACGAACACAAAAAAAAAAAAAAAAAAAGGGAAAAGGAAAAAAGGAAAAAAAAAAAAAAAAAAAGGAGATCTCGCCCCCCGTCCCCCCTCCTCTCTCATATTGTCCGCAATAGTGAGGATAATGTCCTATACTTCTCCCATTTTTGCCACGTTTCTCTTATGTGGTCTTTTGGGCCCTCTTCTGTTATGATCCTCTCTTCCAGTGAACGCATCTCATCCATTTCTGCTATCCATTCCTCAATTGAGGGTGTTATATTATTTTTCCATTTTCTTGCTATTACTGTTCTAGCTGCGGTTAAGCAGTGTTTTAATATCCCTTTTCTTATCTTTTTAATCGTTCCTGGTATCATTGATAATATAGCGATCTTTCTATCTGGTTGTATATTTATGTCTGTCATCTCGCTATATATTTTGAATATTTTTTCCCAGAATATATAGACTTTTGGACACAAAAACCAAATGTGTGACATAGTCCCAATTGCCTTCTGACATCTCCAACAGGTGCTATCATTTTCTATATTATGCATGTCAGTTGGGCATTTATACCATCTCACTAATAATTTATAGTTTCTTTCCTGGTGCCTATTGGAGAGAGACATTTTGTGTGTTAATAGAATTGCTTTGTCCCATTTTTCTCTGGGTATGACCTCCTCTAATTCTTGTTCCCATTTTCTTACATATTTTAACTCCTGTATATTACTGTTTGAGATTAAATACTCGTATATATTGGATAGGTTGTGTGTAGGTTTTTGTTCTTGTAGTAATAGTGTTTCCAGTGTTGTAGGTGTTCTATCCAATGTTCCTGTTTTCTCAAGAGTATTTATATATTCCTGAAGCTGTCTGTGTTGTATCCATTTATGTGCATGCTCTCTACCCATGTCTTCTAATCGAATGAGTTTCTTATTCTCCATTGTTTGTATGATTCTGATGTTGTCTTTTTTCTCCCATTTTAAAAAAGTTTTGGTTTCGCTTGCTGGGGGGGAAGTCAGGATTGCAGAAGAGGGGTGTCATTGGGCCTATATATGATGACCCTATTCCCCTCTTCATCAATCCGTCCCACATTTTCAGTGTTGCTTCGATCAAGAGTGGCATCTCTTGTCTTAGTGGTCTATTCTCTTTCTTTATCCATGGTAACACTTTTAAGTTTATGTTCATAATTTCTTCCTCTAGTTTCACCCATTGTTTAGTTCCTATATTATGAAACCAATCTAGAATCCTAGTTACCAGGGATGCTTTAAGATAGGCGGATAGATCCGGAAGAGCTAGACCGCCATCTTTTTTGCGTCTAATGAGGATTTCCCTACTAACTCTCGCCGGTTTGCCCGCCCAAATAAAACTGCCAATAAGTCTTCGTAGGGAGTTTAATATGTTTTTTAAGGGAAATATTGGGATTGTTTGGAACACATATAATATTTTTGGAAGTATATCCATTTTTATAATATTTATGCGACCTGTCCAGGAAAAAATCCCTTTGTTATAGTTTTGAAGTAGCTTTGTTATTTTTTGTATTAATGGCAAATAGTTACATTCTTGGAGTTTTCTCATGTCATTGGGGATAAATATTCCCAGGTATTTAATAGCACTATTTTGCCATTTGAAAGAAAAAAAAATTTTAAGTGCATCAATGATATTTATGGGAAGTGAGATATTTAAGGCTTCTGTCTTGTTATAATTAACTTTGAAGTTACTAACTTCAGCAAAGCGTTTAAATTCTTTTATTAGATTGGGTAATGTCACTATGGGGTTTGTGATGTATAATAATAGATCGTCTGCGTATCCTGACAGTTTATATTCTTGGTCTTTTATTTTAATTCCCTGTATGTCTTTATTTATCCGGATTGCTGTCATAAGGTGTTCCATAGTTAGGACATATATCAATGGAGATAAGGGACATCCCTGTCTGGTTCCGTTCAGTATTGTTATCGTATCTGATAGCTCCCCGTTTGCTCGGATTTTAGCCGTTGGATTCTGGTATAAGACTAAAATTTTTTCTAGCAGTCTAGGGCCCAGTCCCCATTGCTTCAGTGTCTCTTCGAAGAATCGCCATCCCACCCTGTCAAACGCTTTTTCAGCGTCCACTGCCAATAGACAGGATGGGATGGCGTGTCTCTTGGCATATTCGACCAATGTCAAGGTTTTAGAGGTGTTATCCCTCGCCTCTCTTCCTTCCACAAATCCTACTTGGTCTAGGTGTATCGCTCCTGGCAGTTTGGGCGTAAGCCTGTTGGCTATAATCTTAGAGTAAATTCGGAGGTCAATATTCGTCAGAGAGATTGGTCTGCAATTTCCACATAGTGTATGGTTTTTATCGGGTTTGGGTATAAGAGATATGTATGCTTGCATACTCTGTGATACAAAGGGCTGGGCTATAGACACAGAGTTAAATGTGCGTTTCAAAATTGGAGTAAGTAAATCTTTGTATATTTTATAAAACCGTGGAGTAAATCCATCAGGTCCTGGGCTTTTACCTACTGTCAATGAGTCTATTACTGTTTGAATTTCAATTTCTGAAAATTCGTTTTCTAATTGTTCAATATCGTTGTCGAGCAGACATGGTATCGGGGTTTCTGTTATGTATTGTCTTATCTTTTGATCAAAGTCTTCTGGAGTTTGCTTTGTTGGTTGATTGGGTATGTTATACAAACCAGAGTAGAATGTATGGAATGTTTCCATAATCTTCTTTGGGTCGTATGTCAGTTCCCCTGAGTCTATTTTGATTTTGGCAATTGATGTAGTTCTTGTTTGTTGTTTTAGGGCTCTGGCTAATATTTTACCTGGTTTATTATCTTGGTGATAATATAGGGTGCGATTTTTATCTCTAATCCGTAGTGATTGTTCATTTAATAATGTTCTCATCTCTGTTCTTTTGTCCAGGAGAACCATTAGCGTTTCTCGTGTTGTATTCTGTTTATGTTGTTTCTCTAGTTCCGTGATTTCTTGTATCAACTCTGTTGACCTGTTACTTTTCATTTTCTTCAATCTGGACCCGTGTTTAATAAAGAGGCCCCTTATTATACATTTAAGAGTTCCCCATTGGTTTGGGAGTGATGTATTGTCATTTATATGATCTAGTGTAAAGTTCGATATCGCAGAGCTAATCTCGGTTTTACAGGTTTCATCGAATAGTAGATTGTCATTTAATTTCCATGTGCCTCTAGATGTATTTTTATTTGTTGTATCTATGGTTAAGTAAATGGGTGCATGGTCTGACCATATAAAATTCCCTATCTCGGGGGCAGATATTGCTGTAATTGCCGGAGAGTTTATCAAGAAGTAGTCCAGTCTATGGTATGTGTCGTGTACCTGAGAATAAAATGTATAGTCTTTTGTACTTGGGTTTGTTATTCTCCATATATCTACTAATTGATGTTGCTCTAATAATTTTTTAAATGCCCTTTTTTCAGTTTTCTTTTGGGGTCCTGTTTTTGCTGTAGTATCCATATTTCGGTCTAGAACGAAATTAAAATCGCCACCTATTATGATTGTCCCTTCTGCTTTAGTCATCATCTTTGTTAGTAATTGGATGCCTGTTTTAATTTGGTCTATATTCGGTAAGTAAATATTAATAAAAGTATATTTCTGTCCGTATATATTCACTTTTAACAATATTGCTCTGCCATCTCGACTTGTCCATTTTTCTATAACCTGGTGAGGTATCGAATTATGGATTACTATTGAGACACCTCTAGATTTTGAGTATGGATACGTATCATGGTACCAGTTAGGGTAATGTCTGTTCTGTATATTTGGTAAGTGATCCGTGCGGAAATGCGTTTCCTGGAAGAGAATAACACCTACGTTTTGTTTCTGGAGAGAGTATAAAATTTGTGCTCTTTTAGTTGTTACATTTAGTCCTCTTGTGTTAAATGAACAAACCTTGATGGTTGTCATAAATCCAAGAG
Source organism: Lithobates sylvaticus (assembly GCA_028564925.1). NCBI lineage: Eukaryota > Metazoa > Chordata > Amphibia > Anura > Ranidae > Lithobates > Lithobates sylvaticus. The sequence goes on along the minus strand of CM053031.1, from coordinate 179,278,399 downwards.
TAAGGGACACAGGGGGAAGGAGAGGGCAAAAAGAGGGAGGGGGGAAGGAGAGGAGAAAAGAAAAAAAAAAAAAAAAAAAGGAAAAAAAAAAAAAAAGGAAAACGAGAGAAAAAAAAATAATTTTTTATTATAACACCCACTCACACCGTGAGCGGTTTGCTCTTCTTGTGTGTCCTATCACTTGTTACTTTAAACTTTCATACCTCTAGCATTCTCTAAATGACTCGTTGAGTCTAACCTTACTATGCAAGTTCCCTAATTAGGGGGTGTGTAGGGATCTTTTTAGGTTTAGGACGTGTCCCTGGTCCGGGAATAGTTTAGTTTAAGTGATGCAAGATTAAGCGGGGCTTCCCCTCTGTCCCCCATAAAGGGGACAAGATAGGGGAGGAGGAGAAGGGGGGGGGGGAGAGAAAAAAAAAAAAAAAAGGATTTCTTCCTCTTTCCTTCCCTCCTATGAGAGGTTTTCCCCCTCTCCTCCACCCTCTCTCCCCTCACCCCAGTTCGGGGGGAGAAGAAAAACCCCTAATACAGATCCGTTTATATATCACATTTTGATATCAATACATATATATTATCTCCGTCCTTGGATATTTGGACCAGCATATACTTATTACCATCTCTGACCTGTTATTCATTATATTCCCTACGTTTAGTCTCTCTCCTTCCTCCCCTCCCCCCCCTCCCTCCCCCTCTCCCCCTCCCTCCTTGGGATTGTATTCTTATTCTGAGTCTAGCATTTTGTTACTATATCATACATCTTATCCATTCTTTATTCCACTGTTTCAAGTTTAATGTCTGGTTTGTCCTCTCTGAATACAGCTTGTTTTATTGGTGTGTAATCTATAAAGTTCGTTTCCTCCCTTCTTCATTGTAGGGAAGGGGTGGGCAAAAAAATAAATAAATAAATAAATAAATAAATAAAATAAAAACCTTGCCTTCACCCTTTTCCCTCCTCAAAGAGGAGAGTCCCTTTTTTGAAGAGCGGGGGAAAATTGAATTAACTGTATCCAGTGGGGACAATCCGTTTCACAAAAACACATAATTCATAAATGTCAATTTTAACGGGTACGTTACAGTTTCCAACATTATTATCACTTTATTCAATATATTCTAACTTGTTATATCTTTGTTTCTTTGCATTTGATTTTTAGGTCCCCCTAACCCTTCTTCCCCCCCGAGAAAAAAAAAAAAAAAAAGAAGGGGGGGAGGGGGGGTGTTTCCTTCCCTTGCTTACTCCCTTTATCCCCTTTTGTCCCTCCCCTGCCCTTGTCCTCCTAGGGTTGGTGTGTTGTGTGTGGGTGTATAGTGTACGTGTACTCTTTTAACCCTTTTTTATTTGCATAAATAATTTTACATAAGTAATCTTTTATATTTATGCTCTGATAAGATTTTATGATTTTATTTGTGTTTCTATGGTATCAAGACAGATAGGGGATATTCCGGGAAATTGCCCCATTCCCTCTACTCTCATGTCTTGCGCATAAGGTATCATACCTAAGCATATATTAATAGCACCAGTTCCCCAACAAGAACTTTTCTCATTCTAGCGCTACATTTACACATATATACATTTCCACCCCACCGATAGTCTTTCGGCAATGTTAGCTGCTTCATATATTTAAATACGATACCTATACAGCGCAGTATTTACCCCACTTTCTCCAACGTAACAAAGGCTATCATCAGTAACACACTACGCCTCCAGGGACTCAGATCCTGCAGTGCCAGACGTGTCACCCTGCTTAAGCCAGTACATGTCCATGCCGTTTGAGGTTTGCTAGAGAGCATTTGGATGATCCAGAAGAGGATTGGGAGAATGTCATATGGTCAGATGAAACCAAAGTAGAACTGTTTGGTAGAAGCCCAGCTCGTCGTGTTTGGAGTAGGGAGAATGCTGAGTTGCAACCAAAGAACACCATACCTACTGTGAAGCATGGGGGTGGCAACATCATTCTTTGTGGCTGTTTCTCTGCAAAGGGAACAGGACGACTGATCCGTATACATGAAAGAATGAATGGGGCCATGTATCATGAGATTTTGAGTGCAGACCTCCTCCCATCAGCAAGGGCATTGAAGATGAAACGTGACTGGGTCTTTCAGCATGACAATGATCCCAAACACACCGCCCGGGCAACGAAGGAGTGGCTTCGTAAGAAGCATTTCAAAGTCCTGGAGTGGCCTAGCCAGTCTCCAGATCTCAACCCCATTGAAAGTCCGTATTGCCCAGCGACAGCCCCAAAACATCACTGCTCTAGAGGAGATCTGCATGGAGGAATGGGCCAACATACCAGCAACAGTGTGTGACAACCTTGTGAAGACTTACAGAAAACGTTTGACCTCTGTCATTGCCAACAAAGGATATATAACAAAGTATTGAGATGAACTTTTGATATTGACAAAGTACTTATTTTCCACCATAATTTGCAAATAAATTCTTTCCAAATCAGACAGACAATGTGATTGTCTGGATTTTTTCCACATTTTGTCTCTCATAGTTGAGGTATACCTATGATGACTATGACAATTACATGCCTCTCTCATCTTTTTAAGTGAGAGAACTTGCACAATTGGTGGCTGACTAAATACTTTTTTGCCCCACTGATAGATAGATATATATCTATCTAACTATCTATTGTAGAGGGTCAGCCTGGGGCAGGGTTAAGAAGAGGTTAATCGAAGAGGGCAGGTATTTCCCCTTATGACCTGCTATTTGTCAGGTGTGCTGAAAGTGTCAGTGTGGAGCTGTTTAATTAGGAGAGAGAGACACAGCAGGATGCTGTGTGAAAAGGTCCATTGCTGGATCATGTACCTGCTAGGTGAGCTTAACCACATGAAGACTGTAGCTCTGACTTGAGCCATGAACCTTTACCTGTAAGCCTGTGTGCTGCTGAACTGTGAGCTGTACCTGTGTGCACAACCGTGTGACAAGACAAGTCTGTCTGGCCTTATGTTTATTTTTTTGCCATTTTGCTGAATAAAGCCACTTTTAATTTTACTGGACTGTCTCTGAGCCTGCTTTTCACCCCTCTGATCCCCTACAATAAAAACAAAAAATATATATATACATACATACATATACACACACACACACTTATTAACACTGCTCAAAAAAAATGTAAGGACTAAAGGAACAATTTTTAATCAGAGTATAGCATCAAGTCAATTAACCACTTTCAGACCGGACCATTTTGCTGGCTTAAGACCAGACCACTTTTTGCGATTTGGCGCTGCGTCGCTTTTAACTGACAATTGTGCGGTCGTGCGACATGGCTCCCAAACAAAATTGACGTCCTTTTATTCCCACAAATAGAGCTTTCTTTTGGTGGTATTTGTTCGCCCCTGCGGTTTTTATTTTTTGCGCAATAATCAAAAAAAAGAGCGACAATTTTGAAAAACACACTTTATTTTTTACTTTTTGCTATAATAAGTATCCCCCAAAAATATATAAAAAAAAAAAAAAAAAGTTTTTTTTCCTCAGTTTAGGCCAATACGTATTCTCCTACATATTTTTGGTAAAATTGCAATAAGCGATTATTGATTGGTTTGCGCAAAACTTATAGCGTTTACAAAATAGGGGATAGTTTTATAGCATTTTTATTAATAATTTTTTTTTTTTTACTAGTAATGGCGGCGATCAGCGATTTTTATTGTGACTGCGACATTATGGCGAACACATCGGAAACTTTTGACACCATTGTGATAGAGTATTCCTGCGCTACCGTGGAGAGGGAAGAGTAGGGTATGGGAGGGAAGGGTTGACTGAGGGGGGACTGCTGCAAGCACCGAATGTAGGTCAGACCGTACCTACTGAACAAGGTATAGAAAAGTGGGGGTGATGCTGCGCTGTTCCCCAGGAGAATGTATTAGATCTACCTCAAAGTGGCAGTATTGGGGCAAAAGCGTGAACCCCTAATGTATACAATGGTAATGGACAATGGTATTGTCTCGTCTACCAGTTAGATCCAAACTCTGAGTGTGAGGTGAATGATACCTAGTGGTAAGCACAATGTACTGCGATCAATAAATATACTGATAATAGTGGTGGCCGATAAATATGTAAAAAGTGCAAGAGTGTCAAAATGACTAATGGCACATACATATAATAGCTAGTAAAACACCATAAATATGAGACATAAAATATATAAAAAAATATTAGGTGAACATATGGTGTAGTTCAATATAAAATATAAAGTGCATACTGCAAAGAATAAATATATATAACCGTGACGTGTCGGTATATATAGTAAAACTGTGAGGTGCTGGTGTATATATAATAAACACTGGCTATGCGATACAGTGTAGAAAAAGTTGATATCTCAATCTGCAGAATGTGATGCTAGTGCAGAAAGTAAGATGCACTGACAAGAATAAAAAATTAAACTGTGAATGAAAGTGCACAATGCATTAAAGGTGCAGATAGTGAAGCATAAGTGGAGCTAGTCTGCTTGACTAGAGAGAGTTATACATATATAGATATGCACAAAAAACTGAGTTGCAAAAAAACGCAGAATGCGATTTGCAAAAAACTGAGTTGCAAAAAAAAGCAGAATGCGATTTAACAGAGAAAATGCGATTTCAACAGAAAGAAATGCAAAATAGAGTAGCACAAAATTATTATATGAGAACGTGGCTGGAAATAAATATCCGTAAAGAGGTAAATGTGACCAAAATCAAGTAGCAGACTAAGCTGCATGCACATAGGTCCGTGATTTAGAGAAAAAAAAGTCCTTGACCGTTTGATAACTGTGATTACAAATCTCGGTGTAAGTGATATGATCCTTATACAGAAGTGGTGTTCGTGCAGTGGGGTGTCATAAAATAGTGGGGGGGCGTTCCTCTTCGTGCGGGGCACACTATGAAAAGTATTGGAACCTTACCTTGCGGTAAAGGGTTAACCGCATAAAAGATAGTGATATGGGTTCTGCTGTGTTCTTCTTCTAACGTGCTGCTCTGCCTAGGAGGGTGCGTGTTTCCTTCTTCCTTCCCTGGCTCCTGGTATCTTTAGCCTTATCTCTCTCGGCAATCGCCGGAGTAGTAGGTAAAAAATTAATGAAGGGGGAGCCGTATAGTGTAGTACGTTTAAATAATAGCTTAGTAAGCAGTTTATTCAAGCATTAAAATAGAAACTCACAGTAAAAAACTCACAAAATAAAAATAAAGGTTTTGCTTATCTCCAAACGAGCGACCAACTCGTTATCTTTCAGGTATGAATGCCTCTCCGTGTCCCAGGGATATATACCAGCACCTCATATTTTTTTTTTTTTTTTTATAAAATCGTTTTTATTGAATTTTGCATTAATACAAAAACTTGCCCACACAGGGGCTAAACATTACCCACGCAGGGGCCAATCCTCTGATGCGGCAACAACCACAACAGTGTACATCATATAACATAACCAGACTGCCTCTGAAGCAGCAACATACCGCAACAGGGCAGACCAATAAAACACAACTTACTTATCTATACCCCAATGTGGGGGAGAGGTTTAGTTCAGGAGGGTCTGTGCTCAATATTATAATGACAGGATAATGTGACATGAGGGTACTTGGGTCAATTTGCTATCATACTATAACCTGAAAATTAATCTAGGGATTAGTTACTGCATCAGTTGCCGTTGAATTATCATCTAACCAACAGGTCCACACCAGCACCTCATATTTTTACTATATATACCGACACGTCACGGTTATATATATTTATTCTTTGCAGTATGCACTTTATATTTTATATTGATCTACACCATATGTTCACCTAATATTTTTATATATTTTATTGATATTTTTTAGGTCTCATATTTATGGTGTTTTACTAGCTATTATATGTATGTGCCATTAGTCATTTTGACACGCTTGCACTTTTTACATATTTATCTATCGGCCACCACTATTATCAGTATATTTATTGATCGCAGTACATTGTGCTTACCACTAGGTATCATTCACCTCACACTCAGAGTTTGGATCTAACTGGTAGATGAGACAATACCATTGTCCATTACCATTGTATACATTAGGGGTTCACGCTTTTGCCCCAATACTGCCACCTTGAGGTAGATCTAATATATTCCCCTGGGGATCAGCGCATCATCACCCCCACTTTTGACACCATTGTCATTTATACAGCAATCAGTGCTATTTAAATGCACTGATTCCTGTGTAAATGACACTGGCAGTGAAGGGGTTAACCAGGGGTGGCAGTGTAGGGGTTAAGTGTCTCTAGGGGAGTGTTACCAACTGTGGGGAGCGTGGCTGTGTTTTAGTGAACACTGATCTCTGCTCCAATCACAGGGAGCAGGGATCATTGTCACTAGTTGCTAGGCAGAACGGGGAGATGCGGTTTACTTCTGCATCTCCCCATTCAGCCTTCCCATAAGACGATCTCGGGTATCCCCGCGGCGATCTTGTCTGCGGGTCCTGACCGGCGCGCACACGATGGCACGGCGGCAATCTTAAAGGGACGTACCTGTACGCCATTTTGCCTGTCAGTGCCATTCTGCCGACGTACATCGTCGTGCGTCAGTCGGGAAGTGGTTAACCACTTCAGCCCCGGAAGGATTTACCCCCTTCCTGACCAAAGTGTTTTTTTGCAATTTGGTACTGCGTCGCTTTAACTGACAATTGCGCAGTTGTGCGACATGGCTCCTAAACAAACATTTTAACTTTTTGCTATAATAAATATCCCCCAAAAATATATAAATAAAAAATGTATTCCTCAGTTTAGGTCGATACGTATTCTTCTACATATTTTTGGTAAAAAAAATAAAAAAAAAAATAAAAAAATCGCAATAAGCGTTTATTGATTGGTTTGCACAAAAGTTACAGCGTTTACAAAATAGGGGATAGTTTTTTTTACTAGTAATGGCGGCGATCAGCGATTTTTATCGGGACTGCAACATTATGGCGGACACATCGGACAATTGGCATCAATACAGTGATCGATGCTATAAAATTGATTGATTACTGTAAAAATGTCCCTAGCAGTAAAGGGGTTAACCACTAGGGGGCGGGGGGTTAAGTGTTCCTAGGGGCGTGTTTCTAACTGTCTGGGGGCGTGGCTGTGTGTGACACCACACTGATCGCTGCTCCCGATGATAGGGAGCAGACAATCAGTGTGCTGTCTTTAGGCAGAACGGGGAGATGCTGTTTACATCAGCATCTCCCCCTTCTTGAGCTCCGTGACACGATCGCGGGTATCCCCACGGCGATCGAGCCCGCTGGTCACGGAGCTTGCGACACGCAGGCACCGCAGGAAATTCAAAGTAATGTACCGGTACGTTACTTTGCCCAGCCTTGCCATTCTGCCGACGTATATGTGCAGGAGCCGGACGGGAACCGGTTAAACTCCTGGGATATTGATCTGGTCAGTTAAGTAGCAGAGGGGGTTGTTAATCAATTTCATTAACACCAAAACAGCTGAAACTAACAGGTGCACTAGATGGGCACCAATGAGATGACCTCCAAAACAAGTTTTACAGGTGGAGACATTTTTTTCCCTACTCATCTTTTCTGACTGTTTTTCACTAGTTTTGCATTTGGCTAAGGTCAGTGTCACTACTGGTAGCATGAGTCTATACCTGGACCCTTTGCACCGGCAGACCAACACCTCCATGATGGCACATCAATACATGCCATTGCCAGAAGGTTTGCTGTATCTCCCATGTGCATAACTTAGTGCACTGTGCATAGGTTATATGTGTGTTATATTATGTATCAAGTGTGTTAAATGTATTGGGTAGGTGCACTGAGCATGACTGTACATAGAGTGCATTTGAGTAATGGGAAGAGTTCCCAGTATACAATACTGAAATGGTTAATAAAAAACAAACAAAAAAAAAAACAAACAGCATACTGTCTGGGGTCACTCTATACCAACTTTCCCTGGGAACTCTTCCCATTACTCAAAATGCTTGCAATTTCTCTGGTATGTAGACCCATCCACATTGTTAAGGGAATGACATTTAAAGAAGTCCCACATTGATTCCCCTGAGCTAAGGGTGAGTCTTCTTTATTTTGTTGCTTTGCATAGAGTGTATTAGTACTGTACATGGGGTATACCTTTTATATTCAGCTACGGTCACGGTCAGTGAGTGGATGTACAGAGGTATCAGCAGTGTTGGTCATCTTACTTTAAAAAAGTAATTAGTTAAGTTACAAATTACTTCTCCCAAAAAAGTAATTGAGTTAGTAACTCAGTTACTACATTGGAAAAGTAATTAGTTAGTCAGCAAAGTAACTGACTTATTTTTTTTAATTCTTAGGGGCGGGTCTAGTGCTACTGTAAGCAAGGGGTGCGTTCCCCCCTGCACGTCTATTTCCCCTCTGTACCCCCCTGCACGTCTGTTCCCCCCCAACACATATCTGTTTCCCCTCTGTACCCCACTACACATCTGCCCCCCCCCCCCCCCCACACACACACACACACACACACACACACACACACACACACACACACACACCTGTTCCCCCTCTGTACCCCACTACACGTCTGCCCCCCCCCCCACACACATATATCTGTTCCCCCTCTGTACATCTGCCCCCCCCCCCCCCAAACCCACGGATCGGATCTTGCTCGGATCGGATCATTTTTCAGATCAGCAAATAATAATTGAATTTGCAAAAACCTTTGAAAATTCCACCACCATAAAGCCCCCACTGTAATATCCACAATCTCCCCCACTGTAATATCCACGTCATCTCTCCAACTGTTATATTGGCTGAGCATGGCTGGGTACGGCTGAGCATGGCTGGGTATTGCCGAGTATGGCAGAGTATGGTAGAGTATTGGCAGGGTGTTGCAGAGTATTGGCAGGGTATTGAAGGGTGTTGCAGAGTATTGTCGGGGTATTGCAGGGTGAATTGCAGGGTATTGGCTGCTGCCCATCCGATCTCTCCCCTCCACCTGTACAGATCTGTACACAGAGGGGAGAGGAACAGGCGTCATCTTGACGCCGGTTTGTTTACAAGTGATCGCTCCGTCATTTGACAGAGCAATCAGATTGTAAACGGCCAACGGGTGCACCAAGATGGCCGCCGCTCCGGAGCTAGGCCGGAGCTGCAGCCATCGGGTGCACCAAGATGGCCGCCGCTCCGGAGCTAGACCGAAGCCGCGGCCTTTCCCAAGGCCGAGGCCGCCTCCGCGGCGGGTAATTGCGGTAACGCCGCCCCAGTAATGGTTACAGCGTTACCGCGAGGGGAAGAGTAATCAGTTAGATTACTCGTTACCCTCTAAAGTAATGGCGTTACGTAACGCTGTTTACTTTAACGGCGCTAGTTCCATCACTGGGTATCAGTGGAAGTACACTGGTATCAGTAGATGCATAAGGGGTAGGGGTGCAACAGATCGTCACCGATCCGTGATCCGAACGGGTCAACCTGTTCGGATCGGCACACCCTGCGATCCGCGGAGTGCTCCGCTGTCTCGGCCTTAGGAAAGGCTGCCGCTTCAGCCTAGCTCTGGAGCGGCGGCCATCTTGGTACACCCAATGGCCGTTTACAATGTGATCGCTCCGTCAAATGATGGAGCGATCACTTGTTCTCTCTCCCTCTGTGTACTGATCTGTACAGTGGAGGGGAGAGATCGGATGGCAGCAGCGCTGTGGGCTGGATCTGTAGTGCCCACAGCACTGCTCTGTTACAATTGCAGTCACATCCATCCATGCTCAGCCATCCCTCCATACTCTGCCAATACTCTGCCAATACCCATCGATACTCAGCCGTACCCAGCCAATATTACAGTGGGGGAGATGTCCATTACAGTGGGGGAGAGGACGTGGATATTACAGTGGGGGAGATATCCATTACAGTGGGGGAGATGACGTGGATATTACAGTGGGGGAGGAGATGACCATTTTTTGCTGATCCGAAAAATGATCCGATCCGTGACTCTGATCCGAGAAACGATCCGATCCGTGAGTTTTTTGATCCGTTGCACCCCTAATAAGGGGTATCAGTAGAGGTTACAAGGGGATATACAATAAGTGGACGTACAAAGGAACATCAGTGGATGTACAGGGGGTATCCGTGAATATACAGGTAGTATCACTGTACCCCTACCCCGTATAGAGTACAAGGGGTATCAGTGGTGGTAGTCGGTATCAATGATTTCAGTATTTGTATAGGTGGTATCAGTGGATAAAAAAAAGGAGTATGAATGACTGACAGGGCTCAGGTGTCAAGAGTAAGAGAGGCAGAGTTTAGGGGACAGTACGAAGTGGTGCAGAGTTTGGGGGGGAGGGGCAGGAGTATGAGAGGCAGAGTTTGGGGGGGGAGGGAGGGGCAGGAGTATGAGAGGCAGAGTTTGGGGGGGGAGGGAGGGGCAGGAGTATGAGAGGCAGAGTTTGGGGGGGGGGAGGGAGGGGCAGGAGTATGAGAGGCAGAGTTTGGGGGGGGGGGAGGGAGGGGCAGGAGTATGAGAGGCAGAGTTTGGGGGGGGAGGGAGGGGCAGGAGTATGAGAGGCAGAGTTTGGGGGGGGGAGGGAGGGGCAGGAGTATGAGAGGCAGAGTTTGGGGGGGAGGGGGGGAGGGAGGGGCAGGAGTATGAGAGGCAGAGTTTGGGGGGGAGGGAGGGGCAGGAGTATGAGAGGCAGAGTTTGGGGGGGGGGAGGGAGGGGCAGAAGTATGAGAGGCAGAGTTTGGGGGGGGGGGGAGGGAGGGGCAGGAGTATGAGAGGCAGAGTTTGGGGGGGGGAGGGAGGGGCAGGAGTATGAGAGGCAGAGTTTAGGGGGGGAGGGAGGGGCAGGAGTATGAGAGGCAGAGTTTAGGGGGGGAGGGAGGGGCAGGAGTATGAGAGGCAGAGTTTGGGGGGGAGGGAGGGGCAGGAGCATGAGAGGCAGAGTTTGGGGGGGGGAGGGAGGGGCAGGAGCATGAGAGGCAGAGTTTGGGGGGGGAGGGGCAGGAGCATGAGAGGCAGAGTTTGGGGGGGGGGAGGGAGGGGCAGGAGCATGAGAGGCAGAGTTTGGGGGGGAGGGAGGGGCAGGAGCATGAGAGGCAGAGTTTGGGGGGGAGGGAGGGGCAGGAGCATGAGAGGCAGAGTTTGGGGGGGAGGGAGGGGCAGGAGCATGAGAGGCAGAGTTTGGGGGGGAGGGAGGGGCAGGAGCATGAGAGGCAGAGTTTGGGGGGGGAGGGAGGGGCAGGAGCATGAGAGGCAGAGTTTGGGGGGGAGGGGCAGGAGCATGAGAGGCAGGAGCATGAGAGGCAGAGTTTGGGGGGGAGGGGCAGGAGCATGAGAGGCAGAGTTTGGGGGGGAGGGAGGGGCAGCAGTATGAGAGGCAGAGTTTGGGGGGGGGGGGCAGGAGTAGGAGAGGCAGAGTTTGGGGGGGGGGGGGGGGCAGGGGTATGAAAGGCAGAGTTTGGGGGGGGGGGGGCAGGAGTATGAGAGGCAGCATTTGGGGGGGGCAGGAGTATGAGAGGCAGGAGTAAATGAAGCAGGGGAAAGGCTTGTGGCATAAATTCTTCTACCCCCAAACACTCATTCCAGCACTCTCCTCTCTACACAAACTTTAGACAGCTCAATGGTGTGACAGGATTTGTTCTTATTTCCAGGCTCAAATGAATGGGCGGTCAAAACACACAGTACAGGAACTGCACCGATCCTGGTGTGAAACGGACCCTAAAGCACAAACTAATAGATTATTTTTTGTCGAACAAAAATTATGACAGCTCCAGTCGGAGCCACTGTACTAACGATCCAACGTTTGTACAGCGATCTCCCCCGCTGAGCTGCTGTGTTCCGACAGGTGGAAAGCCCCCTGCCAAAACACTCCGGTCAGCACTCTCAGCTATTTCCTGAGAGCGCTGATTGGGAGCTGGTCAGCTGCTGGTTTTCCAGCAAACGGCCAACTTCTGTCAGACCGGCTAAAATACACACGGGCCAAACGTTCAATGTTTTTTATTGAACCGGCCGATGTCTCCAAATATTCAGCCCGTGTTTAACTAGACATAAAGGAGCAGAGCTTCAAGCAGAGCAGCCAAACTTCTGCAGCACTGGCTTTACTTCAAGAAAAACAACAGTGATTGGCAGGGGAAAAAAAATAAAAATCAATCCTAAAGCTTGCTATACACAGCTCAAATTTCAACAGCAGGAATCGGCTGACATTTGAACCATAGGTGGCCATGACGGCGAAGGAGCCACGTTGAATATTCTTGGCCAAAGACTGCAGCCCAGTGAGGTAGTACATACCTAGCCAAAAATAGTTAAATATATATTTTAAAATAAAATGGGGCAGACTTGATGGACCACTTGGTCTTTTTTCTGCCATGACTCTTCTAAATGGCTGTCAGTGTATTTAAACATCCACAAGTACCTAAATACAATAGCTGGCAGGAAAATTCTGCCAGTTCAACTAGTGGGGCTGAACAAGGAAAATGTAACCATAACTTTTTACCAGGAGGGACCATTTGCTGGAAGTACTTAATATTGCCAATAGACATAATTATGATCTCAACTAGTGATAAAATTGGCTGGCCTTTGAACATCAAAATTTTAGATTTTCAGATAGAGATGAGCTTGGCTTCCTCCGAAGTCATCTCTAATCTCAGACTCTGTAGCTGTGTGAAGCATCTTCCTCTATGATAGAAAAAGCAGAGGGTGAACCAACCCTTTATTTGATTGAATGCCTTATATATTTTTTTACACTTACAAGGAAATAACCATTAGATAGCAAAAAATGTATCATATTCAATGAATATTGTTATAATCACCAGGAGTACAGATACTTAAATTGATGTGATCTTTTACTGCGTATTATTGCTTTAGTTTATTGGATTCGAGGTAAAAAAAAAACTGCAAGTAACATGAAGCAATCTTGTAGAGTCAGATTAATTGTAGCAATGTTTTAAACATGCACAGTTGATAAAGCCCACAGACTCCCTTGTCGCTACCACTCACCACTCATTTTCCCGACTCCTTGCACTCAAGAGCAAACAAACAGCACTGACAAGAAACCCGTAAAAATTCAGCTTCGCCCCGGACGGTAAATCCCATTCCTTGTTCAGTAACATAGGACAGCCGAAATAGTCTATACTCATAGAGTAGTATTTGTTACGCGACAGGCTTGTCAATAACACAATCAACTCACATCATTTTCCAAATAATACATAGCTAAATGCAATGTGCAAATAACACTAAGGGCGTATGCCTGCCTTTAAAACCAAACATTGTCAGGAAAAATGTATGCCCTGCACTGCATCATTTCCCCCTGGTGAAAATGGTGTGTTCCATACAGAACGGACATGACGTAAAATGTCACGTGACCCATATCGTGCCATGTGACTGTGATCAGGAAAGGCACTTGGAGGTTGCGTATAACATAGTGCTGAATGGTTGCTGGGCTTGGACAGGCGGAGCTAAATCTGGCAGTATGCTTCAGTTTTGTTTCAATTTCCGCATTGTTTTAAAGCTTTATGTTGGCAAGAATTGAAGAGGGATTGCACCTGATTTTTTTTTTTTTTTTTAAAAGCCAGCAGCTACAAATACTGCAGCTGCTGACTTTTAATAAATGGACACTTATCTCTTCCAGGGTCCAGCGATGTCGGCAGCAGAAGCCGATAAATCACTCGTCTCTCTGCTGCTGCCGTCGCCATTCTCGGTGAGGGAATTTAGGAAGTGAAGCATTGCGGCTTCACTTCCCAGTTCCCTACTGTGCATGCGCTAGTCGCGCAGTGCAATGAGAATCGTCCACGCTGTCTCTGGGACCCGTGTGTGTCCCAGCAGACTCCCGCTTTAAGTTACATTCTGCTGGACAAAGAACTAGTGACGGAGATGTTAAGCAGTCAGCTGTTTTATATAGTTTAGAGGAGCTGTTGGGGGAAGGGGAGAATCTCCGCTGCGAGCAAAACATGAATGCCAAACCCAGGGGCCGAGGTTGAATCACCATACAATGGACAGTTAAAACGTGCCAGTTGCCGCAAAAACTCAGTGTTCAACCTTTCACATAGGCCTTATCTTGTACTAAAGTGGTAGTAAATGCCTTTTGTTTATCATTTACCTACAGGTAAGCCTATAATAAGGCTTACCTTAGGTACTGTAAATATTTGTAAAGCCGTTGAATAAACCATGACTCCTGTGCATGGGAGTGACGTCATTGCGGCTCCTCCATTCAAAGGACCAGAGCCCACAAACCCAGAAAGAAGATGGAAGGCCTGTCAGCGGTGACAGCGCACTGCTTGAGGGCTTTGTTATTTGGGAAGTTTCATATAATGTGATGCATACTAGCACAGTATAACATTGCCATGCAGGAGGAAAGTTTTTATTTTTATTTTCTCGACTTTACTACTGCTTTAAGAGTAGTGTAAACAGCAAGCTTTTAGGGCCAGTCCGCACCAGAACGTGGTGCTTGAAAGCGGCATTCCACAAAGACCACAAATGCAGTGCGCATGCCTGCACCAGATTGCATGGTACAGAAGTACATGAGATTCAGCCGCTCTGCGGTTTGTAAAGTATTGCATGCAGTACAGTCTGGCAAAATTTCAGCCCATACAAATGGGATCAAATGAATGGCACAACGTGTTCCTGTGCGAACCGAGTCTTAAACATTTGCAGAGCTTCCAGCAAGCTTTGTTGAATCTTTTAGGCTAGGTTCACACTGCAATTTGAGATGATTTTTGTAGTGCGACTTGGTTGCTTGATGCATTTTTTTTATACAACTGCTGGCTGACAGCAGGGATGAGGCATATGTTCTTAAGGAGCTGGCATCCACCTGCATCCAAACAACTAGTGACTCATTTCTGCTGTCAGCCAGGAAACAAATGAGCCTGTCAGTAAAAAATAAAAAAAAATGTTGTGCAGTTACCCCCAAAATTCATACCGGACCCTTATCCTGTTGTGGACATTTTTATTAAAGCGGTTGTATACCCTTAATTTCAAGTTGCACCTACAGGTAAGCCTAGATTAAGGCTTACCTGTAGGTACAATAAATATCTCCTAAACCTGCACGGTTTAGGTGATATTTGCAAAGAACGATTCACAACGTTGTCTACGGCGCATGCGCGCCGTAGACAACGGTGCATTTAACGGGTTAATGCCGATTCATAACTACAGCTAGCCGCAGTTGAAGTGTCCCGCGCGCATGCGCGGAGCGACGTCTTCGCTGCTCTGGCCAATCACAGCGGCGCTGTGATTGGCCGGAGCGGCGATACCCGGAAGGGTATCTGTGAAGAGATGGAGGGGGAGAAGAGGACGGCGTCGGGGGCCCCGATCTAAGGTAAGTGATGCATAATGAGCTAGTATGCTAGTCATACTAGCTCATTATGACTTTGTCTTGCAGGTAATTAAAAAAAAAAAACAACCAAAAACGGGTATACAACCGCTTTAATGTATGTTGTCAGTGTCAGTGTCAGTTTTGCTGTAATGCGCTCATGTGAGGGTATTCGCACATACAGACTCTGGTGGAAGACCATTGGATGCGGAAACCTTCCCGTGGACACGGCGGATCTGTTCGCTCTTTTAAGGATGTTTGTTTATGCCTCACCAGAGAACTAGCCACTCCAAGGCGATCGCAGTTAAACTCCTAAGTAAGCAGGTCTGCGTCTATAAGAACCATAGTATAACCATACAAAATTATGGCCCACTGGGCCATAATGTAGTATGGCTCGCATCATTGGTAGCAGTGGGAATGTGCATACGGTTGCGTTTGGAACCATGTGCTCGCCGCATTGGTTTTGCACACTACTGTCTGCACACGTCACTACTGCATTTCTATTTGAATATATGCATGTGTGTCATTGGTTCTTTAGAATGAATACAAGTGTCTGGCTGATTCTGAAGTCAACAGCCTCTTTTGTTATCCATGTGTATAGTATAAATAAAAGCAGCTTGGCTACCTGGGCAGGATATACTGAGCTCAAGGTGATACCAGCATCTGTTTGTGTTACTTGGAGAGAAAGAAAGGCACGCTTTCCCGGCATTATATGAGAGAGCTGTATTTGTGCTTTTAAGTGCAAAGAAATTATATGCTTATAGGGAGAAGCTTATATTTTCCCTGACAATCCAAGCATTGAGCCCAGCATACAAAGAAAGGGCGGGTCACAAGCATGCATCCTGAACTATACTGGGCCACATGCCCTTATCGTGGGTGGGATACTATCCTGGGGGGACCCCCCTGACAAAGCGCTCTGGTTGTGGTGGTGCAGGGGGTAATTTATTCCCCCCCCCCCCCCCCCCCCCCCCCCCCCCCCATGTGAATGAATGTAAGGGAACATATTACCCCTGCTTATTCATCATAAAAATAGAAAGTGCCATAGAAATAAACACACATAAACGTTTGGTAAGTCCTTTATTAAGGAAATTCTAAAAAGTCCCCCAAAGTAAGTCCATGTCGATCACAAACAATGGCCACTGACACCCAGCACTGAATAACTGCTCCGCTTCCCCTCACTTCTTAAATAAACAAAGGGTTTAATATTATTGACCATATATAGACAATTACGTGACAAAGGGGCAGGCTGACCTTCTTTTTTTTTTTCTTTTTTTTGTTGTGGGGTCCACCTTAATCACTTTTACCCCCTTCATGGCCAGACCAATTTTTGCTGTTCAGCACTGCGCAATTTTAACTGGCAATTGCGCGGTCATGCAACACCTTATGCAAATAAAATTGTTATTTTTTTCACACATATAGAGATTTCTTTTGGTGGTATTTGATCACCGCCTGGTTTGTAAACAAATAAAAATCGAAATGTTTGTAAAAAAAAAAAATAATAATATTTTCTAATTTCTGTTATAAAACATCCAATAAAAAAAGAAAACTTTGAAAAATTGAGGCCAAAATATATTCTGCTACATGTCTTTGGTAAAAAAAAAAAATACCAGTAAGTGTACATTAACCACATGCTGACCGGGCCTTAGCCGAAAGACGGCTAAAGCATGGTCGGCTTATTCTGGGAGGGCGTCCATGGATGTCCTCACAGAATCGCGCGCCCCCTGGGGCATGCACGCGGGAATGTCCATGACCGTCGGGTCCTTCAGACCCGGCATATCACAGAACAGGGTAAAGGGCCAATGACAGCGGCCCTTTACCAATGACAGAGAGATCACTTGTCAACAAACCGGAGCTTGTCCGGTGCAGCTCCTCCCACCGATCGGTACAGTGTGCGAGAAGAGGAGGGAGACGGGTGCAGCAGCGCTGTGGGCTGTTTCTGGAGTGCCCACAGTGCTGATCTGTGCCCATCCATGGTACATCCATTCATCCATGCTCCATATGTGCCCACCCATGCCTCATATGTGCTCATCCATGCCTCATATGTGCTCATCCATGCTTCATATCTGCCCATCCATTCTCCATATGTGCTCATCCATGCCTCATATGTGCTCATCCATGCCTCATATGTGCTCATCCATGCCTCATATGTGCTCATCCATGCCTCATATGTGCTCATCCATGCTCCATATGTGCTCATCCATGCTTCATCCGTCCCTGGCTCATCCGTGCTCCATCCGTCCCTGGCTCATCCGTGCTCCATCCGTCCCTGGCTCATCCGTGCTCTATCCGTCCCTGGCTCATCCGTGCTCCATCCGTCCCTGGCTCATCCGTGCTCATCCAAGCTCCATCCATCCCTGGCTCATCCGTGCTCCATCCATGCTCATCCATGATCCATCCATCCCTGGCTCATCCGTGCCCCATCAATCCCTGGCTCATCTGTGCCCCATCCATCCCTGGCTCATCCGTGCCCCATCCATCCCTGGCTCATCCGTGCCCCATCCATCCCTGGCTCATCCGTGCCCCATTCATCCCTGGCTCATCCGTGCCCCATCCATCCCTGGCTCATCCGTGCCCCATCCATCCCTGGCTCATCCGTGCTCCATCCATCCCTGGCTCATGCGTGCTCCATCCATCCCTGGCTCATCTGTGCTCCATCCATCCCTGGCTCATCTGTGCTCATCCATGCTCCATCCGTACTTATCCATGCTCCATCCATTCCTGGCTCATCCATGCTCAATCCGTGCTCATCCATGCTCCATCCATGCTCATCCATGCCCTTCCATGGCTCATTCATGCTCATCTGTGCCACATCAGTTCTCATCCGTGCCACATCCATGCCACATCAGTTCTCATCCATGCTGCATGCTTGCCACTACAGTGCCCATCAGTGTGTCACAAAATAGGTAGTCAAATTAGATTTGAAATGTATGTCCCTGATGGTGCTCCCTGCATGTTGGACCTCTGTATGTGGCCAGGCTGTGTAAAAATCTCACACATGTGGTATCGCCATACTCAGGAGGAGTAGCAGAATCTATTTTGGGGTGTAATATTTGCTATGTACATGCTGTGTTAGAAATATCTTATAAATGGACAACTTTCTGTAAAAAAAAAAATTATTTTTGTTTTCTTTACACGCTTTCCAAAAACTTGTGGAAAAAATGACATGTTCAAAAGGCTCATTATGCTTTATAGAATATATGTTGGGGTGTTTACTTTCCAAAATGGGTAATTTTGTGAACGTTTCCATTGTCCTGGGGCTCCAGGGCCTTCAAAAGTTTAAGAGGTAGTCAAAAAATGAAATGTGTAATTTAATGTCCCTAGAACGCCTGATGATGCTCCCTGCATGTTGAGCAAGTATATGTGGCCAGACTGTGTAAAAGTCTCACACGTGTGGTATCGCCATACTCGGGAGGAGTAGTAGCATGTGTTTTGGAATGTAATTTGTGGTATGCATATGCTGTGTGAGAGAAATAACCTGTTAATATGACAATTCTGTGGAAAAAAAAATCTTAATTTTGCAAAGACTTGTGGGAAAAAATTACAACATCAAAAAACTCACAATCCTACTCTTACTAAATACCTTGGATTGTCTACTTTCCAAAAAGGGGTCATTTGGGGGGTATTTGTACTTTCCTGGCTTGTTAGTGTCTCAGGAAATGAGATAGGCCGTCAGTACATCAGGTGAGATCAATTTTCAGTGTATGGTACCATAGCTTGTAGACTCCATAAGGCAGGCCATACATGGGATGAATTTCGAAAGAATTTTCTTTCGAAAATCTTATCTAAGAATTTTCGTTAGTATTTTGCACCATTAGTGGGCTGCAGCAACAGCCGATTTTCATGCGGCCATCTAACTTTGAGTAATCAGACATGTTGGACATTTTTTGAAAAACAAAGATTTTCTAATCAATGATGGGAATGAGAAATGTAATCAAGGAGTGCATGCGTGGAGGCTCCCGGGATGGCTGTGTAAGCCTGGAGCTCCACACAGCGCTAGCCATACAGCTTTAATAAGCAGCGGGAGGAGGCTGACAGGATTTCCCTAAATAACAGGAGAAGGCAGCAGATATCACAGGGCTTCTTCATATGCCGGGAAGACATTCCAGAGGAACCCCGGGTCCTGAGTTTGAGCTTTTTGAAAAGCGGGACATATCTAAAATGGCGGCATTACCTCAGACAGGTGCACAGACTGCAGCTGAAATCTCCACAGCAGCCAGGCAAGTTGTTCTCCCTGCGACCCTCACATATTTACCTCAGTTACAGAGTGCAGCTACCTCTCTCAACACTTCATTGCCTGAAAACACAGTATCCCTTACTCACCCAGACTTTGCTTCTACACAAGCAGCACGGGCCCTTGATGTTCCCTTCAATGTTCCTGACCTGTTTTTTAAACTTTCTGAATTGTTGGATAAAGGTTTAACCCTGAATGCTGAAAGGATCACAGGGGAAATCAGGGCAGATTTCCAAAATCTGGGAACCAGGATTGATCATATAGAACACAAGTTGGATGTTACCATTTCTAGGGCAAACCAACATTCTGACCAGTTGCATTTTATGCAAGAACTGCTTGACACAGCCCAGACTCGGATCGACGAACTTGAGAATCGTCTGAGAAGGGACAATTTTCGGATTAGAGGGATACCAGAAACTGTTTCTGACGTACAGGCTGCAGTTCAAGAAGTTATCAAATCCCTGATACCTTCGGTCCCGGTACATAAATTGGAGTTGGATAGGGCACACAGATCCCTAGGCCCTCCCAGGAAAGATGGATCTCCGAGGGATATTATAGTAAAACCGCACTTTTACTCAATAAAAGAAGAAGTAATGAAACGTTCCCGCCAACAGGACCAGATTCAGTACCAAGGGAAAGTCATACAAATTTTTGCTGACATTTCCCCAAACACCATCCAAAAAAGACGATCCTTGAAACCCCTTTTGACAGCCCTCACCAAGAAGGACATTAAATATCGCTGGGCCTTTCCATTCGCTCTGAAATTTACTTATAATGGTAAACAACAGACATTCCGCAGTTTTCCAGAGGGAGAGCACCTGTTACTGGATCTGAAGATCATTACCCACGATTCGGAGATGGATACATCTACCGCACAGCAGGGATCTGCTAAACGCCAATCTCCACTAAGCCCAACCTCTCAACTATGGAACAAGGCTAAACACAAGAAAGTCAAGGATAACTCCCCTCCCTGATGTGGGGACGTATAACACACCTGTATTTAAATCTTCTTTTCTTTGCCTTGTTACTTAGGCAGAAAATGTTGTTTGATCTTCATTCTTGAAGTTGAACTGACTTTTTCTTATCACACATGACAGTTGATGGAGTTTAGTTTAGAGGTCTGCACAATGTTTCTATACCAAGAGTGCACCTGATACTTAATAACCTTGTCAGTTTGGCCTCACCCCTATTTACTTTATCTCCCCCAGTTTGTTCTTTTAGAATGCTATATAAAAGATGTTACTGCGATTTCTGCACATTGAATGTTCTAGGGTTTTTTTTTTTTTTTATGTGCTGTCACTGGCTGGAGCTGATGCATTGCGCTCCCACCTACTACTCAGGCAGTTTTTTTCTGCTCTGTGTGGTGGGGATATAGCCCTCTGTATGGGCTATGCAATTATTTTTGTTATGAATGAGGGGAGGGAGTCTTCCCCCTCACCTCATTCCGGGCCGGGTTATGGCCTTATGGTATTAAGCAAACTGATGATATTTTATTTTTTTCGTTTTTTCTTCTTCTCTTTCCTTTCTATCTTCCTTTTTCTCCTAGCCTGCCTGTCAATGAGATGTTGCTTCAGGATGTTCTCGGATATATTGACCCTTATAATAGGGGATGATCCTATTATGTATTTAGTTACTCCTTTATGTACTGAGGGAAGTGGATATAGGTTGGTCATCGCTCTCTCCCTTTTGCTCCATGGCTAATAATAATTCTCCCTTACGCATAATATCTCATAACACTCAGGGGTTAAATTCCCCAGTCAAAAGAAGGAAGGCCTTTCAAGTCTATCGTACTCGTCGTATTGATGTGGTCCTCCTTCAGGAGACTCATTTTCCTCAGCAATTTACCCCCTCATTTTTACATGCACACTTTCCCACATTTTATTTGGCAAATGCGTAAAACAAAACAAAGGGGGTGGCGATTCTATTTTCCAAACACTGCAAATTTCACTTTAAAATGGAACACAGAGACCCAGAGGGAAGGTTCCTACTAGTTAAAGGTATGATTGAGGATAAAATATATACATTTATTTCTTACTATGCTCCTAATAGAGGACAGCTACAGTTCTTCCGACAGATGTTCAACATCCTTGACCCATTTATGGAAGGTGTCATAATTATGGGGGTGACTCTAATACAGCCTTTGATACTAGTCTAGATAAATCTAAACCACCTAAAGCTCAATCAATTAGTCCTAGGAAATCTAGTGTACAAATTGCACGATTGATCTTTCAATCGAGACTAACAGACATTTGGAGGGAACTAAATCCAACTGCGCGAGATTTTACACACTTCTCAAACCCACATTTATCTTATTCCCGTATAGATCATATCCTGCTCTCAACGCACCACATTCCATTAGCTATTTCATCATCTATTTTAGAAGTATCCTGGTCAGATCATTCCATGGTTCTATTGGTTTTGGGTAAAGATAATTATGGACAACAAGCCTCTCATTGGACTCTCAATCAGTCTATTTTAAGAGATCCCGGTATGGTATCGGAAATACAGGAGGCTCTGCGGGAATACTTTCGCCTTAACGATGTGGAAGAGGTTTCGGCAGAGACTCTATGGGCTGCACATAAGGTGACCATTAGGGGTAAACTAATTCAAATTGCAGCAAGACGTAAGAAAGAGAGGATGAGAGACATAGAAAGAATGGAGAGAGACTTTATTTCTCTGAGCAAATTACATAAAAGTGATCCCTCCAAAGTTTCTAGTTCTACTCTAGATGCTGCTCGAGTGGCTCTAAATTTGGCTCTCACAGCGAAAGCTGATAAATCTATTAGGTGGACTGGGGCCAAGTTTTATCAGACAAAAGATAGAATTGGTCCCATGCTTGCACACAAATTGTCCCCCAGGTTTTGTTCTCACGCCCTACCCAAAATTAAACAAAAGGATGGCACCTTTACCCTGAATCCACAACGAATAATGAAGGCTTTCCAGGAATTTTATGGTGATTTATATAAAGCAGATAAAAATTCTAACCCCAATAAAGTAGGAGAATTTCTGGATAATTTGCATTTACCAACACTGACGGACTCTCATAGAGCTGAGATGGAAGCGCCTTTCTCTATAGAGGAGGTGTCAAACGTTATCAAAACATTAAAGGGAGGTACAGCACCAGGTCCTGATGGATTTTCCTCACCCTATTATAAAACTTTTTCTGAAATACTACTTCCATACCTTACTAGATTTTTCAATGACATGACTAAGGGCACCCCGTTAGGTAGCCAACTCAATATGGCATATATAACAGTAATCCCTAAACCAGATAAAGATATCAGTCAGATAGAGAACTACAGACCTATTTCCCTAATTAATAATGACCTAAAAATATTGACCAAAATATTAGCAAACCGATTAGTGTCCTTTATAGGCATTTATATCCATAAAGATCAGGTAGGGTTTATCCCTGGTAGGCAGGGTCCTGATCAAGTGAAAAGAGCGGTGGATCTGATAACAGTTATGCAATCGCAATGGGAGGGAGGTCCTAAACAAGAAGGCATGCTATTATCATTGGATCTTCGTAAGGCCTTTGATTCCGTTTCATGGCCATATCTCTTTGCGGTTCTTAGACGCTGGGGATTTGGGCCGAATATTTTAGGTATACTGGAAGCCCTATATTCTACACCTAAGGCTAGAATCAGACTTCAGGGACTTTTCTCTGACCCCATAGAGATAGCCAGGGGCACTCGTCAGGGATGTCCCCTATCTCCCCTGATATTTGCAATAATGATTGAATCTTTGGCGATAGCCATTCGTAATGACCCAAACATCAAGGGGGTCCGTTGTGGTCCAGCAACTCATAAATGCGCACTGTTTGCAGATGATCTATTGCTTTTTGTAACATCCCCAACTTCCTCCTTACCAGAAATATGTACATTGCTCAATAAATTTGGGTTAATATCAGGTCTTAAGGTGAACATGTCTAAATCTCAGGCTCTTAATGTGTCTCTCCCAGACCCTTTAGTTTCTCAACTACAGGAGAAATATGAATTCAGTTGGAGCATGTCCTCCATTAAATATTTGGGAATTAATATTACTCCCAAGATTGAAAATCTCTACCAAGCAAACTATCCCAATGTACCAAAAACTAGAAGCTGACCTTAAGAACTGGGAGTCACATAATATAGCCTGGATGGGCAGAATTAATTCAATTAAGATGACTCTCCTACCTAGACTCCTATATCTGTTTAGATCTCTTCCAATCCCAATCAGAAGGGACCATTTAAAAACTTTTCAAGGCAAACCAAATTTATATGGAATAAAAAAGGACCACGCCTTTCACACCGTACCCTGTTTAATCTTCCCAAACAAGGGGGGCTAGGCCTACCAAACCTTCTTTGGTACTACCAAGCAGCTCGGTTAGCACAGCTCTCAGCTATATACCTTAAAACTGAACAACCGGACTGGATAAAAATTGAAAGTCAAGCAGCTCCTACATTTACTTTGGAAGATTTATTATGGTGTCCAAGAGTAGACCCCCCATTCTATCTCCAACTCTCTCTCAATCTCTCTCTATGTGGGATTCACTTAGGAGGCTTCCTTCCCTGGTCTCTGAACTACAACCATTGGCTAATTTGTTCCGAAATCCCCTGTACAATCATGGCATGGACATTGATGACTTCAAATGGTGGCTAGACAAGGGGATATATCGCTTAGGACACTTTATATCTTGCACGGGCCCTCTACCTTTTAAACAATTTGTGGAAAAACTGGAGCTCCCTTCTTCGGAAAGGAGTAGATTTCATCAGATCTACAGTTTCATCCACTCCATATGGAAAAATAAATTGAATCCCTTGAGAATTACAGCTTATGAAAGCTGGTGTGAACAAGCCATGGGGCGGAAGGGGGGGATTTCTGTGATCTATGAGTCTCTAGCGTCTAACTCTGATAAACTACCATACATGCTGGCCTGGGAGAAGGATCTACATACTGACTGGGAACTGGTAGACTGGTATGAGAACTATTCTCGATCGATCAAAGGCATTTACAATACCTCTCTCATTGAGGCTAACATCAAAATATTTACAAGATGGTACTTAGTTCCTACAAAATTAGCGGCAATGTATCCTTCCACTTCGCCTCTATGCTTTAGAGGTTGCCAAGGACTGGGCTCTATGATACATATTTGGTGGGAATGTCCCAAACTCCGGGGATTTTGGAATAGGGTCTTCCATATTATTAGAAAAGTTACGGGTTATGCTGTCCCCCAAACACCAGCGATTGCCTTGCTCAATGGATTAGTGCCGCACGTGCCTAAAAACACTAGAAGACTGATTCTATTTATATTAACAGGAGCCAAATTAACTATTGCAAAAGATTGGAAGAAGCCCTCGGTATCTGTATTGTCCATGAAAAGAAAAATTTCATGGATAATGGAACAAGAGAAAATGGTCAGCTCCCTATTGGATAAGACCACACAATTTGAAATCATATGGGATCCCTGGGCTCAGTATCTGGGTATTTCACTGATGCCAGGCACAGATAGCAATATTAATCACTGATCTTTGGATCTTTTATAGGACATAAATCATCTCTTCTTCTTTCTATCTCTTTTCTCTCTCTTCTCAGTTTTTAGTCTTTCCTTTTTTATTTTGGATATTATTATTATTATATATATATATATATATATATATATATATATATATATATATATATATATATATATATATATATATATATATATATATATATATATATATATATAACATTATATATATATAATGTATCTTTTCTTGAATTACCTAGGAATTGACAGGTTTTTTACATTAGTATGTCTTACTAAATATAGGATTTTTTCCTGGGCTTAATCCAGTGAGAACATGATGTTGTATCCATGTTAGAATCTACTTTTTTATTTTGTCTGGGCAACTCGAAAAGTTAATAGTATTATATCTTGCTTCTCAGAAGTTATATAGTAAATTCTATTCGTTCGGGGGGGGGGGGATATCTGCACCTCCTTGGACACAGCTTGATCCCGGTTGGGGTGTCGGAGGGGATGCGGAGTTCCTACCCTTCTTGGAGTGTTCTGGGATATAGCATACAAATGAGTTGTCACAGCTTAAGTTACATACTTATTTCTTACTTTGTTAAATTCTCAATGTCTCATTGGTATGTTAACTAGTCACATTTGTTAGCTTTAATGTGAATTCTTCAGTAATGATTTTACTTTGTGAAAATAAAAATCTTAATGAGAGAAATGTAATCAAAAAAGAAATGCGCATGTGCAAGAAAAGAAAATTCACGGAAAGAAAAGAAGATTCCCAGCCACGAAAATTATTTTCTGTAGCAACATAAGGGTGAAATTGAAGGCTTGATTGGCCGAAATTTCGAAATCAATGATGGCACCATCGGATCACAAAACATACGCATTTTCTGATTTTCAAAAGAAAATTCTTTCAAGATTCGACCATGTATGGCCAGCCTAACTTTCACACAGACCAAATAATATACACTGATTTGGATTATTTTTTTACCAAAGATATGTAACAGTATAAATTTGGGCCAAAATATTTTAAAGAAAAATTACTAATTTGCAAAATTTTATAACCGAAACAAAGAAAAATGCTTTTTTAAAGCGGAGTTTCACCCAAAAATGGAACTTCCGCTTTAAGGAAGGTGACCCCCTGACATGCCACATGTGGCATTACATTTTTTTTGGGGGGGGGGGGGTCCCAGCTCCCACTTCCTCGCCCCTCTCCCCCTCCTTCTCGGCATTCATCTGGGACACGTCTCAGGTCGCATATGATTGCCCAGCCAGTCACAGCCCGCCTTGCGCATGTGCAGTGCATTCCCGGCTGTGAAGCCACAGCCGGGCGCCCACAGTAACAATCCTGGCGCTGCAGAAATCCCAGGGTCCGCATCGCTGGACCCTGGGACAGGTGAGTGTCTGATTATTAAAAGTCAGCAGCTGCAGTATTTGTAGCTGCTGACTTTAATTTTTTTTTTAAAGAACTTTGCTTTAAACAAAATTTTTGGTCTTTTTTCATTTATAGCGCAAAAAATAAAAAACCCAGTGGTGATCAAATACCATCAAAAGAAAGCTCTATTTGTGTGAAAAAAAGGACAAAAATGCATATGGGTAGCATGTTGCCTGACTGAGTAATTGTCATTCAAAATGTGAGAGAACTGAAATCTGAAAATTGGTGTGGTTAGGAAGGGGGTTTAAGTGCCCAGTGGTCAAGTGGTAATTGGTTTGTGCAAAATTTAGAGTGTCTACAAACTATGGTGTATGTATAGAGGAATGTATGCAGCTATAGATGTTATACTGTAATGACGGTGATAAGAGACTTATAGTGGGACTGTGGTAGGGTGGCAGGCAATCTGGCGCTAACAGACACTATCTGGGAGGGTCACTAACTGACACTGATGTCGCCAGTGACACTAATACAGTGATCAGTGATAATACTGTACACTGACACTGTACTAATGACACTGGCTGGGAAGGGGTGAACATCTAGGCGCAATCAAAGGGTTAAATATGTGCCTAACGATGTGTAATATGTTCTGCTTTTACTTTACTATCTGGCTGTATTTTCTCCCTGCTTAGCAGGGAGAACAAACAGTCAGATCGCTGTTCCCTGTACACAGGATGATTGAACACAACTGATCAGCTGACTTCAGCCAAAATCATTGGCTGAAATCAGCTGCTAAACGCAGTCTGGGTCTGAAGAAAGGGCCAATGTACAGGTACGTTATTGTGCCTGCACCTCACGCCAGATCATAAAATATTTACAGTGAGCGGTCAGCAGGTGGTTAACCACTTCAGCCCCGGAAGAATTTACCCCCATCCTGACCAGAGCACTTTTTGCGACTCGACACTACGTCGCTATAACTGACAATTGCGCGGTCGTGCGCCGTGGCTCCCAAACAAAATTGTCGTTATTTTTTTCCCACAAATAGAGCTTTCTTTTGGTGGTATTTGATCACCTCTGCGGTGGTACGCCCATTTGCACAGCCGTGCCATTCTGCCGACATACATCGGCGTTGCGCCGGTCGGGAACCGGTTAAATTCCTGTCTCAAATCCAAGAAATTTTTAAGCTTACTACCATCATACAACTGTCTCAGCCTATTGATACCCTGTACTTCCCATTCTCTAACCTTTCCTATCAAGAGCACTTCCTGCAGATTCCCATTGTTTCAAAGGGGGGTATATTCAGTAAACTCTGTGTAGCCCATCTGTTTTTTAAGTATTTTCCATATATTTGTTATCATTTTTGTTGTTGGATTCCCACAACAGAAAGAATCTGCCTCCTAATGCATCAATAATTGTATTGTGCAGAGCTCCAGTTAGCATTATTCTCCCATTTATGGGTACCACCTCCCGGAATGTCACATCTCATTAGATGTTGCAACTATGCTGATAAGTAATAACTCTCGGGATGGGGTACTGCCAGGCCTCCTTCCCTGGTCGGGAGCTGCATTGTTCGGAGTCGGATCCTAGCCATCCCCCTTTCCATATTAACTCTCTGAAGAGAGTTTCAATTTTTGTAAATTATTTCTTGCATATCCAGACTGGAGAATTGTGTAGTAGATACAATAGTTGTGGCATCCAAATCATTTTAATTGAACTACATCTACCCGCTACCGATAGAGGAAACTGCTTCCAGATATAAATTTTTTTGTTTAAATTTGGTCAGTAAGGTATTAGGTTTTTACTTATATATTGGTTAGGATCTTTCGTCAGGAAAATCCCCAAGTATCTCAGTGTATCCACTACCGCCAGTTGTGGGATTCCTGATATTGTTAAGTCACTAATAGGGTCGACCGGTAAAAGCTCAGATTTCTCCCAATTTTTTACTAATCCTGTAAATATTCCAAATTCCTCCACTATGCTCATTGCTTTTACCAACGTCTGCCCCGTATCCCCCAGGAAGAGCTGGATGTCGTCAGAATATAGAGCGATTTTTTTCTTCTCCTGTCAGCCTCTGAAATCCTATTATCTCGGGCATGATCTTATAGAAATAGCCAATGGTTCCATTGCAAGAGCGAAGAGCAGGGGTGACAATGGACACCCCCTATCTCACCCCCCTCTCCAACTGGATCTTATCCAAAAGTTCATTATTAATTCTAAGGTTGATACTAGGACCAAACCCAAATCTCCCCAGAACCCTCCAGATCTATCCCCACTCCAGACTGTCAAAAGCTTTGGTCAGGACCTGGGGGGAATGGAGCAGACGTTACGCGTTGGGGGAGGAGCCTGATGGCAGCGCCGAAGGAAGTGCATGGAGGAGGCCGATGAGAGCGCGGCCCTGCTATAGAGTGATGCGGGGTGAGAGACCGCGGAGCTGTATGGCCTATTAAGCCCGGACGAGCACCACACGGAGGTGCCCCCCCCCTTACCCCAGGATGAGAGGCAAAGGACAAAGAGGAAAGAGCGAGAAAGAGCGGAGGTAGAGAGCAGAGGAGCCCGGCTGTTTCTCCCTTCACCCCCTTTACAGACTACATGCCTGCCCCGGCTCGCACAGGAATGAGTCACGGATCGAATAGAGAAGGTACAGATACTTAAAAAAAATAAAAAACCTCCCTGGGAGTAGAAAAGGGTACCTGAGTATCCACCAAAGGAGAGCACCGAACAAGGGAGCTGGAGTCTACCCTTTACTTCCTATCTCTGACGGTTATAGACTGTACACTTCAACAAGGTAAAAAGTTTACAGTTTATTTGCATGTTTGAACAGCGGTAAAAGCCTGAGCAGCCTGAAATCGTTTGAACTGATTAAACCACAGCTTCAGCAAAGGTGAGGGCAGATGAACACTATTAATCACTATTAGTCCGCTATCAGCTCCAGAACCCAGAATCTGTGTATTGTATGAACTGCCTGAACTGTTTGAACTGCCTGGTGAGACTGTATGATAGCCGAGACATAGAACCAAGTAACCTTGGATGGTGTAAATTTAGTGGAAGGAGAATGGAAAAAATAAATATCTGTACGTTTTTCTTATCCAGTTTTTTTTCCTTTTTGAAGTGCCTGTATTATTTTAAGCTGCAGCAGGCGAAAATTAATATCCAGCTAATACCCGGACAAAAGGGAATATATTGCTCAAAATCTTGAAAAAGGGCCCCAAGATGACATATACTTCAAAAAAAAACCTCCCTGGGAGTAGAACAGGGTACCTGAGTACCCACCAAAGGAGAGCCCCGAACAAGGGAGCTGGAGTCTACCCTCTATTTCCTACCTCTGACGGTTATAGCCTGTACACTTTAACAAGGTAAAAACTTTACAGTTTATTTGCATGTTTGAACAGCGGTAAAAGAGCCTGAGCAGCCTGAAATAGTTTGAACTGATTAAACCATAGCTTCAGCAGAGGTGAGGGCAGATGAACGCTATAAGTCATTATTAGTCTGCTATCAGCCCCAGAACCTGCGTATTGTATGAACTGCTTGAACTGTTTGAACTGCCGGGTGAGACTGTATGATAGCCGAGGCTGTTTTTGAGACTTGTACCCAGACCAATAAAGGACATACACAGAACCAAGTAACATTTGATGGTGCAATCTGTGTAGAAGGAGAAGAAAAAAAAGGGGAGAGAAAAAGTATCTGTATGTTCTTCTTATCTTATTTCTTTGAAGTGCCTGAAATACAGGAATTGCCTATACCAGTGTCTGTATTATCTTAAGCGGCAGCAGGGGAAAATTAATATCCAGCTAATACCCAGACAAAAGAGACTATATTGCTCAAAATCTTGCAAAGGGCCCTAAGGCGAATGAGACCACTCTGACAGTAATAGCAGACACCTGGTAAAAGTTTAAAGGGGACCGCACTAGTGGACATGGAAATGTAGCCTGCTCTTTGGTGTACTCTACCTCTCTTAGATTAGCTCCTTCTTGTTTTTTTCTTTATCTCTTGTGGTTTTTTTTTTCCTGTCCCTTTCTGCGCTCGCCCTCCCCCTCCTTTAAAACCTCTCGTTGGGGCCCTCCCCTCCCCGAGTGGACTCAATACAGTAATTACTCTATACATCATATATATATATGATACTAAATAAGGTACAGTAATCAATTTCTCAAAGGGTGGAATATGGTGGAGAGGAGTAACAAAACCAAGCAAGGGAGAATATGAAAGGGCGGACGCAGAGAGGCACGGAGCCAAAGACCCCAAGGAAAAGCTTGAATACTAGCATAAATGCCAGTACGATACAGAAATATTTGACTCCCAAGGAAGGGAATATAAGAAGCCCAGGAATGGAGAAAAAACAACAAAGCACAAAGAGCAGCAAGAAAGAGATGGCAAAACTAAAGGGCGCCCAAGGAGACACCTGCAGGAGAGGCTGAGATGAGAGAGAGGTGGAGAGGACCAACGAGGGGTAACAGGGTGTGGTATCCCAAATACTTACCAAAATGGACATGATTGAAATGATTACTAAAATGGAGAATCTGATTAAAAGCGAAATTACTAATGTAAGGATGGATCTGGGCCATCTACTGAAGAGAGTAGAGGAGGCAGAAGAGAAGAAGTCGGAAAAACAAACGCAATAAATCACTGAATTAAAAACCCAGGTAAAGCAACTACAAAAGGATCATAGAGATTTTCTGTATAAACTGGAAGAGCAAGAGAATCCAAACAGACGTCAAAATCTAAGAATAAGAGCCATGCCAGAACAGAACGGAGAAAAATTAGAAGAAGAAATTAGGAAAATTTTTAACCCCCTACTAGGACAGGGCGAAGAGGAGGAGCTAAAAATTGATAGAGTGAGGAAACCTCTGGGTCTGAAAGAGGAGATACCTCGGGATGTCATAGTGAAATTTCATCAGTATGAAGATAAAGCAAGAATATGGACTAAACTCAGAGGAATGACTCCTTTAATATATGAAAAAACAGCGCTCCAGATTTTTTTCAGACCTCTCTGCAGTCACTTTGGCTTGAAGAAGACAACTCAAGCCCTTATTGGATTATTTAAGAAGTATAAATATCAAATATAGCTGGGGTTTTCCAACAGCCTTAATAGTCTATAAGGAGGGAAGAACGATGATGTTGAAGTTCATAGAAGAATTACAGGACTTCTGCAGTAAACTTGAGATACCGGTCCCTAACCTACTCGGAAGGCAGGAAGAGGATGGAACAAGGAGAGAAAGAGGACTTAGGCAGCGAACCTAGGGGAAGGAGAGAGTTCAAGCATAAGAAAAAGAGGAAGAGAGTTGGGGGGGGTGGCTGGACTTGCCTGTTTTCTGTTTTGTCCTTTTGGTCCTTTTTTTTTTATTCCTCTCCTGGAGGAGCGGGGGGGGGGGACTACTCGTGCACTCAACCCTGCCACTTCATTTCACCTTAAGGTGGAGGAGAGGCAGGAGATCGGAGGCTGTGGTTGGAGTTACACCCCAAGGGATAGAGTGCGTGAGATGGGATGGGGGATATCTCAGATTACGACACAAGGGCCAAAATAGGGCCAAGGGAGGGGGGGGTGGAGGGGAGGAGGGGCAGAGGGAGGGACTGGGGGAGGGGAGGGAGGGGGGACTGAGGCGGGGCGAGTGGGGACCATCCTAAAGAACAAGCAAGAGAAAAAAAACTACAATCCCGCTCTTAGTATTACCCTTCTAGTTGGGAATATATTCTCTAGGGTACCGTGTGTGAAATTATGACTACAGTTAATTTGGTGACATATAATGTTAGAGGGTTAAATACGCCAGGGAAGAGGCATAAAATATTGAAAGAAATAGAGTGGCATGGGGCTGGGATCGCCTTTTTACAAGAAACACACCTAACCTACGAAACAAGAATAAGATTGAACTCTCAGAGGTTTCCGACATGGTACTATGGAGATTCATTATCCAATAAAACAAAAGGTGTGGCCATTGGAATAGATAGGGAGGTACGCTTTACTTTGGAGGATAGATTAAACGACCCAGAGGGAAGGTTTCTCTTCCTGAAAGGAAAACTATGGGGCAGAGAGTATACTATGGCGAACATATATTGCCCGAATAGGAGTCCAACAACGTTTCTGATAGAGACTATACAAAAAACTGTGGGAATTTAAAAAGGGAAGGGTGCTCATTGCAGGAGACTTGAATTTTTGCATGGATCCAGAATTAGACAGTACGTCCCATGCACAGCGGACAAGGAACACTCAATTAAAAGCAATAAAGTATCAAATGCATCAATTTCAGCTAGTAGATGCATGGACAGTGCAGCATCCAAAGACAAGAGATTTCACGTTCTATTCCCCTGTGCATGGGATGTACACGAGGATTGATTATTGGCTAATAGAACATAATATGTTAGACCATGGAATATCCACCCTATCAGATCATGCGCTGGTGAAAATGAAAATTCGAATTCCAGAAATAAAAAGGCAACCATTCTCCTGGAAATTAAATAAGGCCCTCCTAGATAAAAAGGGGGTGGATAATATAAAGTACATCCAGCCTAAAGTACTTTATACATTTCAAATGCTTCCTATTTATATACCCCCAGCTTATTTTAGAGTGATTAACCACTTCAGCCCCGGACCATTTGGCAGCCAAAGGACCAGAGGTCTTTTTTCAATTTCGCACTGCACTACTTTAACTGGTAATTGCGCGGTCATGCAATTTTGTAACCAAACGAAATTTGCGTCCTTTTCTTCCCACAAATAGAGCTTTCTTTTGATGGTATTTGATTGCCTCTGTGATTTTTATTTTTTGCGATATAAACGGAAAAAGAGCGAAAATTTTGAAAAAAAAAGAGATTTTCTACTTTTTGTTATAAAAAAAATCTAATAAACTCAATTTTAGTCAAACATTTGGGCCAAAATGTATTCAGCCACATGTCTTTAGTAAAAAAAATGCCAATAAGCGTATATTTATTGGTTTGCGCAAAAGTTATAGCGTCTACAAACTAGAGTACATTTTCTGGAATTTACACCGCTTTTAATTTATGACTGCCTATTTCATTTCTTGAGGTGCTAAAATGGCAGAGAAGTACAAAACCCCCCCAAATGACCCCATTTTGGAAAGTAGACACCCAAGCTATTTGCTGAGAGGCATGTTGAGCCCATTGAATATTTTTTTTTTTAGTCCCAAGTGATTGAATAAAGACAAAAATAAAAAAGATTTTTTTTTTTTTTTCAAAAAGTTGTCACTAAATGATATATTGCTCACACATGCCATAATTATATGTGGAATTGCACCCCAAAATACATTTTGCTGCTTCTCCTGAGTATGGGGATACCACATGTGTGGGACTTTTTGGGAGCCTAGCCGCGTACGGGGCCCCGAAACCCAAGCACCGCCTTCAGGATTTCTAAGGGTGCAAATTTTTGATTTCACTCCTCACTACCTATCACCGTTTCGAAGGCCATAAAATGCCAAAATAGCACAAAACCCCCCCAAATGACCCCATTTTGGAAAGTAGACACCCCAAGCTATTTGTTGAGAGGCATGGTGAGTATTTTACAGCTCTCATTTGTTTTTGAAAATGAAGAAAGTAAAGAAAAAAACATTTTTTTTTTTCTTTTTTTCAATTTTCAAAACTTTGTGACAAAAAGCGAGATCTGCAAAATACTCACCATACCTCTCAGCAAATAGCTTGGGGTGTCTACTTTCCAAAATGGGGTCATTTTGGGGGGTTTTATGCCATCTGGGCATTCCATGGCCTCCGAAACTGTGATTGGCAGTGAGAAGTGAAATAAAAAAATTACACCCTTAGAAAGCCTGAAGGCGGTGATTGGTTTTTGGGGTTCCGTACGCAGCTAGGCTCCCAAAAAGTCCCACACATGTGGTATCCCCGTACTCAGGAGAAGCAACAGAATGTATTTTGGGGTGTATTTCCACATATGCCCATGACATGTTTGAGCAATATATCATTTAGTGACAACTTTTTGTAAAAAAAATATATATATATTTTTTTTTTCATTATTCAATCTCTTGGGACAAAAAAAAAAAATATTTAATGGGCTCAACATTGCTCTCATCAAATAGCTTGGGGTGTCTACTTTCCAAAATGGGGTCATTTGGGGGGGGTTTGAACTGTCCTGGCATTTTATGCACAACATTTAGAAGCCTATGTCACACGTCACCCACTCTTCTAACCACTTGAAGACAAAGCCCTTTCTGACACTTTTTGTTTACATGAAAACATATTTTTTTTTTGCAAGAAAATTACGTTGAACCCCCAAACACTATATATAATGTTAAAGCAAAGGCCCTACAGATTAAAAAGGTGGGTGTTGCATTTTTTTTTTCCACACAGTATTTGCGCAGCGATTTTTCAAACGCATTTTTTGTGGAAAAAATACACTTTTTTTTATTTTAATGCACTAAAACACACTATATTGCTCAAATTTTTGATGAAATAAAAAATATGATCTTAGGCCGAGTACATGGATACCAAACACGACATGCTTTAAAATTGCGCACAAACACGCAGTGGCGACAAACTACATACATTTTTAAAAGCCTTTAAAAGCCTTTACATGATACCACATTAGATTCACGGAGGAGGTCTACTGCTAAAATTACTGCCCTCGATCTGACCTTTGCGGTGATACCTCACATGCATGGTGCAATTGCTGTTTACATATGACGCCAGACCAACGCTTGTGTACGCCTTTGCGCAAGAGAAGGGGGGGCAGGGGTGCTTTTTTTTTTTGTTTTGTTTTTTTATTTTTTTATTTAGCTTTTTTATTTTATTTTTAAACTGTTCCTTCCATTTTTTTTCTTTGTTATGATTTTTATTGTTATCTCAGGGAATGTAAATATCCCCTATGATAGCAATAGGCAGTGACAGGTACTCTTTTTTTGAAAAAATTGGGGTCTATTAGACTCTAGATCTTTCCTCTGCCCTCAAAGCATCTGACCACACCAAGATTGGTGTGATAAAAATGCTTTCCCAATTTCCCAATGGCGCGGTTTATATCCGGGAGGGGGGACATTCCCTCCCACTGCTTGTAAAAGCAGTCTAGAGGCTAATTACCCGCTAGAATTGCTTTTACATGAAAGCCGATCACTGGCTGAAAAGAATGATACCAAGATGATACCTAAACCTGCAGGCATCATTCTGGTATAACCATTCAATTTCCAGCAACATACTGGACATATATTGTAATCTTTTTTTTTCATGCAGCCTCTTGGCTGAACGAAAAAAAGAGATTGATTGGTGGGTATGCCCACCATTAGAATACCTCCCTTCATCCACCCACTTCTAATGATGGGCATACATGCACCATTTATATATGCCGATGCATAGGGGCATCCTCCCGCAAAAGTTATGCCGTGTACACACGGTCGGAATTTCGACCGTATGTACGTGGCATTAGGAGCCAATCGCTCCTCCCCCCCCCCCCTGCTGCCCCCATGCTTCGGCATATATGCTCTTTTTTTTAACTGTGGTGGTGAAATCACCTCCTACAGCGTTGGAGTCGCGGCTTTATGTATCGTGGGAGCAAACGCTGTTGCTGTCAAGATAAATAAATCCGCGTTGCAACTGAATGGCGCACCTGAAAACAAAAAAATGCTTAACACTAAAACACAGTAAACAAAATTACATACCTGAAAAGCAAGCATGATAAAACATGATAAAACATAATAAAACATTGCAGAATAGAATGGAGTAAAAAAAGAGCAACAATAGAGAGAGAATAGAGTGAGAGAGAGAACAATAAAACGACAACTATTTTTTTTTTTTTATTTTTTTTGAGATTCACAGGTAAAAAAGCTCCTGACTGAAGCGACTGAATCAAAACGCTACCACAAAAAAAATGTTAGCGATCGCAGGGATCAGGCCTGACTCTGCGAACGCTGCAGTTATGTGTGCTTAGTGTTTTGTAAGTGACAGTGATCGATCGATACTGCACTTGGGTGGGCTGGGTTGGGCGGAGGGGGAAAACGCAGGTGCTAGCAGGTATCTGGGCTGATCCCGCTAACAATGCGTTTTTTTTGGAACCCTAAACTGCTGGGACGCTAGTATAGATCTGATCAGATCAGATATTGATCTGTTCAGATACTGTGCCACTAAGGGAGGTGTATGCTTTGCGCGTGGGTGTTTGCGGTACTGGCACTAACCTGGGGCGACGCAGACCTTATTTGACCCTAAAACCTAATTGATATCACCCGCCGGGCGATCAGGGGGTTAAACCGTTATTGGGTAATAAATGGCGGGTGCCCTGACAGTATAAAAAACAAGCTAACTAACCAGCGTCACCCGTAACAGTAATACAAAAAAAAACTGGTTACCTAGCGACACTAATGCAGCGATCAGAAAAACGATCGCTTAGTGACACTGGCAAAAGGGGGTGAAAGGGTTAACTAGGGGCAATCAGGGGGTTAAACCTTTATTAGGTAATATATGGGGGTACCTGACGCTATATAAAAACCTGACGGGGAACCTAAATAACGAAATAACTAACTGGCTAACCAGCGTCACCAGTGACATTTATACAGTGATCACTGGTGAAAGGGTTAACTCTAGGGGCAATCAGGGGGTTAAAACCTTTATTTAGGTTGTAATATGGGGGTACCTGACCTATAAACCTATTTATGAACCTATATAAACATGGCGGTTAAAAAAAAAAAAATGGTTACCTAGCGACACTAATGCAGCGATCAGAAAACCGATCGCTTAGTGACACTGGCAA
Source organism: Lithobates sylvaticus (assembly GCA_028564925.1). NCBI lineage: Eukaryota > Metazoa > Chordata > Amphibia > Anura > Ranidae > Lithobates > Lithobates sylvaticus. Next base: position 179,241,430 of record CM053031.1, on the reverse strand, counting down.
AAGGGGGTGAAGGGGTTAACTAGGGGCAATCAGGGGGTTAAACCTTTATTAGGGGGGGGGGGGGGGTAGGGGGCTACCTTGGACCTAAAACTAACTGCCCTGACAGTTATTACAGTCACACTGACACTAAATGCAGTGATCAGTAAATAAATGATCACTGCAATTAGTGACACTGTGACTGGGGGGGGAGGGGGTGATCTGGGGGGTGATCAGGGGGTGACAGGGGGGTGGAATATGTGCCTATCTGTACTGGTGTCAGTGTACTGTTGTGCACTAACCTTTACATGTTCACAGCTCGGCGTCCCCGGTCACATAGACCGGCGCACCGAGCGTGACATCACTTCCGCCTTCCTGTCTATACAATAGACAGGAAGGGGAAGCTTTTCATTGGCCAGGAGCGATCGCGAGGGGGTGGCCAGAAACCACTGGCCGTCCCCTCGTCCCGGATCGCTCCTGACACGATCCCGACCGTCCCCGCCGGCGGAGGGGGGTCCGATCGGACCCCCCAACCGCCTGAAGAATGGCATGTACAGGTACGTGATTCTGCCTGTACGTGCCATTCTGCTGACGTATATCTACATGGGGCGGTCGGGAAGTGGTTAATACATTAATTACAAGACTAATATGGCAGAACAAAAATCCTAGGATAGCGCTAAGAATTTTGCAAACAGAGAAAGATCAGGGAGGATTAGGAGTACCGAATCTTAAAAAATATTATGAAGCAGTAAACCTGACAAGGGTGGTGGAATGGACAAAACCAGAGAGTCAAAAAAGATGGGCAAAGATAGAACACATGACGGCAGGAACCAATCTATGAAATAATATTTGGATACCGCCTATATATAGAGCACTGGGGGGAAACACACTTGCATTAACAAGAAATACAATGAAGGTATGGGATGGGGTGCACAAGCACAACAAGTGGAAATACAACTCACCACTAATAGCTTTAAAAGAGAATAATTATTTTTCACCAGGTAAAAGAATAGTAGGAGGGAATTGGATTAAAAGTGAAAAGACACAATTGAAACACATCTTGCACAGGGGGAAAATACGCACAATACAAGACTTAAAGGAGAAAAAATACCTTCTTCAAATGAGTGAATGGCGCTATCTCCAGCTGAGTCATTTTGTTCACTTTCTCCCCCGGCCATTGAGAGGAGGGGAGGAACTGACGGCAATGGAGAGGATATGTGAATCTGAGACAAAAAAAAGGAAGGATTTCTCACATATATAAAATCCTGCAACGAAGTGACGAGATGGAGATACCGCCATATATTAAAAGTTGGGAACGGGAAATAGGTACACGAGGTGATAATCAAGAGATAAATAAAATAATAAAATTGGTACATACATCCTCAGTTAATATCGGAATGGTAGAGACAAATTATAAATACCTATCCAGGTGGTATAGGACACCGGTAACTGTAGCAAAATTTCAAAGGGATCAAGCTCTTGACTGCTGGAGGGGATGTGGCCAAAGAGGGACGATGGCACACATCTGGTGGAGCTGCCCAAAGATGGTAATATACTGGAAGGAAATATTAGGTTACATCAAAGACATAACTAATACCCAGATACCTTATGATCCCTGGGTCTGCCTATTCCATGGGGTTGAAATCCCACATAGAGACTACAGCAACTCCATAATAATCCACCTCATGAACGCAGCCCAGAGCTTGATACCAAAAAAATGGAAAACAATAGATAGACCTAAAATAAAGGAATGGTTCAACAAAATAAACGAAATATTCGAAATGGAAGGACTAAGAGCGGGTGAAGAGGGGGGAAGGGAACGTTTTAACAAGAGGTGGGAGGCTTGATCTGGGTGAATGTCAGGGATCAGATTGGAGACTGAGTTGACGAGGTTGGCCTGTCTTATATCTCCTGTCCTGGCTCCGCTGAAGGTGAAACAGAGGAAGCCAAAGGGCAAGAGGGACACGAGTGCCTGAAGAGGATGGTCCCAGATGGGCTGCTTGCCAGGATCCAGTAGTCTGGAACGAGCTGTGGTGTGCAGAGCAGGAACAGAAGGCAGCCAGGCAGATAACCGGGGGTTAACTGAAGCCAGGGACTTAGACAGGAGCAGGGTCTCAGGAACAGCCGGGTTCGTCAGCAGGTGGGAAGTGCGGTACCAATTCATCAGACAGAAGCAGGGTCAAACAGGAAGCCGGGATCAGAAACCAGTAATCAGAGGTATGGAGAAGTCCAGGAGCAAGGTCAAGGATAGCCAGGGGTTCAGCAATGGGTATCAATCAGGCAAGGCAAGGATCACTAGGTACGGGTACGGGACAGCTGAAGATCAGTCAGCAAGATGCTGGGGACAAGGCTCCCCTTAAATAGGCCATCTGGCGCCAAGGGGGATTAGGGCCGTGTGCGCACGTGAGGGTGCGCATGCGCCCATGTGTGTGTGCGCGGACCCCCACGCGCATGCACACGCCTGTTAGCCATTTGAAGTACGCGCTAATATAATAATTATATCTAATATTATATCATCTGCGTATAATTGTCTAGTCCCTATAATGTTAGTCTGTTAAACCTATGAGCGCATGCTACGGTTAATATCACAATAATACGAGGTTAGCTATGAAACCAAACACACGGCTTCATAATAATCAAATCTTGTTTATTTCCCAAGGAAATGCGAAAGCTAACGTGTATCAAAAGACATTACAATATCACAAAGCTTACAATCAAATCATATAATATAAGAATATCAAAGATACTTATCACAGGGCCCTCCATGAAAACCTTAAAATGGCTGCCAAGCCATGCGGCTTGAATGGAATCACCATCAGCTGTGTTCATAGGAGAAAAAGGCAGAGAGAGAGCTACCTGAGTGTGTGTGTGCTCTTTTTAATCCAAACATACCCGCCTACTCATAGCCAACCCCATTTTGCCCTCCATCCAATAGGCATCGCCGAGAGATAACATAGTAAGAATGCTGTATTGTCCACTAACAGGCAGCATATCTATTAGTCCTTGAGCCATCTTCACAGCAGGTGGGCCTGAGTCAAGCCATTGTTCCTTTGACTTAGGCAACCTGGCTTACAGCAGCCAGGAAGTGAATCGCAGAAGCATGACATGAGTTAATATTAAATCCAACATATGCCGCTTTGCGACTGAAAGTCGCATAAAAACCCTTCTTCAGACATGGCTCCTATTGAACAGTCCATAACTGTTTTGTCCCTGACATGCGTTTCCAAACCAGTATCCATAGAACAGTCCTTTAAACGTCTTAACGTGTTGTATTTTTACAACGTGTGCAGAAACAGCTCCTATGGAACAGTCCATTGTTTTGTCCCCAACATGTGCTTCCGAACCAGTACCTATAGAACAGTCCTTTAAACGTCTTAACGTGTTGTATTTTTACCACGTGTGCAGAAACAGCTCCTATGGAACAGTCCATTGTGGTCTTACCGTGTTATGCTTCCCAACACGTGCCGCTTTGCTACTGAGTGACACATCCATCTTCAGCGACAGCTTCCATGTCGCCATTATGTATCTTTGGTATCTTCCGGACGGATGCAATACAGGCAAGGGGTATCCATTCATTCACCATTCACCAGTACACATTCAGAGCAACATATCAAACAGCTCTCAAATACTGGTCTATTATTTAGATAAGTCTCGAGGAGGGCCTTATTCACCCATATTATTAACCTACAATACGCATAGGTCACACTATACCATAATATAAATCAACTTATTAACATACTATATACATATATATGTGTCCCGTCCATTTATGCACCCCGCTCCCAACCCTATAACCCTTTACTGTAAATATGGATCGGGATTAGGCAGGCTTGCTCACAGCGGTATTGCAGGGCTCTGACTTGGCAGCAAGGTCTCTAATTTGTACACAGAGACCCTACCGTCAATTTGTCCCTCAACTTGCATAGACAAATGGGAGACCCTTTTATATAAATATCGAGTCTAATCACACATATAAGTTTGCAAAAATGACAAAAAAAAAACACACAATTCCATCCCTGTGCCTGGATTTCAGAGACCATGTCCAGGGTATACCATGCACCTCTACCTATGGTTAGGTTCAAGGAACCTTCCCGTTTTATGACTAACATTACACCGGCATTCTTTAGGACAAAGAAACAAACTTGTCTATGTCCCAAATGACACCCAGGTGCTTCCTCCCCAGCAATGATCCCTGAAATAACTTCCCAACATTTTTACGTTCACCACCATGATGTATTGACCTGGCATACAAAGGGCATCATGGTCATGCTTCCGACCGAGGGAAGTATCAACCTGCTTCCATCTCCTCTGATCACATGTGGGTGATTTAGCCTCAAATGCGACAAGATAGAATCCCCAATCAGTAAGCCCATTGATGCCACCAAACCTACAGACCAAGTCCGCACTTCTATATATGGGATCATACAGCCTAACACCTTTCACCATCCAAACTGGTACAGCCCATCCAGGCATTCGACCACCATTTTGGATTAGTGTAGGCGACGTGTTTTGGCATAGTCTTACTGAGCGGTGATGCTAACTCATCAGGCCACTGCCCTTTATACAGAGATTGCGCAATCAGCTTGATGCTGGTTGACACTTCCGTCCGACACTGCGTGTACGCCAGAGCCCATGACCGATTTCCATCCTGTACCCTCACACCCTCCACCAACCTCTCAACATGGTTCACCAAATCTGGAGACCCTGGGTATTTTGTGAATGTTATTAAGGATGCCACCAATCTCTCTGAGTAACAAAGTCCCGCTCAAGCTATGGCTGAGAGTTTGTTCCTCAGGATACCGACGTCTACTCCATTACCAACACCCATCCCAGCTCCTATTCCCCCAATATAGTGCTGACTACATGCCTCCTCTTGTGGTTACTCCTCAGAGATAAGCATCCTGCATGCACCTTATTCCGTGTCCGCACATCTCTGGGAGTAAGTCACTGGTACGATGACAGCACTTGATTCAGCGTATACTCAGCAAATATAGGGTAATAAAACCACTGTGAGATGTCGCAGCACCATGTATTGTACTCTGGTAGTCAGCGTTTGCTCCCTTTATCTATCGGAGCATGCTCCTGTGTGTATACACTGGCATTCCCTGTGCAGGGTTTCAACTTCTCAGGTGAGACCTCAACCAGGCGCATCTCCCCCAGACAAGGAAATGTTCACCCCATTGATGTGTCACCTGACACCCTTTAGTCCGGCCAACAGACACCTTATTATGTATAAGTGCTCGCCTCCTGGGTACCTGCACCATATAAACTCCGTTACGTCAATACATGTCATACATTACACAACTTTCCTTATTTCAACTCCTCCCTCCAACAAAAAAAAACATATATATTTTACATTTCCATGTTCTGATGGATTGGATGTGTTATATTCCTTTCCCAACCTCCAACCCATTGTACGTATATTAATAACACGTTTGCATTCATCAGGAGAGAGTCCAGCAAAAAAAATGTTTCAAGTCTTATTGATAGGCACAGTCTTTCAGATTCAGCACCAGATCGTTCATAGGAAAAGAAAAGTGTTAAAGTGAATCTTTTCGTTTGTCCCGTCTCTCCTGATATTTAGTGGAATAAATTTGGGGCGTGGTATGGCACAGACAAACTGCCAACCAGATGATCATCTGTCATCCATTTTTCCAGAACCTTTCCAATCTCGCTCCACCAGGATTCTGGAATTGAAAAACAAGAGCAGAATCAAATTCTTATCCATAATATCTGCTTGCTTATTATATTTACTCCTATTTCCTATTTACTTAGTATTCCTGGCTTCTGCAACTTGATCAAACTATCAAAACAACCATGACCTCTTTAGGCAGACTCCACTCTAAAATGAATCCGCATGGTATGATCAAAAATTAAAAAACGAACGTCACTGTTGTTTCTCAAAAATTCTCAATCTAAAAACGCAAAAAGAAAAACAACCAATGCATTTATCTTTATCTTACGATCTATGCATTAACTTTATCTTACGATCTATGCACTAATTCCCCTTTCAGGTGTATAAAGCCTAAACCTTTTGGAGCTTTTTACACCTGAACAAAACAACAATAAAATAGCTGACTAAGCCAATACCCAAAAACAAAAAAAAAAATATGTTTTTTTTTTTTTTTTTTTCCAAAAAAAAAACAAAAATTTAAAAAAGAATAAACATTAAAAGTCTGGCCATTATCACCCAAGAACAACATGACAAGACAACCACCATACAACAATGACAAACACTCAACTTTTAACTAAAGACATCCATGGATTTTCTCCTGAGAAGAGTACATGTTTCTTTTTTTTATCTGAAAGACAATAAGTTAATGGGAAAAACAACACAAACAAAACAAACAGAACATTTGTAACTTCATCACAACATTTGCTACCTCATTTGTAACTCTTTAGTTTTGTCAGATTATTGTTTAAATATTTTCATTGTTTGCAAACAATTACTAATTAATGAGCTCATGGTACCATGTGATAATCGATTATGCATTTACAATAACCTAACCCCCGTGTTGGTCTCACTTTGACGGACCTGCAAACAAAACACAAATGTTTAGTATCCCAAACCTGTTCTCTCCCTGGTCTCTGGAAAAGGAACACAAAGACAATGATTAAACACGATTATCATGACAATTGACCTTAAGTGCCCCAAGTCTCTTCTCATTAATTGTACTGCTAGGGGAACACCGAGTTGTAGTATAAACAACTAAACTAAAAAAATAAAAATTACAAACATTAAAACTAAAACAGAAATTAATAAAAAAAAAATTGAAAAATGAAAAATTGAAAAAAAAATTAATAAAAAAAAAAAATATGAAAAAAAATAAATTCATAATAAAAAAAAAACATTAAAAATTAATAATAAAAAAAATTGAAAAAATTAATGGAAAAAATAAAAAATTAATAATAAAGAAAATTAAAAAACCTAATAAAAATTCATTAAATAAAACATTAAACCTTATAAAAAAACTACAAAAATACTTAAAACCTTATTCATAGGAAGGAAACTTTGATCCGAGTATTTTTAACATACTTGCAGCTGACTAAGTGCTGCTAGCATTGCTTCCCCCAGTGCTATGTTTGAATAACCATTCGGCTACTTCCATTTTGATTTTATGCAACTGTCCTACATATTGCTTTTCAGTTTGTAGACTCCGTAATTGGGTCTTAACGGGGAATTGTGTTTGCTTACTATTGGCTCCATGCTTTGGATTGCTACCCCACCTGGCCGAATAACATTCATAATGCCTTGGGTAGTCTTCAGGTATGATCTTTTTTTGATATCGTTATTCGCCCAACAATACTTTGCGATGTGACCTCCCCTTTTACACAAACAACATTTTAGCTCTGGCTTCCCTGCATAGGCCCTTTTTTCAACATCTTGTGCTGGAAATTCACATTGCTGGATAATATTACTGTGATTGGAATTAACAGACTTTACACTTCCATCGTCTGAGGAGTCATCAGAAGTTTCTATTTCAATTCCTGAATCTATTTCAAGCGCAGATACCACGCTTGTATTTACGTCTCCAACATCGATTCCCATCATCCGCCTTCCTGTATTTCTGCTTAATACGGATACACCTGCCTTTGACCCATATTCGCTATCACTGGACTCTTGACAAAAATCTCGCAGGATATTGACAAAATTTTGGTAGGACCTAGCATTCCTCAGAGCCATTCTAATGGGATAGCTTACATAACACTTATTGGCCATCGAGTATATGAAACTTGCATCATCCTCCAATAAGTCAGGACAGTTGAAGACTCTCGTATACAATGCAAGATACTCACTGCAGAACAATATTGGGTCAACTCCTCTCCTAAATTTCATTCGTTGCAAATCACTCATACCATTATCACGACTGTCCACAAGGCGCTGCAATTCTTTCCTCCGCCCCTCTGCATCTGCTAAATTATCCTTAACCTGTGCCGATAACTGGCCTATCAAAGGTCCTGGTAGCCATGCTTTTAGAAGAGAGCATGCATCGTCATTCTTCAACTGGAATTTATTGATTAGAGCCTCAAACTTATTGGACAGCGTCACTGGCGACTCCAGGGCATTAAATTCACCCAGAATCTGGCATAACGTGAGTCTCTCTTGGATTGTAATCAAACTGTCATTCTGCTTTGACGCTATAGGCGCAATAGTAGACTGTGTTTCCTCACGGCTCTTTTCCTCACTGACTGTGCAGATATCGGGCAATTGGCATGTTGCTTTGTGCTCATTGAGCGATATTATACACTGTTCTTTAATAAGAAGTTGGGAGTGTGCGTTTGCTACTTTCCTTTCTAAAGACATAACCAATTTTTCCATCTCTGATAACTTTATTCGCAATGACTCTACAAGTTTATTCTTCATGACGCAGTCCATGCTGCACCTCTGAAGCTGTTCTCGTAGGTCACCATTTTTTTCTGACAACTCGCCGGCTTTTGCCTGTAATTTGTCAATCTCACTACTGGAGGCTGTTGCAAGCCTTAGAAGTTTTCCACTGATTCCATCTATATCTTCACCGAGATGTCTCCTTTCTGCTTCCCACTTCTCCCCCATGTGCTCAGATATAACTTTAATTCTGAGCAACACTGCAATCTCATTAGCCAATTTTTCCTTTTTCGCTTTCCTTTTTAGCTGCTTACCCAGTAATCTGCTATTCTGTTGCTGACACTGAGACACTAGTACATTACACTGGCTTTTAAGAGGTTCATCTGCACATGAATGATAACTGGCAGAGGCGTACTTCTTAACATATGTATACACAAGTTCCATTCTCACAAGCACACAATCCACACTTCTATTTGTACTAACGTTCCAACACTGCACTGAGTACTAAACCAAACCCAATTATCGTTAGCTCTTACAACTCACGGGAAACAAATAAAATAAAATAAAAATAATCGCTCACATAGCATTCAAGATTCTTCATTCATTATCACTTTTACTTGATATCATTCTAAACAATACAACTTTTGCCTATCCATTGAAAAGACTAACCACACTTATTGTGGCATTATCAGCTGATGTTTGTTAATGAAACTTTCAAAGACTTCCATTGATATGCTAATTAGCCTACCCACATTGAAGTTGCTCAACCAGTTGCTTACCCAATGCAACACAGATAATCAACCAACAACAAAAAAAACTGATGCAAAACACACACAGAGGCACAGTTAAAGCTATTTAAACTACTTTTCACCTGTAGTCCCACAACCAACTACAAAAAAAAAAAAAAAAAACAGATGCACATCCGTTTAAACACAAATTTGTTACTTGTAGTTTTACAACAAGACACAAGGCACATTCTAAGACACAATGCCTTCCTGTTAGGGTAAAAATCCTGTTAGGCCTTCCTGCCACATGGGTAAAAATGCAAACAAAATAAAAACGTAAAAAAAAAAAAACTTGAAAATAACAATCTATTTCTCCCACTTTTCGTCAAAGATGTATGGTAATTCCTGTCAATCTTTAACCAAGGGTGATCAGCCCTCTTGACCAGCTACAAGTATTCTAACACTTTGCATTAGCAATACAACATTTAACATATATATACATATATCAGCCACAGCTCTCACCAGGTTCTACGCGTCCGTTTCACCGATGAGATCTTTCACAGAATTTTCATGACCATCCAAGCGTGGTTTCAGAATTCGCGAGCCAGCGCCAATCTTGTCCACACTAGAGACGATTTTCTATTCTGGATGTCTGAGGATTAGGGACTCAAAACAACAAATGCCTTAGGGTTTGTGAATCCTGTGCAGAAAAACAATATTCTACACGTCCCATCTGGGGTGCCAAATGAAGTACGCGCTAATATAATAATTATATCTAATATTATATCATCTGCGTATAATTGTCTAGTCCCTATAATGTTGTTAGTCTGTTAAACCTATGAGCGCATGCTACGGTTAATATCACAATAATACGAGGTTAGCTATGAAACCAAACACACGGCTTCATAATAATCAAATCTTGTTTATTTCCCAAGGAAATGCGAAAGCTAACGTGTATCAAAAGACATTACAATATCACAAAGCTTACAATCAAATCATATAATATAAGAATATCAAAGATACTTATCACAGGGCCCTCCATGAAAACCTTAAAATGGCTGCCAAGCCATGCGGCTTGAATGGAATCACCATCAGCTGTGTTCATAGGAGAAAAAGGCAGAGAGAGAGCTACCTGAGTGTGTGTGTGCTCTTTTTAATCCAAACATACCCGCCTACTCATAGCCAACCCCATTTTGCCCTCCATCCAATAGGCATCGCCGAGAGATAACATAGTAAGAATGCTGTATTGTCCACTAACAGGCAGCATATCTATTAGTCCTTGAGCCATCTTCACAGCAGGTGGGCCTGAGTCAAGCCATTGTTCCTTTGACTTAGGCAACCTGGCTTACAGCAGCCAGGAAGTGAATCGCAGAAGCATGACATGAGTTAATATTAAATCCAACACCATTCTATGGCAAAGACTATGCGCTTGCCCACATCTATGCGCAAAGCGTCTTACAGGAATTCCCTGACAGTGAATCAATTTTGAGACAATTCTTTTCAGCCTAGGTGCCAAGACCTTATATTTTGGCATCCGAGCATAGGAGGGAAATTGGTCTATATGAGGCTGTATCCAGCGGGTCCTTCCCCTCCTTATGTATCACTATAATAGTTGCTTCTAGCATCCAGGCAGGCAATCTTCCCTCCATAGCCGCTCCTTTCAGTGCTTTTAGCAGCTCCGGGAGTAATATTTCTCCATAATACTTATACGTCTCCATCGGAAGCCTATCTGGACCAGGAGACTTTTGATTTGCCATACCAGCTACTGCCTGTTGGAGTTCTACTGGGGTTTCCAATTCATCTCTTTCCCCTTGCGTAATGGTCGGTATCTCCAATTTTCCCAAGAAATCCTCCATTACTCCCTCCTCCCCCACCCTCTGCAATGTTTTTTTATAATAGACACTAAATGTATCCACTATCTCTGAGGTGAGAAAAGTAATCTCTCCTCCTATTAACCTAATAGTAAAGATGGTAGAGGGATCAGACTTCACAAGTTGCGCCAGCATGCTTCCTACGCCTTCACCCTCTCCAAAGGCACATTGCCTTTGGAAGAGTTGTCTACTCTCAACTTTCCTTGTAATTGCTATTTTATATTTTTGTTTTTTTCTAACCATATTTTTTCTTCCCCGTGGATGGATCATGTTACATAATTTTTTTCGGCCCCTAACACCTCTCTTCGAATATTTTCCTCCCATTCCCTGGATTCTTTATTAAATTTAGCAACCTGCTGAATCAAAATACCTCTTAGGTATGCCTTCAAGGTATCCCAAAACATCCCAGCAGCCACCGTACCTTCATTAAACTCTAAAAATGCCCTTAATTTAGGCAGGACCTTATCTGTTTTCTTTATTAATTCAAACCAGTATGGACTTATTTTCCACGCTCTCTGAGCTCTTTTCCCTACTAGGTTCAATGTATGCACCATAGGTGATCGGATACCTCTCTTGGTAAGTATAAGATATTTTCTATAATTTGCAACGCTCGGCCATTTCCTATAGCCATGTCTATCCTGGAGAGCGTGGAATACGAGCTTGAGTAACAAGAATATTGTTGGATGCCCGGATTCCCCACTCTCCACATGTCTATTAGCCCTGTTTCCTCCAGGAATTGGCTCAAACAGCTCTTCTCTGTAAACTCTGAGTGTATTAAAACAGGAAACCTATCCACCTTTTTATCTAAGACCTCGTTGAAGTCTCCTACTACTATAACCGGTATATCTTCCTTATCCAGCATGAATTCATTTAGTTTAAACATATTTACCATGTCCCCCAAACACACCAGCGCAAGCACGGCATGGCATCTTTTTGCCTGCGTACTTGCGTAGCCCCTTGTATGCCTACGGAGCACCGCTGGTTCCGAGGACAGAGCACTGGAGGAAGAAGAAGAGGAGGGGGTGGAGGAGAGAGGTGTGTCACAACCAGTAGCAGTAGTAGCGTTTTGGAGGCATGGTGGCGGAACAACCTCCAACACTACTGCACCTTGTCCTGCATCCCTCCCAGCTGCCAATAGAGTGACCCAATGGGCCGTGAAAGAAAGGTAACGTCCCTGTCCATGCCTGCTGGACCATGAGTCAGCGGTAATATGCACCTTACCGCTGACCGCCCTGTCCAGCGAGGCATGGACATTGCCTTCCACATGCCGGTAGAGAGACGGAATCGCCTTCCGTGAGAAAAAGTGGCGTTTGGGAACCTGCCACTGAGGAACCGCACATTGAACAAACTCACGGAAGGGGGCCGAGTCTACCAACTGAAAAGGCAGCAGTTGAAGTGCTAGCAATTTAGCCAAGCTAGCATTCAACCGCTGGGCATGTGGATGGCTGGGAGTGTACTTCTTTCGACGGTCCAGCAGCTGGGGCAGGGAAATTTGCCTGCTACAATCGGACGTCGGTGTACTGCAAGTACTTGGTTGTGACACACCTAATTCTACACCTTCAGTCCTCTCACAGCAGCTTTCAGAGAGGACTGAAGGTGTAGTGGGGATGGAGATCCCAGCTGATGAGGAGCAAGGAGAGGTCCGCTTAGTTCTTTGGTGTGGGTCTTTTATGTGTGCCTGCCAACGAGCTGCATGGCAGGTCGACATATGTCTGCTCATGCTTGTGGTGCCCAAGCGGCTGATGTTTTGGCCACGCGAGATACGCTTGAGACAAATATTGCAAATAGCAGTGGTGCGATCTGATGCACTCGTCTCAAAAAAGGCCCACACCAAAGAACTTTTCTGATAACGTGCAGAGGCAGCGCCCTGCACAGGCGGAGCTCTGCGGTGTTGTACAGTTGCTGTGCTGGCCTCTAGCTGGCCTCCAGGGGGGATCCTGCCTCGTTGGACATGTGACGCCGCATCCTCCTCCTCCTCGTCCTCCTCCTCATCCTCTCTCCCTTCAGGCACCCACGTGGAGTCAGTGACCTCATCATCCCCTCCCTCTTCACCACTAGAGCAAACCTGGCAGTAAGCTGCAGCTGGTGGAACAGTACTGCCAGATTGCTGTCCTTCAGCATCCCCTCTCTCTGCGCGCACACTACTGACTTCCTCAAGCTGGGTATCATCATCCGAGCCTTCGAATCGTTGGGCATCCTCCTGGAGCATGTACCCAACACTGTGCTCAAAGAGTTCGGGGGACTCCTCAGGAGGACATGGTGGGTCTAGGGAAGGGGTGGCTGATGATGCCATTGAGTACGCGTTGGCAGCTGCTCTGCCAGTACCCTGAGCCTGGGTGAGAGAGGATGAGGAGGATGAGGAGGGCTTGGTCATCCATTCTACCAAGCCTTCAGCATGATGCGGCTCCACATGTCCAGCTGCCGAAAACAAAGACGCGCGTGTCCCATGGCCACGTGCTGATGACGATGCACGACCACATCCACGGCCACGTCCACTAGAAACAGAGCCTGCCTGCCCTGTGTTCTTGGCTCTGCACGCTCTGCCTCCCCTTGGCAGTCTTCCAGCCATTGTAGTCGGTAGTCCTGTGGGTGCTGCTGAGAAGAAAATATAGGAGCTCTGTGTGATGCCACTAACACACTAGAAGTCCTATAGGTGCTTCTGCAAAGAAAATATAGGAGCTCTGTGTGATGCCACTAACACACTAGAAGTCCTGTGGGTGCTGCTGAGAAGAAAATATAGGAGCTCTGTGTGATGCCACTAACACACTAGAAGTCCTATGGGTGCTTCTGCAAAGAAAATATAGGAGCTCTGTGTGATGCCACTAACACACTAGAAGTCCTGTAGGTGCTGCTGAGAAGAAAATATAGGAGCTCTGTGTGATGCCACTAACACACTAGAAGTCCTATGGGTGCTTCTGCAAAGAAAATATAGGAGCTCTGTGTGATGCCACTAACACACTAGAAGTCCTATGGGTGCTTCTGCAAAGAAAATATAGGAGCTCTGTGTGATGCCACTAACACACTAGAAGTCCTATGGGTGCTTCTGCAAAGAAAATATAGGAGCTCTGTGTGATGCCACTAACACACTAGAAGTCCTATGGGTGCTTCTGCAAAGAAAATATAGGAGCTCTGTGTGATGCCACTAACACACTAGAAGTCCTATGGGTGCTGCTGAGAAGAAAATATAGGAGCTCTGTGTGATGCCACTAACACACTAGAAGTCCTATGGGTGCTTCTGCAAAGAAAATATAGGAGCTCTGTGTGATGCCAACTAACACACTAGAAGTCCTATGGGTGCTTCTGCAAAGAAAATATAGGAGCTCTGTGTGATGCCACTAACACACTAGAAGTCCCATGGGTGCTGCTGAGAAGAAAATATAGGAGCTCTGTGTGATGCCACTAACACACTAGAAGTCCTATGGGTGCTTCTGCAAAGAAAATATAGGAGCTCTGTGTGATGCCACTAACACACTAGAAGTCCTGTGGGTGCTGCTGAGAAGAAAATATAGGAGCTCTGTGTGATGGGACTAACACACTACAAGTCCTATAGGTGCTTCTGGGAACAAAATATAGGAGCTCTGTGTGATGGGACTAACACACTACAAGTCCTATAGGTGCTTCTGGGAAGAAAATATAGCTCTGTGTGATGGGACTAACACACTTCAAGTCCTATAGGTGCTTCTGGGAATAAAATATAGCTCTGTGTGATGGGACTAACACACTTCAAGTCCTATAGGTGCTTCTGGGAAGAAAATATAGCTCTGTGTGATGGGACTAACACACTTCAAGTCCTATAGGTGCTTCTGGGAAGTAAATATAGCTCTGTGTGATGGAACTAACACACTTCAAGTCCTATAGGTGCTTCTGGGAAGAAAATATAGCTCTGTGTGATGGGACTAACACACTTCAAGTCCTATAGGTGCTTCTGGGAACAAAATATAGGAGCTCTGTGTGATGGGACTAACACACTACAAGTCCTATAGGTGCTTCTGGGAAGAAAATATAGCTCTGTGTGATGGGACTAACACACTTCAAGTCCTATAGGTGCTTCTGGGAAGAAAATATAGCTCTGTGTGATGGGACTAACACACTTCAAGTCCTATAGGTGCTTCTGGGAACAAAATATAGGAGCTCTGTGTGATGGGACTAACACACTACAAGTCCTATGGGTGCTTCTGGGAACAAAATATAGGAGCTCTGTGTGATGGGACTAACACACTACAAGTCCTATAGGTGCTTCTGGGAAGAAAATATAGCTCTGTGTGATGGGACTAACACACTACAAGTCCTATAGGTGCTTCTGGGAAGAAAATATAGCTCTGTGTGATGGGACTAACACACTTCAAGTCCTATAGGTGCTTCTGGGAAGAAAATATAGCTCTGTGTGATGGGACTAACACACTTCAAGTCCTATAGGTGCTTCTGGGAAGAAAATATAGCTCTGTGTGATGGGACTAACACACTTCAAGTCCTATAGGTGCTTCTGGGAACAAAATATAGGAGCTCTGTGTGATGGGACTAACACACTACAAGTTCTATAGGTGCTTCTGGGAAGAAAATATAGCTATGTGTGATGGGACTAACACACTTCAAGTCCTATAGGTGCTTCTGGGAACAAAATATAGGAGCTCTGTGTGATGGGACTAACACACTACAAGTCCTATAGGTGCTTCTGGGAAGAAAATATAGCTCTGTGTGATGGGACTAACACACTTCAAGTCCTATAGGTGCTTCTGGGAAGAAAATATAGCTCTGTGTGATGGGACTAACACACTTCAAGTCCTATAGGTGCTTCTGGGAAGAAAATATAGCTCTGTGAGATGGGACTAACACACTTCAAGTCCTATAGGTGCTTCTGGGAACAAAATATAGGAGCTCTGTGTGATGGGACTAACACGCTACAAGTCCTATAGGTGCTTCTGGGAAGAAAATATAGCTCTGTGTGTTGGGACTAACACACTTCAAGTCCTATAGGTGCTTCTGGGAACAAAATATAGGAGCTCTGTGTGATGGGACTAACACACTACAAGTCCTATAGGTGCTTCTGGGAAGAAAATATAGCTCTGTGTGATGGGACTAACACACTTTAAGTCCTATAGGTGCTTCTGGGAACAAAATATAGGAGCTCTGTGTGATGGGACTAACACACTACAAGTCCTATAGGTGCTTCTGGGAAGAAAATATAGCTCTGGGTGATGGGACTAGCACACTTCAAGTCCTATAGGTGCTTCTGGGAAGAAAATATAGCTCTGTGTGATGGGACTAACACACTTCAAGTCCTATAGGTGCTTCTGTGAAGAAAATATAGCTCTGTGTGATGGGACTAACACACTTCAAGTCCTATAGGTGCTTCTGGGAACAAAATATAGGAGCTCTGTGTGATGGGACTAACACACTACAAGTCCTATAGGTGCTTCTGGGAACAAAATATAGCTCTGTGTGATGGGACTAACACACTTCAAGTCCTATAGGTGCTTCTGGGAACAAAATATAGGAGCTCTGTGTGATGGGACTAACACACTACAAGTCCTATAGGTGCTTCTGGGAACAAAATATAGGAGCTCTGTTTGCTGCCAGTGCCTGCCACGAACACACTACAAGTCCTATAGGTGCTTCTGGGAACAAAATATAGGAGCTCTGTTTGCTGCCAGTGCCTGCCACTAACACACTACAAGTCCTATAGGTGCTTCTGGGAACAAAATATAGGAGCTCTGTTTGCTGCCAGTGCCTGCCACGAACACACTACAAGCCCTATGGGTGCTTTTGGGGTGCAGTGCTGTACTAACAGCACTGCAGTTGGTACTACTGAAATACTGTACTAACAGTAAGACATGCACCAGACTAACCCCCAGCAGCAGCTAAAAAACACACTAACCAGCAGCAGCAATGGACGATCAATGACAGGTAGCAATGGTTTAGCAAAGTAGAGCAAATCTTTCTAAATGAATCTAGCAAAGAGTGACACAGAATCAGCCTGCACTCTCCTAAAGCCGGAACGCATGTGACCGGCGCCGACGGCGTGGCGGCCTTTTAAATGAGGGGGCGTGTACTAAAGCCCCTGAGCTGTAATTGGCTACAGGCGTCCTGCCTGTAGCCAATTATGGCTCTCCGAGTTTCCGGCGCTGTGATTGGCCAAGCATGCGGGGTCACAGTGCATGCTTGGCCAATCATCAGCCAGCAATGCACTGCGCCGGCCACAATGCATTGCGGGGCCGCTCGCATCACACGAATGTGATGCGAGCGGCCAAAGTAGTTCTGGGCTCGCCGAGCGAGCGAACACCCGGTGCTCGATGCGAACATGGGTTCGCATCGAGCACCGGGCCCATCCTTACTGGTGAGGATCTGGGTTGTTGTATGTCTCATATGGTAAGGTATTGTCTCTATTCCTAGTGAGAGTAAGGCCATGCTGGGAGTGGTAGGGCATTGGTGTTTGATGATGCTTTGAATGATGTGAAAAAAAATGTTATGCCAGTACCTTCTTATTTTAGGGCATGCCCATAGAATATGTGAAATAGAGCCTCTATGACCGCAATTCCTCCAGCATAACAGAGATGTGTAGGGGTCAGATACCATCTGAGGTATATTTTTTGGTAAAGTTCCCATAAGTTCACACATTTTGAAGCTTTATAGATGGACGAGATAGCTTGTTGCCATTGTTCAGTGGTATATGATAAATTAAGATCTATTTCCCAAGTTCTCATAGTGGGAGATTTGGTGCAAATCGATTTTGAATGGAGAAGGCCATAGAATAGAGAGATACCTTTAATGGAGGACCTGGGGTTAGTCAGGTAGAGGTATATTTTCCAGGGGACTTCAGTGTTGATATGTGTACTGAATGACAGTAAGTGGGAGACTTGTAAGTGTGTAAACTGGTCCTTAGGTTCTAGGTGATATTCAATCTGCAGTGCTCTGAAGGATTTTAATGCAGGACCTATATAAAGATCGTCTACAGTTCTTATCCCCTTATGTGTCCAATGAGTAGTATTTAAATCAGGTATCAGAAGCTCTAGACTCGTGATGGGTATCGGAATGGCTTTTCTTGCTATGTCTGATTTTGGCAGCTTTAGGATTAATTTCCATGCTGAGAGGAAGGCTTCTTTAATCGGTGAGAGCTTGGAAGAGCGGGGCATGTGTTCGTATACCAGTAATAAGTCAGAAAGTCTGTGGGTAGGAGCTTGGAACATCTCCAAGGCTTGCCATCTCGTCTCATGGTTGCCAGGGAACCAGGATTTCAGTTGTGCTAAAATTGCTGCGTAGTAGTAATCTTTTAATAACACATGCCCCACTCCTCCTGCCCCTTTGGTTTTAATTAGTTTGTGGAATGCACACTTAGCTCTCTTTCCCTGCCAGAGGAATCCATTGATCATGGACTGCGCTCGGGCAAAGAATTTATTTGTTACTGGAATAGGGAGAGTTCGAAATATATATATGAGTTGAGGGAGTAGCATCATTTTAAATGCCGCTAGGTGTCCTGACCAGGTTGATTCAGTTTTGGATAGAGATTGCAGTTTTTGAGGTAAATTTGATAGATAGTATAGTATAGTTGGCGTCTACAATCTTATTTGTGTCTGCAGTCAGTGTTACCCCTAAATACTTTATACCTCTGCTGTCCATTTGTATGGGAACTGCTTCTGGAGGCTATCACGTGTGAGGTTATCTATTCCCAGTCCTGAGATATACGATTTGTTATCATTAACCTTGTAGTAAGACACTTTATTAAATAAACTTAGGGCTTCATGAGCCGCCGCCAGAGAGGAACCCACTTCTGTCAATATCATGATAATGTCGTCAGCGAAGAGACTTATGGAATGGCTATCTTGACCTATGGGAAATCCTATTATGTTCGGATGGTTTCTGATATAGATGGCTAAAGGTTCCATCAGTAAATTAAAAATGAGGGTGGATAGGGGGCAACCTTGTCTGGTCCCATTTGTAATATTAAATGGCTTGGAAATAGTGCCAGACATAAATACCTTGGCAGAGGGTTTGGAGTAAAGAGCCATAATGGCTGAGAATATAGGACCTGAGAATCCGAATGATTCTAATACTTTGGCTAGGTACAACCAGTGTATTCGGTCGAAGGCCTTCTCTGCATCCAGCGCCAGGAGCAGAGAAGGCCTTCGCTGTATTTTTGCTAAGTGAATTATATTGATCATGCGTCTGGTCGCATCAGAGGTTTGCCTATGTTTAGTAAAACCTGACTGATCAGGGTGGATTAATGTGGGCAGTATATCCAGTAGACTAGAAGCTATAAGTTTAGCGTAAAGTTTCAGGTCTATGTTTAATAATGAAATTGGCCTAAAATTAGAGGGGACAGTGGGTTCCTATCCTGGTTTTGGCAGAGCGACCACTAGAGCTTCTAACATTTCTGGTGGGAAAGAGGCCGAGGCAGCTGCTGTTGCGAACATTGGAGTCAAGAACGGAGTCAATATATTTTTAAATTCTTTGTAGTAATCACTACAAAACCCATCAGGTCCTGGTGATTTATTCAAGGGTAATGAGTCAATTGTTTTCTGAATTTCTGCTTCAGAGAACGGGGGATTAAGAGATTGTAGCTGTTGAGGTGACAATTTGGGTATTGACAGGTTCTCCAAGAAGCCATTAATGACTTTGAGGGTCGGTTGTATGGTGGCGGTATCATCCTTTAAATTATATAAGGATCCATAATAGTGGCTGAAAGCGTCTGCAAAATTTGGGGATGAAATTCTTTTTGACTGGTAGCTGGGTGGATAATGAAGGGTATTCTGGATTTATATCTATGGCCTTGCAGGTTTTGAGCTAAGAGTTTCCCCGCCTTATTACCATTAGCATAATAATTAATTCTGAGTCTTTTAGTGGCTTTTTCGAAACTATCTAAGAGATGGAGCCTAAGTTCATAGCTAAGCTGCGATCGTTTCTGAGAAATACTCTGGTCAAACGAAGCTTTATTTTGGGTTTCTAATTCTGAAATTTGCCTTGTTAACTCTGTTGTTCGCTGCTACCTCCGCCTCTTTGCCCTCGCTCCTATTTGGATAAACATACCCCTTATGAACGCTTTATGGGCGTTCCATAACGTAATAGGGCATTGCACAGAATTAGCATTATCATTAAAGAAATTCTTTAGATGTTTTACAATTTGTTCTTTAGTGGGGTCTGTTGAAGTAAAAAAGTGTTCAACCTCCAAACTGGGTTAGGTCTGGGATGGGCTGCATTGGCAAGAGATAATACAATTGAGGCGTGATCAGACCAAGTTATAGCATTAATACGGACATCTTTGGTGTTAAACAGAATCTGTTGGTCAACTATGGCAAGATCTATCCTGGTATATATTTTGTGGGGAGCAGAGAAAAAAGTAAAGTCTCTCTCGTTGCCATGTAGACACCTCCAGGCATCGTATACTTCGTGTATCCTATTAGAAGAATTTAGTGAGGGAGAGCTGCGCAGGGGTGTGGACGTTGAGTCCATCGCTGGTTCCGGAGTGAGATTAAAGTCTCCACAAAGAATAAGTGGTCCTTTCTGGCATTTCCTAATTCTCCTCATCAATTTGTTGAAAAAATGCACTTGATGTTTGTTAGGGGAGTAGGCAGTCACTATAGTATATGGTGCAGAATTGACTGTGCAGACTTAAATCAGGTATCTGCCCAAGGTATTATGGATCTCCTGTAGAAGCGTAAACGCTACTGAGTCCCGAACGGCTATCAGGACTCCTTTAGTTTTGGAGTCAGCGTTAGCTGTAAATACAAATGGAAAGCTTCTGTGTGTACATTTCGGCGGTGCTTTGTTGCAAAAATGTGTCTCTTGAGCACACAGGATATCTCCTTGGTGAAGCAGAGCTTCCTGCCATAGGGATTTGCGTTTCATGGGGTGGTTGAGCCCCTTGGCATTGATAGAAACTATGTTAATAGACATGGTTCAGTTATAGAGTAAGTCATGAGATGAAGTAGCAGCCCTCATCTCAACACTTGGTCTACAGGATATTTTTGTTCTGATAGTGTTATGTTGATGGTGGAACTTACTTGGTTGCATTTGTTGTGGCTAATTTGGTGCAATGTAGAGTTGTAAGTAGCAGTACCTCTGGTAGTAGATGAGACTCTTTGTTGTCTTTCAGTTGTTTTCCGATGAGTTTGGCGCGGTGTCGACCACATCTCATGTGCACGAGCGGAAGATTGGGGAATGAAAGAAAAAAAAAAAAGAAGAAACAAGGTACAAGAAAAACAAAAACAATTAAAAAAAAAAAGAGTTAGTAATCAACTTCGTTGCAACTTGGGGGTAATGGTACCCAATGACAGCTTATCGCTGTGAAACACTGTTGGGGGGTAAGTTCTGTCCTAGCGACTCCAATGGTCAGGGACAAGGTGCAATTGCATTGCCATCCAGACATTCCATTTAGGAGTGAGAAGTAGCATTTTTGGTAGTGACTGTTTTCCATTCTTGTGAAAGTCGGCGGGGATTACTGGTTATAGCAGGATCCTCTTGTTGATCTGGCAATATATCCCAATCCCTCAGGAGAGCAATACCTTTCTCCAAGGAAGTCACGGTGTAAGTGTAGTTGTTTCTGGTCACAGTTAGTTTTGTGGGGTATCCCCACCTGTATACAATTTTGTGGTTTCTTAGCACTTTTGTAACTGTATTCAAACTTTTGCGTTTCTGTAATGTATACTGCGACAGGTCTGCGGAAAATTGCAGGTTTTGGCAGGGAGTAGGAATCTGGTCTTGCTTTCGCATTATAGACATAAGTTGTTCTTTGACATGGAAGAAGTGAAGTCTAAGGATCACATCTCTAGGAATTTGGTCGGGTAAGTGGGTGGGTTTAGGTAGTCGATGGATTCTGTCTATGGTGACATCTAAATCCGTGAGTGATGGTATGAGGGACTTGAATATGGCAGTAGTGTGGGCAGCTAGGTCAGGTTGCAGTACAGTTTCAGGGATCCCTCTTATGTTTAAATTGTTCCTTCTGGATCTGTCCTCCTAAATCTGCCATTTTAGCTTTGATCCATTCAGAATCAGCTTCATTTTCCTCATGTGCGTCCACCAGCTCATTAATGGCAGAGGCTTATTCCCCCATCTTAGACTCAATGTGATCCACTCTATTCCCCACCTTTTGGATGTCTCTGTTAACGCGATGCATGTAGCCTGCCATGTCGGATTGCAGAGAGCTTCGCAGTGACAGAATCATGTCTTTTAAACAGTATCCATGACCGGCAAGTTCTGTGTGGGGAAAGATTCAATAGATTCTGGTAGTTCTCTGGTGTCCTCCCCTGAGTCTGAGGCCGGGCTCCCCGCTCTGTCTAATCCTTCAGCATCTAATCTGGGTTTGGTCTTAGCAGGGCTACACGTGGATGGGGTAGAAGGATAGTGCCTTCTATCGTCTGGGGAATCACTCATTTGTGGTCTGTTACCTTTTTGCAGGTCCGCTGATGCCTCGAGGCTTCCGGAGGCGAGTAGGCCTCAGCGTCATCTTGGCCTTTGGCCTTGCCGCTCGTGGGGTAATAGTCCATCAGGCGCTGGAGTTTTCTGTCCTGCTTCCTTTTCCCGGACATGATCGGTGAGGCTTAGTGATGTGCCCGCCGTATGTGTCGATGTGTCCGCCATGGATGGTCGTTTTTTAGCCGCTGTTGTCCCTAAGTTCGCCGGAGCCACGCCCGGTTCATTTTTTTTTTGTTGTCAGCCCCATGTTGAGGGTTAGGCCAAGGAAAATTTTTAATTCTTCCACGGTGAGGGGTTTCCAAACAAAAGGATGGGCATATGAAGAATTTGGATTGTTGGCTATATGTTGGCTGGCGTATAGATTACATTGCTCCACAATGTAATTTAGAAGATCTTTGGTAAAAAATAAGTGAAAATAATAAATTGGGGTTACATTTTCCGACTGTATCTTAGGGCCTGGATGGGCTGTAAAAAGGGGAATTACAGGTTCTACTAAGGTATCGGGCAGCCATGTTGGCTGCCTATCCCAGAGTGCTGCGCTGCTTGTGGATGCCTGCTGGTGGGTGCCTTGGAGTGCTGCACTGCTGGCGGATGCCTGCATATCATCCTGGAGTGCTGCGCTGCTGGTGGATGTCTACGCCTGCTCATATCTCCCGATATTCCTTGTTAGGATTCTATTGTAATGGATATGATTAAGACAGGGCTCGACAAACCCGGGGCGCCAGGTCGCATTTGCGACTAGAATTAACGACCTGGCGCCTGGGGCGGCACAGCTGGGGTATCCAGTCTCTGTGCGACACCGTCCCCCTCCCCCCGGCGCAATCGCGTTTCGGCCGCGCTGGTAATTGAGGCCACGGCTTTGCGGCCTTCTGCAGTCCCATGGTTCCTTCTTGAATATGGCGCCCTCTTGTCGTGGCCGTTGGTATGACAAGACAACAACCAATGCTAATGGAGCTTCCCCTGACTGTTTTCCTTCCCTTTACTTAGAACTTCCAAACATTTATATATATATTTTTTATTCTAACACCCTAGAGAATAAAATGGCAGTCGTTGCAATACTTTCTGTTACACCGTATTTGCGCAGCGGTCTTACAAGCGCACTTTTTTGGGAAAAATGTTTTTTTTATTAACCACTACAATACTGTGCACTTAAACACCCTTCCTGCCCAGACCAATTTTCAGCTTTCAGTGCTCTCGCACTTTCAGTGACAATTGCGCGGTCATGCAATGCTGTAACCAAATGAATTTTTTATCATTTTGTTCGCACAAATAGAGCTTTAGTTTGGTGGTATTAGTTTTTTATTTTTTGCGATATAAGTGAAAACATAGCGGAAATTTTGAAAAAAAACAATATTTTCTCCTTTCTTTTTTAAATTGGTTCGCGTGATCACGGACATATGTACGCAAATGATCATGTAAAAGGGGTGTGCAGGTGATCACGGACATATGTGTGCAGATAATGATTGGGACATGTGATTTTACTGGGACATATGTGAGGGACATTATTATTTATTATTTGGGGACATGTGTGTTTTGGGGACATGTGTGTTTTACTGTGGGGACATGTGTGTTTTACTGTGGGGACATGTGTGTTTTACTGTGGGGACACTAGACTGGTGATCCGTATATGTACATTGGCCGGGTGGGAAGTGGTTAAAAAATAAGACAACAGTAAAGTTAGCCCAATTTTTTTTTTTATATTGTGAAAGATAATGTTTCGCCGAGTAAATTGATACCCAACATGTCATGCTTCAAAATTGCGTCCGCTTGTGGAATAGAAACAAACTTTTACCCTTTAAAATCTCCATATGCAACGTTTAAAAAAATTATACAGGTTGCATGTTTTGAGTTACAGAGGAGGTCTAGAAATATTGCTCTTGCTCTATCAATCGCGGCGATATCTCACAAGTGTGGTTTGAACACTGCTTTCATATTCGGGCGCTACACACGTAGGCATTCGCTTCTACACGCGAGCTCGGCGGGAGGGGCGCGTACACATTTTTTAAATTTTTTTTCTTATTTATTTTAACTTTAATTTTTTATTTTTTCACTGTTCTTTAAAAAAAAAAAAAAAAAATGTGTCACTTCTATTCCTATTACAAGGAATGTAAACCTCCCTTGTAATAGAAAAAACAATGACAGGTCCTCTTAAATATGAGATCTGGGGTCAAAAAGACCTCAGATCTCATATTTAAACTAAAATGCATTAAAAAAAATAATAATAAATGTGTCATTTGAAAAGAATAATAAAAAAAAAATGTCCCTTTTAAGAGCTATGGACGGATTTGACGTCGCTTGCGCCCTGCAATGACTTGGAGACGGGCGGGGGGCCATCTTCCCCTTTTACCGATGGCCACGGTAAGCGGTGAAGGGCACTGGAGCAGGAGGGGGGGGGGGCGTTTTTTCGGTAGGTAAAAAAAACCTGGCTCTTAATTTTTTTAGCTGGCTCCTAGGTTCCAAGCAAATTTGTCAAGCCCTGGATTAAGAGAATAATGAAATGTCTATTCCATAGACATGTGCACAACAAAAAAATTTGTTTATTTTCGTTTCCAAAAAAAATTTGTTTAGTTTTTTTCATTTCCGTTGATTCGTAACGATTCGTAAATTCGTAAGTCGTCGGTGTTCGTATTCATAACGATTCGTACATTCGTAAGTCGTCGGTGTTCGTATTCGCAACGATTCGTACATTCGTAAGAGTTATTTTTTCGTTGATTAGTTTATTCGAAATTCGGACGCATTCGTATTTATTCGTACATTCGTAACATTCGTAACATTCGTAATCGGAGCATAATTCATAATTTTATGTAATGTGTATGCTATTATTACATTTTAAGAGACACGGAAAATTACGAATCAGAAAAAAAAAGTTACGAATGTACGAATTTTTTCGCTCAATCCATTCGAAGCACGTTAAGCAACGCCATTGTAAGAGACACGGAAAAAGTGAAACTGATACCTGCAATCGCTGAGTGTACTCACAGGCTCTTCAACAGAATTTGAGGTGTGGCTCAGAGAGATGGGAGGTGGACGTGTTGAGTGAGCACTCTCCACCCTCCAACCCCTCCCCGGGACATGAAACAGTCAGCCAGCAATAGAATTGATTGAGCGGAACGCCCAGCTGCAGTGGGGAGAGAGAGATGCCGACGCGCAGACAGACAGCACAGCAAGTGGGCGCGATACGAGCATATCTCTCCCCGCGTGTGTCAAGTGGAGATCAGCAGAAACAGATAAGGGGAATGGAGGTGAGCGGATCCCGACCAATACCGGAGCGTACAGGCGGTGTGCAGACCCCAGCTTACCCAGCTATAGCAGACAGAAGATCCACTGGCCGCGGTCTCCAAACTAAAGGGCGGGGCTCTCCCGCGATAGGGAGAGGACAGACAACAGCGAGAGGAGGCAGCCCCACACAGAGCCATGAAAACAGCAAGAGTTTATGACTGGACTAAAGTTGGGACAGGAAAGGAAGGGGGATAAAGAGGACACAGGGAGGAAGCATAAAGATACGCAAGTAAATAGCCGTATCACCCTGACATCCCTGGCATCCCCCACCCTGTTATCCCCAACCTCTGTATTAGAAACTCCCCAGACATACTTAACGGCCCCCATGGATAATGCAACAGGGACCACACTGGCTATTCTGGCGGCAAGGGAAGATAGCACTGAGATGAGCACACAGGAAGACCCCTTTGCAGATATTGCAGATAATACTGATACTGAAGAGCTGGGGAGGAAAGGGGAGCTAATGGATTTAAACCCATATGAGGAAGGACATGCACTCCAGGAGATAACAGCACAAATGCCTAATATAGAGTGGGACGGAGGTAGAGTGTCCCCAATACCTGTGAGACAGGTAGAGAATTTAGAGACGGATATTAGAGACATTAGAGAGCTCCTCAAAGCATTACCCACCAAAACGGACATCTTGCAATTAATTTCAGTAGTAGAACAATCCTGTCAGCAAGCAGTGGACAGCCTTAGAGAGGAGATATGTGACTTGGGGCATAGAGTGGAAACACTTGAAAACGGTCAGGAAGCAACAATACAAACGGTCGCAGATATACAAGACATAACAAGTTATCATGAAGGAGCTCTAAATTCGTTTAAGGATCAACTAGACGATTACGAAAATAGGGAGCGCAGGCAGAACATTCGAATAAAAGGATTGCCGGAAACAATCCAGAGGTCTGAGCTGCTCCATACAATCCAACAAATATTTCGTCAAATAATGGGAGATGAGGCACCTGAATCCATTGAGGTAGACAGAGTGCATCGTGTTCCATCCCATGTTAACCCAAATGCGGAAAGACCAAGAGATATAATATGCAAACTACACAAATATACAGTAAAAGAAGCTATAATGAAAAGTGCCCGCAGAAATACTGAAATCGTTCATGATGGAACGCATATTTCATTATACTCTGACTTAACATATCGGACCCTGATGCAAAGACGCAATGTCAAGCCAATATTAGAAGCCCTACGTGCAGCAGAAGTCAAATATCGCTGGGGGTTCCCGTTTAGCCTTACGGCCTCCCGAAATGGAAAGACAGCAACCCTCAGATCCAAGGACGATATACAGGCGTTTGTAGAAACGTTAGAACTGCCCCCAATAGACTTTGTAGACTGGAGGAGAGGCGATTCGGGAAATCCCATACAGCGCCACGAGCAATGGCAACAAATGCTGTATAAAGGCCAACGCAAGAAAAGATAAACAATATAGGGGGGAGAAAGAAGGAATGGAAATGCATAAAACAAGATGATGGACAAATATAGATTTGGTGAACCCTGGGGGGGGGTGGGCGAGGGAGGTGGTTTTGGGGGGCAAGGTGAAGTGGAGGGAGTGAGGAGGGAAGGGGAGGGGAGGGAGGGGGGAAGGGAGGAAAAAGAAAAAGGGGAGAAGGGGAGGATTTTTTTTGGAATATGAAGGGAATATATGTATGTATAATGTATATATAATGCGTGTTTAATACATTTATGTGCACACAAGGGGTTACACATTACATATATAGAAGTGAAACATGAATGGATAAGTATAGAAGTGTAAGCAACTATATACATTTTGGGGGTTTTTCCTTTTTTTTTTTTTTTGGGTGAGTAGAAGAGAGGAGGGAGGGGGAGGGGGAGATATAGAGGGCAAATTAAAGTAAAACACCTAATTTAGAAATGATGGCACATAAGATACAACATATAAGTAATTTAACAGATAGTATATATGTTTCCCTTTTTTTCTTTAGGAAATTAAAACCACGCTACATGTGGTTTGTGTCTCCTCCACCTTTTTTTTTTTTTGTGTGATATACAAAAAAACGACACAGGCTATAAGGTACACGATTTAAGGGACCCCTTTTTTTTTTTTTTGGTTTTTGGTGGATGTTGTTTTTTAAGAGGGGTAAATTTGCATAGAGCTTGTATATACATACATATATGTAAAGGGTTAAAGGGGCCCAATCCCCCTTAGAGCCCTTCCTTTTTATTTTTTATTTTAAATTTTTATTTATTTATTTATTTATTTTTTTTCATAAAGATTGATAATAGAAGATGAAATGATATATAGACGCATGCATAGAGAAGAAATTTAAGAAACATATATTGTGTCTAAGGAATCACTGTTTTTCCCTTTTTTTTTTTCTTTTTCTCCTCCTCCTCTCTTTTGATCTGTTTATCTAGAGCTCCTCTTGAAATCAAGGGAAAATGAAAGACGCACGGGAGGACAGACATAGGGAGAAATGAAAGGGAAAGGAAAAATGTTTTTGTATGGTGAAAATCGTTTTCTATTGCAAGGGAGAAAAGAAGTTTGGGATATTTCTAAGAGGGGGGGGGGGGGGCATGGGACATGGAGGATGAGCCCCTCACACATGTTGCGTTGCCTCACCTCCATACCCATCATTTTTGTGACAACCACCGAGCCAAAGGTCTCCTCGTCGGCGGGTGTGGCATGTAGGGAGTCTGAAGCCTCTCTGATCATGCGGAGCGCTGACTGTGCCGCATAACCCCCCCTTCTCGCCCTTTTGTACGGAAGGCGGAGGGGAGGGGTTTGGGTGTCAGTCAGGCTCCGCGGCCTAGCCCCCTCTTGGCTGCCACTACCCAGCTGGTGGCTGCCACTAACCCCTGCCTCCTCCTGACTGCCACCTTCCACAGCCACCTCCTGGCTGAGGTCTTCCTGTGTATGAAAAAGGGACATAGTTTCAGTTATTTGTTCATCAAACACACACAATTCTCATCTAGTGACTGTTGCAAAATGTTTACAAATAGAAAACCATACAATTCTCAGCCCAGCAGTTTAGATTCTGGCCCCAAATGTCTCCAACACTACTGTCAGTTGATATGTCAAACACGTTAGGAACTAAGCAATTGGGGATCCTGAATTAAGTGAACATCATTCATTATTCCCATAAATGGTAACAAAAATACTATACCTGGAACAAGCTGGGCTCCTCCACCTCTTCCATACTGGAAGGCCCAGGTTGCTCCTCGGAAGCCTCAACAGGGGTGGGCTGCGTGCAAGGAAGCGTGGAAGGAGGAGTCGAGGTTGGCTCCGTGACATCAGTCTGGTCTTTCAGAAAATGGAGACTCTGATAGTACCAGAGCTTGGGCACATAGACCTCATCTGCTGAAGTTGCAGTTTCCTCAGACTTCACGACCTTCTTCCGCTCCCTGATATACGCACTCCTCAGGCTGCCAATTTTCTTTCTTAGATCATCAACAGTTGCCGTGGGGAACCTTGGCTTGACAAATTCCACATGTTCCTGTCAAGGAAGACATCCCAGTGACCCGGGAGGGCCTGCCCACAGAACTTCCTTCAGACCCAATCAGCGCTTGTCGGCGCGCATTGGCGTCGGCGGGCGCGCGCGCCCGCTTCGCGGGCGCGTGCGCGCGCAAGAGCGCCGACGCGCCGTCAATTAGCCATTGGCGCCAAAGAGACTATAAGAGGAAGCTTGTGGCTGAGGCTTCTTGCTGTCCGGTCTACAGCGTTTCCTGAGACCCCTGCTATCACCATAGTACCTGTTGACTCCTGTTTCCCGGCTTGTCCCTGACTACACCTACCTGCTGCCTGCCTCCGACCCCGGCTTGTCTGACTATTCTCTGCCTGCTCCTCTGGTCCTGTTGTTGCCCGTCTGTTGCCGACCCTGCCTGTACCCTGACAACCCGCCTGCCTCTGCCCGGACCTGTTCTGTCTGCCAGTGTCTGCCTCTGCCTGTGACTGCTCCACCTGCCAGTGTTGACCCGGCCTGCCTGCCCACGTCCAGCGTTCCAGTGTTCAAGCACGTGTTCTCTGCAGCCTGCTGTTCCCGAAGTTCCTGCAAACTCCAGAACCTACAGTGCTGTCTGCAGTTCCTGTGTTCCTGTTACCTGCACGGTTCCAGTCAGCCCACAGCTGCCATCTGCCAGGCACTTGTGCACCCCTGCACTCGCGGGCCCCTGTCCCCACCTCCAGGGGTTCACGAGCCAGAGGCATACGAGAGGCCGCTCCCTGCATTCTGGGCTCCATCCCTAGGTACGTGACAGTACCGGACAGCCATGTCCGAGCCCACGCAGGGAGTGTCGCCCATGGAAGATCTCTGCCGCCACCTTGCAGGACTTGCCCAGGCGGTGAAGAATTTGCAGGAAGGTTACGCTAACCTGGAGGAACGTGTCCAAGTCCTGTCCGCTACCGCTCCCCCTGGGACTCCTGCTACACCCTCTGTAGTGATGTTGCCACCGGAACCTCGAGTTCCCCCGCCTGAGAAGTTTTCCGGCAACCGGAGCAAATTCAGGACATTCCGCAATGCTTGCGAGCTCCTTTTTGCCTTACAACCAAGGACTTTTTCCCTTGAAGCCACCAAGGTTGGGTATGTTATCTCCCTGCTGACAGATGAACCCCAGTCCTGGGCCCATCGGCTCTTGGAAAAGAAGGACCCCTCACTGAATACTCTAAACACCTTCTTCCAGGCCATGTCCTTACTCTATGACGACCCGCAGCTAACCGCTACCGCGGAGACAGCCCTGCGTACCTTGCAGCAAGGGCGCAGGCCTGTGGAAGACTACGCGACGGAATTCAGGCGCTGGAGCGCCGATACGGACTGGAATAATGCTGCATTACGCCACCAGTTCCGCATGGGTCTTTCAGATCCCCTAAAGGATGAACTAGCCCGTGTGGGCATACCAGACACTTTGGAGGGCCTTATGGAACTGTCCATCCAAATAGACAGACGGCTACGGGAGCGACGTGCTGAGAGGTCCGCCGGATCTTCCCGTCCCATTTGGATGCTTCCCCGTGTGTCCAGTCCTCCATATCCAGCTCCCTCAGCTCCCGCTACCGCCAGGTTCGATGCTCCGGAGCCCATGCAGCTGGGCTTGCTCCGCCCCTCTCTGACCCCTGAGGAACGTCAACGCCGCCGGGTCGGCAACCTTTGCTTGTATTGCGGAGAACCAGGACATTTCGTACGAGCCTGCCCAGCAAAGCTCCGTAAGTGCTTCTCCATTTCTCCCGCCTGTATTCCTGTGTCACCTAACCTTATGTCTCACCTGGCTGTTCCCATTGTTTTGCAGCTTCCCGAAGGGAACATCCAAACCAGCGCAATTATTGATTCTGGGGCATGCAGTGGCTTCTTGGACCTATCCTTTGCCTCCAGGTACCACATCCCCCTACGACCAAGAGCAAAGGAACTTTCTGTACACCTGGCCGACGGGTCCACTCTTAAATCTGGACCAGTAACCCACGTGACCTCTCCTCTACCAGCTATCATTGCCGGGATTCACCAAGAACTGCTGTGCTTAGATGTCATCGAGTCCCCGTTAGGGCTGCGTGCCTCTTTGGTTTGTTGGTGTAATGTGGGTGTTTACCCTGCCATAAAACGGGAAATTCCCTGAATTTGGCAATGAAGAGGGGGAGAAAACTCATGTCGTTGAATCCCTGCATAATCTCTGCAAGACACAACACCACACAAAACCCTCTCAATTATGTCAGGCTAAACTCTCCTAATCTTCTCCATAAAGAAGCCTCAAGTTCAAATCAGTCTAGGCTAGTTATGTACCAACGTCAAATTGTACCTTCGTTTGTAGCGATCGTCTCGTGTGAGTTTTCTCTCCCCTCGTCTCCCAGATCGTGGCTACGACACAGGCGTGTGACGTTTTATATA
This sequence comes from Lithobates sylvaticus, assembly GCA_028564925.1. NCBI lineage: Eukaryota > Metazoa > Chordata > Amphibia > Anura > Ranidae > Lithobates > Lithobates sylvaticus. Next base: position 179,210,007 of record CM053031.1, on the reverse strand, counting down.
CAGTGCGCATGCGTCAAACTCCGCCCGCCCCTGACGATCTTTCTCGTCTATTCCCCACCCCTTCTCTTTACGGCGCAGTGGGGAGAGCACATGGCGTGGACACAGCAGGTGCGCCCCAAATATCCCACCAACGAGGAGGAGGACGAGGAAAGTCCGGAGGCAGAAACGTCCCGATCCCGGAGCCTGAAATTCAAGGCCTCCAATATGTCATTTGGAGAAATGTTGGAGATGGTGGACATATTAAAGAGGAGCGACTATGATGGGAAGTATGGGCCTTACCTCAACCCCAATGTCCGCAAGGCCAAGATCATGTCTAAAGTTGTGAGGAGGCTGTACAATCAGTTTGGGGTACAACGATCCAAGGAGCAACTGAGGAAACGCTGGTCAGACCTGAAACTGAGGGAGGCCGATCAGTACAGAAAGATCAAGCAAATTCTTCAAAAAAGTAAGTAGTTGTGTTTTGTGTTTGATTTCTTGCTTGCATACTGCTCCATTGTGGTTTGATTCTTACAAAGTTGTACATTCCAAAATGGCCACTTTCAGGTTCGTCTGTGCATTCGATCGTACTCAGCCTCGATCTTTCTGCCACTGTCATGGTCGTGTGTGTGTGTCCATTCGATCGTACGCAACCTCGATCGTTCGGCCACTTATAATACGATGTTTGGTGTTTTTTTTGGGGGAAAGGAAGTTTGTTCTCACTAGAAATGTCATCAAGAATGTAAAGCCAATTTATTCAATGTAAAGGAGAGGTCACCCAGTAGCTGTTTACCCATCTGGACTCTAGAGCACTAGTGCTGGGACACCCAAACCCCCTTTTTATTAGGCTTTTCCACACATGTGCTCCAGTGGATACTAGAGGGGGGTCTCCATCACACAAACTTCTACCAAAAAGCTAGTCAGTTTAGCACCTTTACAAAGTGACTACATTCATGTAGTTGGCATTTGTAACTGGCCAAACTAAAATAGTGTCCGTCACTTTCAACCAATGTTTGTCATTTCCTATTTCTGCCCTCAATAGATTGTGTTGCTAAATCTTCCTTTTGTACATTCTCATAGGGGAGCGAAAACTTGGGCCGTCTGAGGAAACCCCCAAACCAACACCTCCCAAAAAAGGGGAAAGAGCAGAAGCAGAGGAGGAGGAGGAGGAAGGAGAGATCATCGAACTTGGAGAAATTGTCACCACAACAGGTGAGTGTGGGAGAACACAGCTACTGGTAAGCTAATCCATGTATGGCTGCCTCATTTCCAACACCCCATTTTTGTTTCTTTGTGGTTTTTAGGTGACGTGGATGTTGTGGAAGAAAAATCGCACTTTACCACAGAGAGTGCCCACGTACTCATCGGAGAGATAATGGTCTGCAATAGAGATCTAGATTACATAAAGCAAAACATCAATGATGTTCAACAAAAATTGAAGAACATCATTGATGTTTTAGGAAAAATATGAAAACGCACCAAGTAATTAACAGACATTTGTGCCAGCTTCTGAACACATTTGCAACTTAAAAACTGTGTGAAATTTGGAACATGCACACATTGTGTCCACATGTGCTAGCTCCCATCATGGTGGATGAATGCCAACGTTTTTTTGGGGGGTGCAAACACTTTACGAACTACGAAAGTGGTTGTGGTGAAGGGGTTGCACCCCCAAAAAACGTCCATTCATCCCCATGATGGAAAATGGCACTTTTGAAGCTTCTAGGCATGTGTTTTACCATCTAATGACCTTTTTTAGACCCAAATTGTGTGCATGTTCCAAATTTCCACTTTTCGGGGGTGACCCCCCCATGTGATGAAGGCAAGATCAAACACACTTTGAACATATAGTCATGTCTGATCTTGTCTTCACTTTACAAAGTTGAACTTTCCTAGTTCATAGGTTCTGGTTAGCTCCATGCCTGGTTTTACCAATTGCGGAATGTTTGTAAACAATGTTGTAAATAACCAAGATGTTGTCAGTTTTGGCGTGAAGATTGTAAACGCACTTGTGAATGTTTTCCAAGTAAACTTTTTTATTTTTCGAAATGTGTGGCTTCCTTATTTAAAAAACACAATGCATTATGTATGTAAAATGTAAAGGATATGGGGGGCAATGGGTGTTATTTACTAAAGGCAAATCCACTTTGCACTGCAATTTCCTTTCCCAGGGAACTTTTTCAATGCACTTGTAGAGCATAGCGGATTTGACTTATGTAAATGACACCCACAGTGCTTTGTACGAAAACACGGAGCACAGCATTTTTCAGAATACACACATGTCAGACCTGGTGATGAAAAGGAGTATTTTGGCTGTCAGTTATGCAGGACAAACCTTCTCTAGACCAAAGATTAGGTAGCAAACACACAACATGAGAATAATATTTTTGGGAAGAAGAGACTGTTACCTCCTTTTGCCCAGAAAGTGCATTCCCACTGTCGAAGGCAAAGGGAAAAAATGTCAAAGTAAAATAAGCTAAAAAGAAGACTGAAATGACAAGAAATCAGAGGTTGGTTAAAATATCAGATTTATTAAAAAATGCCTCTCACACATCGTCAGGCAGAGCAATGGCCCCCCTACCCACAAAGTACTCCATATATTGCTCGTGGACCACGCGGGCATGTAGAGGGGGCAAGCCTGGACGTGCCACTTGAAGGGCTGTGAGGTCCGCATTTGGAGGGCCCTCCACATCTGGGCCAACGGGCACCACATAGTTCCTGTTATGTCTTTTGAGGAAGTTGTGCAATATGCAACAGGCAAGAACTATGTGGTTCAGTTTGTATTCCGCCAAGTTAAATGCCGTCAGGAACAGGCGGAAGCGGCTGGCCAGGATGCCAAAAGTGTTCTCCACCACTCTTCTGGCTCTGGACAGCCTGTAGTTGAAGACCCTCTGGTCCGGGGTGAGGGTCCTCATCGGGAACGGCCTCATCACATGGGGAGTCAACGCAAACGCTTCATCTGCGACAAAGACGAAGGGGAGTCCTTCGGCATTCTCCTCTGGAGGTGGCAAGCACAGACTGCCACTTTGGAGACGCCAGTAGAACTCCGTGTGCGTAATGGCACCACCATCCGAGATCCGGCCGTTCATCCCCACGTCCACATACATAAACTCGTATGTTGCCGACACCACCGCCAACATCACTACACTATTAAACCCTTTATAATTATAATAGTAGGACCCCGAGTTGGGCGGTGGGACGATGCGGACGTGTTTCCCATCAATTGCCCCTCCGCAGTTAGGAAAGTCCCAACGGCTGGCAAAGTGGGAGGCCACAGTCTGCCATTCCTGTGGCGTGGAAGGGAACTGTGGAGTGAAACAAGAAAAAATAAATTAGTCACTTTGCACTTAAACATTGCAAGCAGATTAGACAATCAACATCTTGGAACAAGAGCATTGTATAAAATTGGAGACTGGAAAGTATTTGCACAGAAAAGTAGAGGCTCCCCTTCACAGATGACTCACCCCCCATCAATCCCCCCACTTCTGATGGGCCATTGGCAATAACTAGGGTTTTGGGGGGGGGGGGGGCAGGTAACCCTCTGCACTTCATTGATTGACAAATGGCTCAATAATGTGTGCTAGTTTGGCCAGACCCTCTGTACTTAACACTATTGGCAGCCCCCAGGAAAGATAAAATAACATTTCAACCCCCCCCCACCCCAAAAAAAGGCAGGCACATTGTGACATTCTGAACTTACCAAGCAAGCTAATAGGAGGGAAAGAAGACAAATAATTAGGAAATGGAATGTATGGAGGCAGCCCCTTGCACTACATGCTTTGCTGAATTCATCCCTAAAGATGCCCACTATAAAGAGGTAGGTATATAGTGTGTATGGACCTTGGAAAAGCCAGCAGATAAAGGATTGGTACCATCTGACAGAGCAGTTGGGGGAGGGGGTTCCTAATGAGTTTGCCCCCCCCCCCCACCAAAAAAAAAAAAATTCTAAAGGGGCTCTACATGAAGTAAACCACACAGCAAACATTTGTGCATATTTTAGGGGGTGTTTGGGGCAAACAATACTATGCAGCAGACAAAATACATTGCTTAAGTGACTAGGCCATAGGTGTCTATTGGGGCAGAAGAGCATGCTGGTAAGGTAAGTGAAGGGAAAAATGCATGAAGGAGAAAAGGGGCACAGCATATTAGAACATATTGCAATCATGGTAATTAGGGAAGGAGGTCAAAAATCGAAGACATTAGCAAACAGAGCATACATAGAAGGGAATAGTAAAGTATAAATGTTACCTTAATATAGTCCTCCTGCAGGACCTGGATGATGGCAGAACAGGTCTCTGGAATAATGATTCCCAGGGCCTGGGGAGAGATACCTGAAGAGAACTTCAAATCCTGAAGACTTCTCCCTGTCGCCAAGTACCTCAACGTGGCAACAAGCCTCTGCTCCGGAGTAATGGCTTGTCTCATGCAGGTATCCTGCCGGCTGATAAAGGGGGTCAGCAAAGCCAAAAGACGGTGAAAATCGGGGTCCGTCATCCGGAGAAAGTTCCTGAAATCATCAGGATTATTCTCCCGGATCTCACGAAGCAAAGGCATGTGCGAGAATTGGTCACGCTGAAGCAACCAATTCTTGGTCCACATACTCCTCGTCACTCTGTTCATGGACGGGTCTTGGCTCAAAGCTAAAAGCCCGACACCAATTCCGCGTACAGCACGAACTCGGCGACGAGTACGCACGGGAAACATCGCTCACAAGGTCACAAAAGGTCGGCTGGTCAGAACGGACAAACAGAAAGCACCGATAAACAGCAAGGCCTGAAAGAACGAAATGAATACCAGCAACGAGCAGACAATAAGCAGTGCAAATCAAAGCGTCCTATATCAAGATATAGGCCGCAATGACCAACAAATGCGAACTGACTACACGCACTAATAAACAGATACGCACGACAAGCACAAACTGAAGAGCAGTAACGATCTGAGTCAGAAAACTGAGAAGCGCGAATCTTAAGTCACCAAACTTCCACTAACTCTCCATAAACACGGGATCAGCAGAAGGAGCCCAACGGGTGCCTGACGTGGTGCTGAACTTCCCTTTTGTAATCTCGTGGACAACGACTTACGTCACGACGTTCTTCCAGACCGGATATTCCGACAACGTAGTCCGACCGTGTGTACGCAACACCAACATCGGACAAAGTACGACGGACAAAATCCGACCGACCTGGTCCGCGGATTGTCCGACCGTGTGTATGGGGCTTAACTCGTGCAGATGGCTGGATTAGATGACACCAGCAAAGAAGGGCAGATACAGGTGCAGGTGTATACTGTGCTGTGCTGGACTCACACAACACACACTAACTCCTGCAGATGGCTGGATTAGATGACACCAGCAAAGAAGGGCAGATACGGGTGCAGGTGTATACTGTGCTGTGTTGGACTCACACAACACACACTAACTCCTGCAGATAGCTTTATTAATGGAGAACAACAGCACTAAAGGGTAGATACAGGTGTATACTGCGCTGGAGGCACAGAACACACACTAAGTTCTGCAAATGCCTGGTAATAAAGAACACATTGTTCCTGCCTATCAATGCTCTTTCCCTGCACGCCGGAACACACTACACAAGGCGGCGGCGGCCTTATATAGTGTGGGGTGTGTACTAAACCCCCTGAGCTATAATTGGCCACAGGCATCCTGCCTGTGGCCAATTATGGCTCTCCTCGCTGCCGGCGCTGTGATTGGCCAAGCATGCGGAGTCACAGTGCATGCTTGGCCAATCATCAGCCAGCCATGCACTGCGACTGGCGCAGTGCATCGTGGGCCGTTCGTATCACATGAATTTGATGCGAATGGCCCCGCAGAGTTCTGGACTCGTCGAATGGACGAACGGCCGATGTTCGATTCGAACATGGGTTCGAATCGAACACCGGGCTCATCCCTAGTGTTAACCATGTGCTGCCTGCAGGGAGAGGAGACACAGCTCATTGACTAATTAGGATCCCAGTGTTAACCCCCTGTGCTGCCTGCAAGGGAGAGTAACCCCCTGATTGGTTAATCAGTTTAACCCTGTACTGCCTATGAGCTTTACAGCCTGTCTGTTGGGCTAGACAGAGCCTCATAGTTTAACCCTGTGCTGCCCTGTAAGTGTTGACTAGGATACAGCTGTACTATAATCAGGACCCAATGTTTAACCCTGTGCTGCCCATATATATACATACAAGGTATATATGGGGGGAAGGCTGACAGGCTGTAGTGACCTCTTTGGTGGACATCTCATTGTGCTGTGTGAGCTGAGGAATGGGATTCTGCCATGCTGTGATTTGTAGTGCCATATAGAATATTTCTTTCCCTGTCTCTGTCTTTTTTTTTATAAATCTTTATTTTATCATCATTTTTCACATTTTATCAACACAAACAATTCATTTTCAACAGTACATTATACATACATTTATGTTGTTGCATCTTTTAACATTTTCTGTTTTCTTTATTTATGTACCAATGTATACTATCCGTATGCTATTAATCCTACATTCATTCATAAGCCATTCTTCGACCGACTTAACACACAGAACAAAACAAAACAAAAAAAAGCAAAAAAATAAAAAAAAAGGGAAATTTTTTTTATATGACACAAACCTCCAGTGCCCCCCTCTCTCTCCTGTATCTCTCGTTTCTGGCGTGTGATTTAACCACTCTGTTCATATTGTCAACAATAAAGAGGATGATATCCTATATTCTTCCCATTTTTGCCATGTTTCTCTTATTTGGCCTTTTTCGCTCGTGATCCTCTCTTCCAGTGAACGCATCTCGTCCATTTCCGCTATCCATTCCCCTATTGAAGGTGATATATTATTTTTCCATTTTCTTGCTATGACCGTTCTAGCTGCTGTTAAACAATGTTTTAATATCCCTTTTTTTATTTTTTTAACTCATGTATCTCCCTATTCGAGATTAAATATTCATATACGTTAGATAGATTATGTGTAGGTTTTTGTTCTTGTAGGAGTAGTGTTTCCAGTGTCGTTGGTATTCTATCAAGTGTCCCTGTTTTCTCAAGGGTGGTTATATATTCCTGGAGTTGTCTATATTGGATCCACTTATTTGAGTGTTTTCTACCCATATCCTTTAGTAGGAGAAGTCTATTGTTCTCCATTGTCTGTATAATTCTGGTATTATCTTTTCTTTGCCATTTTAAAAAGGTTTTAGTTTCACTCGCTGGCGGGAAATCGGGGTTGCAGAAGAGGGGTGTCATTGGGCCCACGTAGGATGACCCTATTCCCCTCTTCATCAATCTGTCCCACATTTTCAGTGTTGCTTCGACCAAGAGTGGCATATCTTGTTTAGGCGGTCTTTTTTCTTTCTTTATCCAGGGTAAGGCTTTTAAATTTATATTCATGATCTCCTCCTCTAGCTTCACCCATTGTTTACTTCCTATGTTATGAAACCAGTCTAGAATCCTAGTCACCAGTACTGCTTTAAGATACACTGATAAATCTGGGAGAGCTAAGCCACCGTCTCTTTTACGTCTAGTAAGGACCTCCCTGCTTACTCTTGCAGGTTTGCCTGCCCATATGAAACTCCCAATAAGTCTCCGTGGGGAGTTCAGTGTATTTTTTAGAGGAAATATTGGAATTGTCTGAAACACATAGAGTATTTTTGGGAGTATATCCATTTTTATAATATTTATGCGACCTGTACAAGAGAAGATCCCTTTATTATATTTTTGGAGTAGTTTCGTTATTTTTTCTACTAATGGTAAATAGTTACTTTCCTGGAGTTTTCCCATATCTTTGGGTATAAATATTCCCAGGTATTTGATGGCACTACTTTGCCATTTAAAAGAAAAGTTATTTTTAAGTATATCGATAGTATTTATGGGAAGTGTAATATTTAAGGCTTCTGTTTTGTTATAATTAACCTTAAAATTGCTTACTTCAGCAAAGCGTTTAAACTCTTAAATTAAATCGTTTAGTGTTACTATGGGGTTTGTAATATATAATAGTAGACCATCCGCATAAACTAACATTTTGTATTTGTGGTTTTTTATTTTAATTCCCTGTATGTCTTTATTATTCCGAATTGCTGTCATCATATGTTCCATAGTTAGGACGTATACCAATGGAGATAAGGGACATCCCTGTCGGGTTCCGTTCGTTATTACCACAGTATCAGATACCTCCCCATTCGCCCGAATTTTGGCAGTTGGGTGTTGGTATATGTGACCGACCTAGCCGGGACACAGGCTTTTTGAGAGGACTACATGTCAGCCTCCTGCCAGCTGATTGCGGGCCCCCCCAAGACACACTCTCTGTATATATGTGTATATATATAATGTGTGTGGTCTCATGCTGTTGGGACATACACTCTCAGAGTGTCATGAACTCAACATGTTAATTGAGTTAGCTGATCCCATTGTCCTCTGCACAATGCAGGAGACGCTCCGTCTGTTACTGGTGATCTCCTGCTATTGTGATAAAATGTTGTGTGGTTGTAATTATGATAATTTATAATCAACTGTGTTTATCTCGGTGACAAGAAATCTGGCCTGTAGTGAAATCCTGAGTCACATCGGCTGCTTAAAGGAATTAGCTAATTAGTTTATGTTAAGTTGTTACAGGTGTATTGTTAGAGTAATATAAGAGGGAGGGGGGATCTCCTCTTCTACTCTGTATAAATGTGAGCTTGGCTTTGTAATAAAGTTCAGTCCATGTTGGCACCAAGCAAGTGTTGTCTCGTTTGGTGCTTGGGAGCGGTTGGAATATCTTATACCTATATCCAGACTGAGAGGAAGTGATATATGACGAACGCACTCAAGAGGAGTGTAGGGACGTTCCGTCACATTGTTGGCAAGCAGTGGGATGCTTCCTGCAGTCTGGGACATCCAAACCTCCACCTGGATCCAAGGTCCGGATAGCAGGAGAGGAGGAGAGGTACAGATACCAGCCGCCATGGAAGAGGAATTCAGGAGGAGGTTGCGAGAGATGAAGCTACAGCACAGAGGACCAGTATCAGAGCAGGTCCTGCTGGGATGGTTTGATTCTATTCTCTGCTAACTCTGGAAGGAAGCACTAGCCCGTGAGCAGCGTCACCAGGGAAAAGTTCTCCCCTCCACCCAGGAAAGGTACTGGTCGCAGTATGGATTGCGGGTGCTGTTTTTGGGAGAGAAACCGCACAAGGAGCAGACAGCTGAATTAAGCAGGCTGGTCTGGGCAGAGATGAAGCTGGATGAGAGTTACAGAGCCCTCCAGTGGCATGTATCCCAAGCATGCCCTTGGATAGCAGATGACAGCCCAACGGAAGGCTTAAGCTACGGCGGCCTGGGACTGTTGTATGTGAAGCTGACAGGGGACTCTAACTTTGGGAGTGATTTGGAGTGGCGGTTGGATGAAATCATGGATTTCAGAAAAGGGCTACTGAACGTCTCGGAAGTGCACTGGGCACTGGAAGATTTGGAGTTTCTGGCCGATCAGGAATGGGAGATGAAGAGTCAGCAATGTGGCAGAGTAACAGTGTGCTTTGCCAGCCTGCCCCTGCAGCTATGGACGCGGAGGTCTTATGGCAGATGCAGCAAGTGCTGACTGACCTTGATGAGCCTGTTTCTGCATGGGATGATCTTGGATGGAGGAAGGTGCCTATCCAGCAGCATGCCAGAGAATCGGCAGTGGAAAATCTGGAAATTGCCATCCCCAAAACTGAAGTGCTGACAACCGGCCAGAGCTCGGCCAACCTCTGCTCAGCACTGATAGCATCTTCTGGGTTCCATGGACAGGAGATGGTGAACCTATATCCCCAGACACCAGTTGCAGAGACTGGGGATTTGATAGACTTTTCTGCTGAGGAAAAACAACCTGATGAGCCTCCAGCAGAAGAGCTGGTATTAGGGCCGAACTTCACTGTGCTCTGCCCAGCACCAACGCCAGTATCCATGGAGTTGCAAGGAACTTCCCCAGCTGAAGCTCTGGTCACTGAACAGAGGGTCCAAGACCTCTGTCCCACACCTGTGGCAGTTCTGGAGGCCCAGGGTGAGGAGGTGGTGGTCACTCCCGAGCAGCAGCTCAGGACCCAAGGAGAGAATGCAATCTGCACTTCACATCTGCAGCTTGATCTGGATTCAGTGGATGGGCCTGTGGTCTCCACTAACAGAAAACCAGCAGAAGTGCTGGCAACCGGGCAGAGTGCTACCAACCTCTGCCCAGCACCGGTAACAGCTGCGGAGTTCCAGGGAGCTGGGGCAGTCGGCCTCTCTCCCCAACAGTTAGCTGGAGCAGATGATGTAGGGAAGCTCCTACGCCCAGCTGAACTGCTGGCAACGGAACAGAGCGCTGCTGGCCTCTGCCCTCAACTGACACAGGACAGATTTCCTGTAAAGGTGGATGGGAATTCAGTCTCCACCTGTATACCCCAGGGATGCTGGGCAGTAGGCCCATATGCCCAACAGCATGACAGACTGAGCCCAGTCACCCTGTCTTCTCTCCAGTGGCTGAAAAGACTCCAGGGAGAAGGGCCAGTCCAGGCCTCTCCCCAGTGGCAGATATGTTCTTTGAGAGAGGCAGAGGTTGGCTGGGTGAGTGCTCTGTTTGAAACAATTTGTTTGGGGTACTGTGTGGGTACAGGCATTAGAGGACTGGGACTATGGACTAACTTCGGAGTCAACCCGTTTGGGGTCTCCTCCTGTGTTAGTCTCCTGCCGAAAGGGGAGAAATGTGACAGACCTAGCCAGGACACAGGCTTTTTGAGAGGACTACATGCCAGACTCCTGCCAGCTGATTGCGGGCCCCCCCAAGACACACTCTCTGTATATATGTGTATATATATAATGTGTGTGGTCTCATGCTGTTGGGACATACACTCTCAGATGCTAGTGTCATGAACTCAACATGTTAATTGAGTTAGCTGATCCCATTGTCCTCTGCACAATGCAGGAGACGCTCCGTCTGTTACTGGTGGCCTCCTGCTATTGTGATGAAATGTTGTGTGGTTGTAATTATGATAATTTATAATCAACTGTGTTTATCTCGGTGACAAGAAGTCTGGCCTGTAGTGAAATCCTGAGTCACATCGGCTGCTTAAAGGAATTAGCTAATTAGTTTATGTTAAGTTGTTACAGGTGTATTGTTAGAGTAATATAAGAGGGGGGGGGGGGATCTCCTCTTCTACTCTGTATAAATGTGAGCTTGGCTTTGTAATAAAGTTCAGTCCATGTTGGCACCAAGCAAGTGTTGTCTCGTTTGGTGCTTGGGAGCGGTTGGAATATCTTGTACCTATATCCAGACTTGAAGGAAGTGATATATGACGAACGCACTCAAGAGGAGTGTAGGGACGTTCCGTCACAGTATAACACCATATTTTTTTCAAGGAGCCTAGGGCCCGTCCCCACTGTCTCAATGTCTCCTCGAAGAATCGCCATCCCACCCTGTCAAACGCCTTTTCGGCATCCACTGCCAAAAGACAGGATGGGATGGCGTGTCTCCGGACATATTCGACCAATGTCAGAGTTTTTGAGGTATTATCCCTCGCCTCTCTTCCCTCTACAAATCCTACCTGATCTAAATGTATCATACCGGTAATTTAGGTGTAAGTCTGTTAGCTATAATCTTAGAATAAA